>CAMXCT020000802.1:167783-499565 GCA_947184155.2 Cladocopium goreaui | reverse complement strand
AACATCGATTTGTGAGCACGAAACAATCAATCTTTATCCAAAGAATACTGTGGGTAAAACAATGCCATGTTTACCATCCTCCAAATCACCAGAAATAGGTTGTAAAAACCATTCCCAAATGGGTGGTTTATGATTGTTTTATCCAAACATCAGTGGATATCTCTCAAGACATTATTTTTCAGTGCTTACAATGAGCCTGTTGGTGTTCTACCATAGCCAAGAAGGACTTTTTGCAGGGAATCTGAATTGAGCAATGTCCACATGGTCGACGACAACCAGTGAAACCTGTGATTCTGCAGCGAACTGGTTCCATCTTGCCGCAAAAAACCACCCAATTAAGAATCCATTAAGCTCGTGCAGGAAGGGCCCCCTAGTTATAAGTTGGTATAAGCCATTCAACTAGTTTCTTATTTCCCCTATAATAAAACCCATACGTTAACCAAGTGAACTGCGTCACCTTAGCCCCTAATCTGCGGCCTCTGGCTGAACCCCCATCCACTTGAGGTCCATGAAGGTTGACGATGGTCACTTGGGCGTCTGAGATTATCAGAGGTAACTTTGCTTCAGAACGAAGTAGGCAAACCTAGAACATCTTATGTTGTATGTAAGTTATATATATATATACACCAGTGTATATGTATATATTATATATTATATACAGTTAAGTTGGGTGGGGTTAGAAAATTACTTTACTTCGTGTGATCCCCACCATGACATTTATACATTTTCTTACTGGCAAATCTTCTGGCATTCTATCTGACATTTTATCTGGCATTCAATCTGGCATTCTATCTGGCATATCTTCTGGCATATGATCTGGCATATCTTCTGGCATATCTTCCGGCATTCTATCTGGCAAATCTTCTGGCATTCTATCTGGCATATCTTCTGGCACTCTATCTGACATATCTTCTGGCATTCTATCTGGCATATCTTCTGGCATATATTCTGACATATCTTCTGGCATTCTATCTGACATATCTTCTGGCATATAGTCTGACATATCTTCTGGCATATCTTCTGGCATATCTTCTGGCATATCTTCTGACATATCTATCTGGCATATCTTCTGGCATATTTTCTGGCATTCTATCTGGCAAATCTCCTGGCATTCTATCTGGCATTCTATCTGGCATATCTTCTGGCATATTATCTGGCATTCTATCTGGCATATCTTCTGGCATATATTCTGACATATCTTCTGGCATTCTATCTGGCATTCTATTTTGCATTCTATCTGGCATATCTTCTGACATTCTTTCTGACATTCTTTCTAACTTTCTTCTGCACATTCTTTGTCCCATATCTTCCTACATGAGGTCCGGCAGGGAACACTTGGCGTGGATACTCGCGGTTGAGGTCCGGCAGGGAACACTTGGCGTGGATACTCGCGGTTGAGGTCCGGCAGGGAACACTGGGCGTGGATGGTCGTGGTTGAGGTCCGGCAGGGAACACTGGGCGTGGCTGGTCGTGGTTGAGGTCCGGCAGGGAACACTGGGCGTGGATGGTCGTGGTTGAGGTCCGGCAGAGAACACTGTGGATCGCGGGTCGCAGTTGGACGAGGACGACGAGGACGACGAGGACGACGAGGACGACGAGGACGACAAGGACGACAAGGATGACAAGGAGGACGAGGAGGACGAGGAGGAGAGGAGGAGAGGAGGAGGAGGAGGACGAGGCAGGAGGCAGGAGGAGGCAGGAGGAGGCAGGAGGAGGCAACTGACATAAAATCTAACAACCCTCACCTGGCAGGTGGGGAAAAAAAACACTGGAGTGGCTGGTGTGGTTTGGAAAAATCGAAGCTGTGGAGTTGATCTTCAGGAATCTCACAGGAAAAAACAGGGCCACAGGTACCCTTTCAACATCCAAAAACAATGGAAAATCACCAATTTATAGCTGGCTATATCACGGAAAATATCAACGAAGTCTATATTTCTATGGACATGTTATCATGTTCCAGTTCGCAAAGAACGTTGGTTTACCAGAGGGTAATTTTTAGTAAATGTCCGGTTTTAAGGGAGTTTTTGAAACATCACTTTCTGTTGGAGATTGAAAAAAACCATTGCAAAGCTTGGTTTTTTGATCGTCTCCAGGAGAGTAACATATGGAGAACCCACTATTATTCACATATATTTATATATAGATCATTGCCAATCATAAACACATAAATTATATATTATTCTTGCATATGAATATGATAGTCACATTTATAGATTTATTAATATTCATTATTGCCCACCTACCATTACATTACTATGATTGCAAAAACCATGGCTTTTCCAGACATAAAAACATGTGCTTTTTTGGGGGCCTATGCGGGACGATCCTTGAAGCGACTTTCTATATGTTGTCTTGGGAGTTTGAAACCACCAACCAGTCATTGTATCCTTGGTCATTCATAGCGTGTTAGATTTTTTTGTTTGTAGATGAACTTCAGATTTAAATGCCTACGAATATCTATAAGGACAGTATTTCCCATTGCCATGTCTGATTATCGGAAGGTACTTTAAAGACCCTTGTTGGCAGAAGGTCAGTGTGAAAAGATACGAAGGTCACAGATGAATTGTATTCTGATTCGCATTCTTGTAGCGCCTGCGGGAGTTCTTGAAGGGATTCTCAAAAGATATTAGACATATATAAGCTATCTTGTCTTGAATATCTTGGATCAGGATGTTTCATATTAAGAGGATGGCTTTAGGTAGGTGCTATTACCCTCTGGTAAACATACAAAAAAAACTATGTAAAATCACAGTTTTTCAAAAATCGACTATTTCAATGGCCATTTTCAATAGCAAACTGTTAGTTTACCAGAGGGTATATCCTGAATAGTCACTATTAGTCATTATTAGTCAATATTGATCACTATTAATCACTATTCATCACTATTAGTCATTTTTAGTCAATATTGATCACTATTAATCACTATTAATCACTATATCTGTTTACCAGAGGGTATCTGTGGTTGCCAGAAATGTGTTGTGTTTTGGGACGTCTCGCCGAGGCTTCTCCGAATCGATCAAAGCCTGGACCGAGGCGGGGATTTCGAGATCCCAGAGATCCCAGGGAAAGTGACAGAAGAACTGCAGGTACCGGGAAAATGGCCATAGAAATAGTGGATTTACCCAGCTATAAAATATGAAAAATTGTGATTTTCCATAGTTTTTTGTATGTTTATCAGAGGGTAAAAGATTCTTCTTTCAGGATTATAATTTCCGGTGGATATACATTTAAGTTTGCTTTTAAAGGAATTTTTAAGGATATGTTCCACATATTGTTTCTGAGATATGGAATGGTCCATCCCGCTACCCTCGTGCTGGAAGTATGGATATTTATTTTGGGCCCTTTTCAATGTGGTATTCAGAGATATTCAGTATTTAGGGAATCAGGCTGATGGGATTTTATATATATATATATATACATCCATTGTTATCCAGTTCTGTTTAGCATGTGGTTGCTGATGAAATTATATCCATTGTTATCCATTGATGTTTTGTGCCAGTGGTTGCTATATCCATTTGTAGCACATGGGTCCTGTAGCCTCTCTAGTTCTGTAGGTAGAAAAACCGATTCTGGTGGAGTAACCCTGTTGACGAAATAGCGGTTAAGGCATTTGATCATTTGACATTCTCTAGTCCATCAGAATATAATTTACCTTGATATTACATATATAGAGTCATCCCGGAGTAGAATAACATAGAAATGTCACCAAACAAAAAACACACAAATGGCAATATGTTTGAAAACCCCATACCCATATCTTCAGGATGGTTAGCCTTCGACGTTTGAAAAAACGTGGCTGAAAATCCTCCATTGAGGAATTTCCCAGAAAAACCTCTCAAGCCACCTTTGATTACCAGAGAATATTCATATGTAGAACATGGTTTTTGGATTACCAACTGGTTTTGGTAAATGGATGTAACTGGTTTTTGGTAATATATCTGCTTTTATTACAAACTGGTTTTTGGATTCGTATGTAAAGATCATGTTACAATGGGGAGCATTTCTGACGAACTGAAATTGGATGATATGTGATGATATTTGGGTGTGGGATGGTGTGGGTGAAAATGTGGAAGCCAAAAGAACACAGACGTTGGTCATATGTATAGCAGACCCCACAAAAAGACAGTCAAAACACAATTTTATATATTTTTTCATATATTTTGATTGGATTTTCATATATTTTTTGGGGATTGATTGGATTTTCCAACCTAACTATGGAAAATCACCATTTTTCATGGGAAAATCCACTATTGAAATGGTGATTTTCCAAGCTTTTCATATTTCAAAATTGGGGAGATTGCCATCCATCCACCCTTCGCAAGGTGATCCGAATCTTGGTGAGCTCCGGTGGCCCTGCACTGCTTGGGGACCCGTTCTCGAGAACGGAGTGGGTTTTCGCCAAGAGATAGAGATTTAATATTTGTAGCCATGGTTAATATGGGTTAATATGGGTTAATATGGGTTAATATTGGTTAATCATGGTGATTAATGGATTACTAATGATGATTAAGGGAATATAGCCTCTGGTCATTTGTTACATAGCGAACTGGAAAGATCCCATTTTTAAGAACGCTAAACCATCTATTTCTATGGGCCATCTATACCATGGCGAACTGTTAAATAGCCAGAGATTTACCCTCTGGTAATTTGTTTTCCATAGCGAACTGGAAGCCATGGCCCATAGAAATAGATGATTTATGTTGATTTTACCGTTCTTAAAAATGGTGATTTCCCAATGGCGACGTTTGACAATGGCCCACAGGGCCGGTAAGTCGGTAAGTCACCAGCATGGATCATCCGGATGATGGAAAGGTCACTGGGAACATGAAAAGTTGGTGATAACTCCAAGAACTATGGGAACCATTGATTTTTATGGAGCATATACCCTCCGGTAAACTAACATAGCTATTGAAAATTGCCATTTATAGTGGATTTATCCATTAAAAAGTGTGATTTTCCATAGTTATGTTAGTTTACCAGAGGGTGTCATATATCGGGGTAAAATTGATCACGACCGAACCCTGTTCTCCCGAGCCTTCATGAATTTCCTGGTTTAAAAAAGGGAAATCATCCCAAAATGGCCGCAAGATTCAGGTTAGTAAAAACATATTATAATTTACCCAGGATATTGAGATCATATTGGATCCAGTTTAGTCATCTTATGATTATGTCTCTATGGTTGTGATAGAACCGGTATACCCTTAGGGTGCAGTTTCAGCGAACCAATTAGACATATATAGAGGGGGCCCATATCCCAAGAAACATGAGGCTTATCACAGTGGCGGAATTGGTTACCCCAACTGCACCTCCACGAGCAGATCCAGATTTGTTTTTTTGTTTATGTTTTGGTGTGTTCCATATGGATTTACCGACATTCAGCCACTAGCTAAGCTATAAACTTTCTATGTTAGTGACATTCAGCTACTATCAGAATGGGATCAACACACCGAATGATTCGCGGCGTGAAACCAACAAAATCCAAAGCGGGTTGAAGGCATCAAGTTTGACACATAGAAAAAAAACCATCCAAATCCTGACTTCGTCTACTTTTCAAAAAAAACTTGTTGTGTTTAAGTTGTTTTCACCACGAAACTCACCGTTCCCATCTTCCATCCCTGCCACATCAGAAGTATCACTGGATGGGCTACCCGGTTATATATACCCTCTGGCAAACTAACAGTTTGCTATGGAAAATCACCATCTTTAATAGGTAAATCAAGTATGTATAAATGTGCCATTTTCAATAGCTATGTTAAATTACCAAAGGGTAAGTTGGTTTACTTTGACCCATTCAACTGTAGATATACCCAGCACAGATCCAACAACTATTCTATTTGTGACTACCAGCAAGAACTTGTTTTGGGACGTGGTTATATGATGTTATATGAACATTTTTGAATCAACAAAAGCCCAAATCCACGAAAGCAACCATCCGATTTACCAGTGTTTTGTTATATAAACAAATAGCTATAATCCACTTATATAAACCTTCCACGCCCAGGTTCTTGGAAAGCCTTCAAGGTATTGTGGCGGGGAAGCCTAATAGGAAAAAACCGGTGTGTTTGACGATGGGAAAGATCTGCTATCTTGCAAAAGGTCATGACTAGACCTGGTACCTCCTAGAAATCCTGAGATTATACAAACAGATGTGATTTTGTAGGCAACTTGATAGATGGTATGATTAGATGAAAACCATGTGCCTCAAAACGAGGTAACTTGTTCAACCTCCACGACCCCCAATGCCTAGGATCAATATGAAAACCATGTGACTCCCCTGTCAAGCCGTTTGCAGATCGCGTGTGCAGCCTCCATGTACCATGATGTACCCAATTTGTGTATGCATGTATACGTTACATGATATATAACATACATACATATAGTTATTTTATGTATACATATACTATAATTATACGTTTGAACGTGTATATATATACTATAGATGCAATACATCTACATATACCTGATACTATTATACACGCATACATACGTATACAGATTTTACACATAGAATGACATACAATAAAAATATACTAAACATTTTTTAAAGAATGTTATATATACATATAGTATATATATATATGTATATGTATGTATATATTCATTCATACACATACACATATATATGTCTATATATATTTATGTCTATATGTATGAATATATATATACATACACATTTATATTATATATATGTATATGTATATATACGTATATATATATGTATATAAATAAATAAATATATATATATATTCATTCATACACATATACATATATATCTACATATATATATGTACATATATATCTACATATATATATATACATATATATATAAATACATATATATATGTACATATATGTACATATATATATATATATATGTAGATATATATATATGTAGATATATATATATATGTATATATATATATGTATATATATGTAAATATATATGTATATTTATTTGTATATATATGTATATATATATGTGTATATATATGTATATATATATATATGTGTATATATATGTATATATGTATATATATATATTTGCATATATATATATATTTATATATATATATTTATATTTGTATATATATATGTATATATATATATATGTATATATATATATGTATATATATATATATGTATTTATATATGTATATATATATATACATATATATATATGTGTATATATATATATGTATATATGTATATATATATATATAGATGTATATGTACCTATATATATATATATGTATTTATATATGTATATATATGTATATATGTGTATATATATGTATATATATATAGATGTATGTATATATATATATGTATATGTACATATATATATATATGTATTTATATATGTATATATATGTATATATGTATGTATTTATGTATGGATATTATACACATCTGTTGCCAGGTGGACGATTTCCTGAAGGTGGTCAGTTTGCTGAGACAAGCAGGGCTTGGAACACCGAGTGAGAGCTGCGGGGGAGCTGGAGTTCACTGGGATATCCCAGAGACTTTTTCGATTTCTCTGTTCATAAATGATGAATAATATCACTGGTATATTTATATAATATATGATATAGAGATATATATTCTTTGATATAATGGATCTACGTAATATCATGTGATATCTGATATCCCAGGTATTATCCCATATATTATCCCAGTTAACTATAATCGCTGTTAACCGGGATCATATCGTCCTCGTGGTAAAACTGGATGTTTCTGGGGACGCTAACTATAGCCATACCCAGCTGGGTAAATCAACGAACTTTCGACTGGACCATGGCTTCCACTTCGCAAAGTGTTAAAGAAAACCAGGCCGGGTCACTGAGTCACCGGGGTTTAATCATGTTTTTGTTGCTGTCGACATATCTGGCGTTTGTTGTACTTGGAGCATCGGATCCATCCACGGATACGTTACGAGATGTTACATCCAGTGGGATGATCACCGGCGCCGGATTTTGCCGGTGAAATCTATAGCTGGTTGGTCCATTGGTGGTGACTGGAACCGACTGGAATTTTATGACTTCCCCGGTTGGTGGTTTAGTATGGGACAATGATGGTTAATGATGGTTAACAATGGATAATAACCTCTGGTTGGTGGTGACTGGAACCGACTGGAATTCTATGACTGTCCATTCAGTTGGTGGTTTAGTATGGGACAATGATGGTTAATGATGGTTAATAATGGATAATAACCTCTGGTTGGTGGTGACTGGAACCGACTGGAATTTTGAATGACTGTCCATGAAAAGTTGGGAATGTCATCATCCCAACCGACGAGCGCATATTTTTCAGAGGGGTAGGTCAACCACCAACCAGATGGCTGATGGCTGGTCGATTTCCTCCACCAATAAATCAACGTTGATTGATCTTGGCTACACAGCATGAAATAAATCTGATTGGGTGCATATTGGTGCTGAAAAAAATATCCAAACCATGCTCGAAGCATCTAGAAGCCAAAGATGTCAAGCCAAACTTTTGGAATGCACGTGGACCGAGTGTGGTGGCAATGGAATGGAAAGAACTGTTGCTGATCAACGAGTCCAACATGGGGTGTTCATATTGTGTTCACCATGGCTTGGCTTGGCACCAGAATCGTTAACTGTGTTAAAAAATGTTATAACCCCAGCTATAACTGGACCGACCTTACCCATCCGAACACCCATCTACGCTTATCACTGATTTTTGAGATGAAGCCTCAAATACTTCCCCAGATTTTTGGCAGCTGAGCTAAAACTTCTTTGATCCATACAAGGTGGTGCCCCCCCAGTTATAAATTGGTTGATAATCCTAAACAAAACTATGGATATAACTACCATAAGTCCCACAAAAATTAGAGTTATTGGTTGATAATCCCATTACCCTCTGGTTATTCAACATAGCCATGGTATAGATGGCCCATAGAAATCAATGGTTTACCTATTAAACATGGTGATTTCCCATGGCTATAGTTATAACTAGCACCTTGTAGGCGAATCCTCCACGGTTTTTATCATCTCCGAGATCTCCGCGAGGTTAGCTCGCCGTTTGGAGGACGAGGATGTTTTTCCGGAGATGACAAAGAGGTCCGTTTGTTCCACAACGGATATATATATATATATTATATATATATATATATTTTATATTTATATATATTATATTTTATTATATATATATATATTACTATTATATATTATATTATATATATATATACTTAATATGAGAAAATCATCGAAGTACATGGGATGGATGACCATGTACGATTAATGAAATTATAATATATTGTCCTTTGACCATGGCACATATATGAAGACGGAAAATAATATATATATATATATACCTATCTATATTAATGTATGCACATGGGTGTATATATATATAGAAACATATAGATGGGTCAAGCCATTTGTTAATTTGACCCGGACCCATACTCCAATTTTTTCGCGAGCCTGAAGCAACAGACATGGTGCACTTGTTACAAGGTTTTCGCAAGTTCTAATGACTAAACCCGCTGGCGTTGTTCTTATGCAAGTTCTGGTGTTTCCCGGAAGCTGACTGGATATGACTGGATGGGTAGACCACCCCATCAAAAGTTGATTCAGAAAAAACACATTCAACCGTTGTATCCTCCAGAAATCCAACCGTTCGCCGACAGTTGGAAACCAAGTTATATACCTATCGAATGAGGGATATTTTTTTCTGTGGAGTGAGATAAATGACTCAGACTGCCCGACCAGACTGTCCTTTACCTACGGCTACGGAGAAAGCGCAGGCTGGTGCGAGCTCTATCGCTGATTTTTCATTGATCCTTTTCACTTACGGATGACTCAAAAGTGACATTTGAAACATGAAAAAAGACTATGGAAAGCTGCACTAGGGTTTATGTTCATGAAAGCATATGACAGCCATGGATGGGGCTATACACCAACAAACATCAAAATGGCACCACACTGTGCGGATTGAACCCTCAAACATAGAAAAAAAACGATTGAATCAGCAACGTAGGGCCAGTTTGCGTTGGCCGTACCCCAATCTGATGAGTAAACATAGACGCGGTTGTTAATTGTTCCCGTGGTCATACCCCCATTGCTTTGCAGTCAAAGAGTTCATCACCGCATTAGGCATTGTGAGGGAAAGAAGGCCAAACACTCTCAGGATCTCTCAAGCTAGGAAGAGTAGTTTATATAATTACATATACACAGCAAGATCATCAAACCCGAAAATAGAGCAGTCAAATCCTACTCAATGAGTTTTGTGAATGAAAGCTTCTATCGTTTTGGAGATCAATAATATATATATACAGTATATCATATCATCCATGAAGATATCAATTTGTATATAATATACTGCATTATACATTTATATATAATTAATAACAATAAATATGATAACTATATATATATATATTCTATATACATATAGACAAACAGTCAGAGGATCAGTGACTCATTCCTGGCTCGGTCGGCTCGAGTCTTGGCTTGGTCGGCTAGTCGAGTGAGGTCGGATTCGCAACGAGATGCTCTTAGACTTCGTCCAGCGTGTCATTCAGGTCGTTTCGGGTCGTTTTAAACAGCAGGATTGGTTCATATGTTTACGAGTATTCTATTATATATTTTATATTATATTCACATTACTATTAATGATTAGTAATCAAAAGACATAGAGAAAAACATGTTAGTAGCACTATTATCTACTCTGATTTTCTTACTATGATCCTCATTGATTGCTACTCCAGCTAAGCCTGAGAGAAGGTAATGGCCCGACTGAAAGCAACAAACGAGCTACCAATTGGTAGATGTTGTTTGTGATACCAAAAACATAGCAAAAAAACACTGTATGTAAGAGTTGTATGGTACTTCAACTGTATGTAGCAGTTATCATGTTTTCTGGAATACTTTTTGAACGTGTGAAAAAACTTCTGGAAGTCTTCACACTGGGTGGACAGTAGAAATGTACCACGTCCGCTAGTCACATGGAAAATCTCCCATGGGACCATCACCCAGCGAAAGCTCCCAGCCATGATCCCATCGAAATACCGACGTGACTCCAGGCTGGGGGTTTCCATGCCTTTTGGCACGCCTTGAAGGGAGTCGACCTCATGAAGTTGAAAGGAGATCTTCATTGCCACTCGGATAGCACTCGCATGGGAATGTCTCGTTGTGGAAAATGATTGATTATGGCAAGTTGCTACATCTTTCATAAAGATTACGGTTTCTGGAAATATCATCCGTTTTGGCACAAACATATATGGAAAACAAGGCCAAGCACAAGTGGTGTCAACCCTTGGGCCATTTCTCCCTAACGATGGATGTCGACATTTCTCCCTTGACGCAAAAAACCACGGAAAGATGCTGGTTGATCATGACTGGAATATTCACCCAGGAACTGTTGGGAAATTGCTGGGCATCAAGTTTCGATTCCACATCCATACCCAGATGATTGGCCATGGTGCTGCTTTATTGCCCAGTATCAACCCCCCAAAATCATCTAGATGATGGAGGTAAATACACCACAATTCTTTCCTGCTACCCTCTGGTAATTTAACGTAGCAATGCAAAATTACCATACTTAACTGGTTGGTGGTTTGGAACATGAATTTTATTTTGCCATTCAGTTGGGAACAATGATCCCATTTGACTTTCATATTTTTCAGAGGGGTAGGTCAACCATCAACCATTTAATAGCTAATTCATATTTTTTTTATCATGTACTGTATATTGGGCCACAGCTACCTTATGGTTAAAAAAACAGGGGGTAGTCATAAAATATTGACCTGACTTCGGCGCTGCTTTCATCCTTTATTCCGTTGAACCTTGGTTTGGTAAAAACGCGAAGCCATGATATTTACCATGATAGCCCATGATGTATGCTTAGCTAGTTAGAACCCCAACTTTTCAGGGTAAAATACCCTCTGGTAAACGTTTACATCAACTATGGAAATTCACCATTTTATAGCTGGGTAAATCCACTGTTTCTATGGCCATGTTCAATAGCAAACGGTCACAAATTACCAGAGGGTATATCCTGAATAGTCACTATTAGTCATTATTAATCATTATTGATCACTATTAATCACTATTAATCACTCTTTCCCAGGCCGGGTCACGGTCTTCCCATCCGATTTTTCCGTCGGGAAAATCAGCGCAAGCTGTCGAGGTCTGGTGGTCATTCGCCAGAAGCTTCAAGAGCTGATCGCTGAGGACGGGTGAAACCATCGCCGGTGACTGACCCGGCCTGGTTTTTACATACCAAAAACGTGGGAACATCACCATTTTGAACGGGTAAATCAACTATTTCTATGGCCATGTTCCAGTTCGCAAACTGTTAGTTTACCTGAGGGTACCGGTTTTACAGAACATGTTTTGTTTGAACAAGATAATCATGGAGAAAAGGGGAAGACACTTTTTTTTCAAATGATAATGGAGAACACGGTGGTGGAGCAAGAAACACAATGGGATATCCTTTAAATCAAGTGATTTCACCTTCATAGAATCCTAGGGAAACAGGTGTGATGATTTGGAGATCACCAAAAAAACAGCAGTAGCTTTTTGAAGAGGAAAAACATTAGCACCCATTCACAAAACATGTTCTTTGGTTTTTTTCCCTCGGGGATCAGGGGTGTTACCCATAGCCATGGATGTTTCGTGAACCCATCACACACTTGGAAAAACAGATGCTGAAAAGGGCGGTTTGCACACTCTTTGAGTCGTTGTTTTTGGTTAATCGTAATACACGTGGCACAAAAAACACCAAGCAATGTGTTCCACAGTCAATGGAAATTGAGCAAACAACGAATGAAGGTAATAGTTTTATGGTGCTTTATGGCATTGTATGGTTTTTGTTTATCCATGTTTTTCTGGAAGGCTTCAAAACCAGCACTTAAGAGCTAGTCACAGCTGTTCGTTGTCCCAGATACAGTCTTTTCAACTTCTAGGACAAGTCAGACTTAGTGTTTTTTTGAAAGGTGCACTTTTGGACTCCGACTCTCATTTGTTTGAGCCACACATGTCACACATTGCATGGCGGCCAAGACGGGCTTTGAGCCACAGTATTTTCAGACGCAGAATCAATGCAGAGCCAACTATGTCAATTTTCCAGAGTTGGAAGTTCAACAATATAACGGGATATACAGAATCAATAATAAGCCATCACAGTAAGCAACCATGACTGGGTTTATTGCGTTGGCTTTATCACATTATTGGTTTTACCTATT
The DNA here is from genome assembly GCA_947184155.2 of Cladocopium goreaui. Classification (NCBI taxonomy): domain Eukaryota; class Dinophyceae; order Suessiales; family Symbiodiniaceae; genus Cladocopium; species Cladocopium goreaui. The sequence goes on along the minus strand of CAMXCT020000802.1, from coordinate 486,358 downwards.
ATTAACAATATGGAGACAAACCACTCGGCACGAGGCATGCTGGTCTTGACATGTCTTGAAGTTTGAGGAGATGTGTTCAAAATTTCACCCGCCACTCCTTTTGAATCTAGGGGTTGTTTCAGAATTGCGACCAAAACAGAACTGTGTATCAGCATTTTCGAATCCAATGGAAGTGTGCTCAGCTGTGTCAGGTGAAAGGTTGGCATGTCTTGATGCAGATGACTTCCTCCAGAAATCAGCGAAGGCTGTGAAGCAAGCCCTAGCGGTGAAGCTTGGCGTTCCCAGATTTCGACAACGTTTTTGGGTGACGGACGACACATGTGCTGAGATTCCAGATGAGGAGTTTTTTGACTCAAGCCATGTGAAGGTCAGCTTGGTTTTGTTAGAATTTGAGCCAATGGATGTGCAAGAAGTGCACAGGATGATACTTGCATGTCAAGAAAATGATGTCCTGGCGCTGGAAAAGTTGCTTGCATGCCCCAAGAATCCTAACCTCAAGGATGATCTTGGCCGGACGCCGTTGCATCATGCTGCGACGAACGGACATCTTCAAGCTGTCCAGTTGTTGCTTGAGGCAGGTGCAGAGAAGAACTCAAGAACCATCAGAGGAGAAACATCATTGTGGATTGCAGCTGAGAATGGTCATCTTGAAGTTATCCGCATGCTACTAGAAGCAAAAGTTGACAACCAGGCAACAACAAGTGCTTCTGAATCACCATTGTACGTGTCAGCTCGACATGGTCACGTTGAAGTCGTTCGCTTGTTACTTGAAGCAGGTGCTGACCGCAACCAGGCAACAAAAAGTGCTTCTGAATCACCATTGTACGTGTCAGCTCGAAATGGTCACGTTGAAGTCGTTCGCTTGTTACTTGAAGCAGGTGCTGACCGCAACCAGGCAACAACAGGTGCTTCTGAATCACCATTGCACATTGCAGCTCGGAATGGTCACTTTGAAGTTGTCCGTTTGCTACTTAATGCTGGTGCTGACATGAACCTCTCCGCAACCAGACTCAGGATCTTACCACTTTACACAGCAGCTCGGGGTGGCCATAGCGAGGTTGTTCGCTTGCTCCTCGAAGCAAATGCTGACACCAACAAGGCCGCGACAAAGGAAGGGATATCACCGCTACACATTGCAGCTCAGATTGGATACGCTGGAGTTGTTGGCTTACTGCTTGAAGCACGTGCCGCCACAAACCAGGCTGCCACAAAGTTGGGGATATCGCCATTATACCTGGCAGCTCGGGGGGGGCATGCTAAAGTTGTTCGCTTACTGCTTGAAGCAGGTGCTGACAGAAACCAAGCAACAACAGAAGGAGTGTCGCCATTGCACATTGCAATTGAAAGTGGCCGCATAGAAGTCGTTCGCTTCCTGCTGGAGGCAGGTGCGGATAGGAACCAGGTCACAGTGAAAGGAGTAACAGCGGTGAATATTGCGACACAGATAGGCCAGCCTGAGCTGATCGATTTGCTGATGGAATCAGGTGCTCACAGGTAGGTCAAAACATGCCAAAATCAAGATTTTCCAGACCTCCAGCAGCACATAGATGTTGTCCTTTGAGTGGTACCCCCTCCAATTCGTTGCCCAACGGGTATGTTTACGTTGACATACGTTGACCCATAGCCCATACTGGCCAAAAAAAGCACTTCCGTCCGCCTACGCAAATGAAGGTTGCGAAGCCAGCCTGAATGTGAAAAGAATACTTGGCACCGTGCAGTTCATGGCATGGTGTGGAAGAGTGGCCTCTGGCGGACCGAACAATGGGAAATTGAGCGTTTGGACTCCATCGATCACTTTACTCACCAAAAAACAAGAACATTTGCTCATGTTCAAAAAAATAATAGGTTCATATTAGGCAGGTGATTCTATGCTTTGTGTAGGCATTCACCATGTGTTTGAAAGAATTTGAAAGACAACCAAGAAACCAAATCTCATCTTTGACTTTCACGCTTGCTATTGCCAACGCACCATCTTGGCGACAATAATATTGTAAAATTATCTATGACATCTAATTTTCGTCATAATTTTCGTCATTTTTCAGGGTCAATTTTGGGGCAACCAAATTTTGAGAAACACCCAGATGATATGACATATCGTTAATGTCCGTAGAATCACGTGAAGCGAAAATGGGTCAAAACTCTGGTATCCTGTACAACCGAAGATGCTGCTAATTCATGGCACGCATGTTTGGATATTCATCAAGCCTTTTTGGTTGGAGTTAGTTGGTATTGACCCTTACCCAAATTGGTGGAACATGTTGGAACATGTTGGAACGTCATCATGGCCCTGTGGATCAGCCGAGAGATCGGTGGAGGGTTTGGAGGGTGACACTGAATTCTGGAGAAACTGATTTGCAGATTATTCAAGGATCTGCGGGCTCAAAATGATTCATGGTCTTTCACGACCACCATAAAACCACCATAAAACCACCATAAAACTACCATGAAACCACCATAAAACCACCATAAGGTCACCATAAGCCCAACGGTTCACCAATCAGCAACTTCAACAGACGGGGGCATCTTCCGAGAGACCGCTTTCAGGACTGGTGGCTGGCAGTGCATGACGCCGAAGGGCTGGAGGACTGTACCCCAGCTGGATGGCTAAAAAAAAGGGAAGTTTTCCCAATCTAAAATGGATGATGACTGGGGGTAATGACTTAGGAAACCTCCATAAATATATATATATATATATGTATAAATATGTATAAATATATATATATATATATACATATGGGGTTTCTTAAAATGGGGGATCCCCAGTCGCCTGTATGGGTTAAGCTATACTCAGCCAAAAGGTCCAATGACTGGACGAGGAGTCGGGGAGATGGCCTAGGGACGATATCATGAGATATGATTTGATATGTGATTTTTCAATCTTTAAACCAAGAATGATAGGAACTATATGGAACATTATGGAACTATATTTGCGATGTTCTTCAGGAGTCATACGCATTTTTTTTGAGTAGCCCACTTTATGGCCATATTAAGTCAGAATTGGGTGCTTCAGCCCAGTGTACGATGTATGCAAGATTGGCACTGTATTATACAACTGTGACAGCATCCTGAAGGACCTATCCTTGAAGGTTCTGTGTATATTTGTTATATACTTTCCAACATCTACCACCAGAAATAACATCCATGGGAATGTACACTCTGGTAAACTAACATACCTATGGAAAACCACCATTTTTAATGGGTAAATCCACTGTAAATGGCAATTTTCAATAGCGAACTGTTTGTTTACCAGAGGGTACATATTATTAGATTCTTGGCGGTGATAGTTTTCATCAGATCCTCAGCCCAATGCGATCACGATCCCAGTTGACTTTTATGGAAAATTCATGGCTTTGACTAAAACCATGCTACTCTACACTCTACGCCTCTTAGAATATCGTATTTTAGGGACATACTGTGACATACCCATATCATTGCATCTCTGGAAGGTGCCAACCCCCTCCAATTATGGAACTGTTGGTTTGTGTTCACCCAACTATAGTTATGATCACCATACACCCAAGAATTGGCCTAGTGACCTTTCCTTATTGAATTCCCATCTATAAGGCGCTTACATAAGGCGTGCGGAGTCGAAGTTTTCCTCACTATTTGGGCGAACATAAACCAACATAAACCAACCAAGAAACACAACTTGGAACTCCGCCGCGTCATCATGAAAACATCACCCTAGCGTCGTTTGCGGGCGCGCTGACGGCGGCGAGCCGCTAATCCAAAAGCCATGGGCCATGGCTTGAAGATTTCCCGTGACCTGTCATGGTATTGAAGATTCTTCCACCAAATAATTTCCCTGCATTTTCATGGTGGAACTAAATAAATCTCGACATATTTTTTTGGTTTTAACCATAGTGAATCTATATATATATATCATCTTTCCACTGGTCACTCACTCCCATTTAATCCCGTTTTCCTTGGACTATAATCCCTACAAATCCCATTAAATCTATATAAAACCATTATCATAACAATCAGTATTCCATTTATAAACCTATAAAACACATTTTTTCACCATATCAATCCTAGTCTTCTTGGTTGAATACAAGCGTGGTAGCGGAAAATCATTAAATTTATATCAACCCCATTGAAGCCACCTTTTTTACTGCCATATTTCCAATACATATATTTTCAAGCATGACTTTCGCATGCCATCATATATATATACACATGATCGATGCTGATATCGTGGAATTGATATTCCCATTGATCATAATCTGAATGACTTAAACCCATTGAAGCCATCAAATGTCATTAAAATTATATCAAGCCCATTGAATATGATCAATGTTCATTCAATGTTCTACAGTTATAACTGAAATTATTGGAATTATAACTCATAACTAGGGTGAAAAGTAATCATGAAATAAACCCATAAAAAATAACAATAACTCTTTGGCGTTTTAGCAGTAAATCTATATCAATCCCATTCAACGCAGCGAGGAGCTGCTCCATTCGCATCTGGCAGAGAGGATCGATCTGATCTTTTTTTGCAGCAAAAGCTTGAGGGGGATGATATCATGCAAGGTGTTGCCCCCAAGATACCCTCTGGTAAACTAACATAGCTATAGAACATGGCACATTTATAGTGGATTTACCCATTAAAAATGGTGATTTTCCATAGTTACGTTAGTTTACCAGAGGGTAGGTAAGTTGGTGCATGTCTAAGTCTAATTTTTGTAAGACTTATGGTAGTTATATCTATAGTTGTTTTACTGCTTGGTGGTGACTGGAACCATGGAATTTTATGACTTTCCATATACTGGGAATTTCATCATCCCAACTGACTTTCACTCCATCATTTTTCAGAGGGGTAGGCCCAACCACCAACCAGTATCTGTAGTTGTTTTAGGATTATCAACTTATAACTGGGGGGCCACCACCTTATGGGATGGTTGCGAAATCCTGCACCATTATTTATCGAATTTCGTAACCATCCACAGGATTTCGTGGGATTTACGATGTTTTGAATAATATGATATGATATGTCTTATTAGTCAATGTATTGAATAAGTTCCAAAAATCATGTTCGGATTGCTTAAGTTCATGGGGACGTTTACATGATTCATTGATTTATGTATGCAGTTAAGTTTATTCACGAAGAAGCAACCATTAATATATGAAGATATGAATCATAAATATATCAGCCCTAGGACATATATATATATATACATGTATATATATATATTTATATTTGAATCATTTGAATATTTTTCAATGATACTTCATGATAATCTTGGAATAACCATACATATGAATATGTGACATGATTTGGGTACTAAGTGGTTTGTGCTGTTATACACAGCACAGTCGTTGGTCCAGGGTCATGGAGTTCCAATATCCGTTTCCCACTGGTCGGTTGATTAATTATTGTTTCCCCTCATTTCATTAACCAACAGGTAGATGATTAGATGATACTTAACAAAAATACATAGTGTACCAAACTGGCCCATGATTTTTACCTAGACAAATATTGATAAAACATCCTGTTTTATCCCATTCTATTTCAGTGTAATGCTGAAAAAATGTTTTCATCCCGTCCACATGAATATCCATGAATAAAGACTGATATACCCAATATATATATATATACCAATCACTATAAGTTAGGTCCCGAATCGTTGTTGGCTGAAATGGTACCCCATGTCATTTGACAACATGATTCTCATTTGTTTGGTTGTACATCCCGCTGTATCCCATTTGTTTGTGGGTTAAATCGGCCCTTTCGAGTCTTTTGCGACAAACCAATATCACATGTTGCTTGCTAAATTATTACAAGGTGGTGCCCCCCCAGTTACAAATTGGTTGATAATTCTATATCCCATAGGATCCATGGTGCTGGTATATATGCTAACATTGGGGGTATATTGATGGGATCAATGTTACCATATATAGCAGCACCATGGATCCGTCATGGGCATAGATATAGCTAGCATAAGTCCTACTTTTTAGACTGTCGTCGGGGCACCACCTTGTTTTTTTTCTGTAAATTGCTATCACAATGTCCAGTTCCTGTTGCTTCAGTCTCAAATTGCTGTTGCTACCCCAAACCCCAAGCCATGGCATAGAATCAACGATGAATATCGACGATTGTATCCATTGATCTATCCCGATAGTTGGTTTAGTATTCATATTGTCTTGTTTGGCCAGCACACATTGAACCTTTATCTTCCCGATATATGTATGGACATGAATGTATAATGGAAATCATGATTATTTTACCCATTAATGTGACACTGAATACCCGTTTAATTTGATGGAAACCATGACTAGCCATTGTACCCCATGAATATCCTTCCCCCAACCAACGTAGACCTTGCCAGATAGCAGGCTGGAAAACCATTTTCGTCCAAACCTTGTTACTTTTTTTCCATTTATATGTTAATTCAGAGGATGGTAAATCATGGTAAATCATGTAATATCATGTAATATCATGGTAAATCTTAAGTTTTCCTGGTTAACTCCATGGTAAAATCACCATTGTTTGATGAAGTCCCGTTGTTTCCATCAGGAAGCGAAGGGCCGACGATCTCACGTTGAGGCCACGTCAACTGAACGGGCTTCGGGAAAAACAAAGCACCGCGGTGCAGGGCTAGGGGTGGCGATGCTCCCAGAAAAGATGAATTTCATACAGATATATGGCACTTACCCTCTGGTAAACTAACATAGCTATGGAAAAGCACTATTTTTCATGGGTAAATCCACTATTTCGACTGGGCCATTTTCACTAGCTATGTTAGTTTACCAGAGGGTAGCAGTTATAATGTTAAGTTACCAGAGGGTAACGGGATTCATATAAGGATTTAACTGGATTTAATGGGTGTTTTAATGGGACTTAGCTGGATCTAATGGAATATAATATGAGGAATTGTATCTCCAATTTTTTTAATACATCATTATAAACTCATAAAAATAACTGTTAGTTGGGCCATAACTGTAAGGAACAAAAATGGAGTTCACAACCAGAAAAAAAACACTGGAGCAAGAGAAACAGGGGTTTGACCCAAGCAGAATGAGGCAAAGATGAATTGGTGAATTTCACAGGGAGTTCAGCAACAAGAATCAGCAGTAGATGCAGCAGCCGAAAAGCAACCAGTTTCTACTGTCAAGTCAGGATGAAGCAAGTCCCTTAATTTTGTTGTTTCTACGGTTATTCCTATGCTTAGATAACTGGTTGGTGGTTTGGAACATTTTTGTTTTCCATATATTGAGAATGTCATCATCCCAACTGACGAGCATATTTTTCAGAGGGGTAGGTCAACCACCAACCAGATATTATTGACCATACACTATATCTATTGATTATTAACCATATTATCCCATTAATATCCCATACATTATCCCATAGATAATTTATGACGTTGTCACATTAACCATCATTAACCATCATTAGCCATCATTAATCGCTATTAATCACCATTAATCACTTTGAGGCATCATCCATCTTGGTTTTTCATTTTTTTTTCGTGGGATGATTTTTCGGAGGAGAGGAGATCAACTCAGAGCTTTCGATGGGAATCGTCGCAGCATGGTGATCGTAGCATTTGAATCTTCATGTTGCATAGTTTAACTATGGGAATTTCAGGATCCAACAGATGGAGGTACGTTAGTACCATATGTTTGGCCATATTTTCTAGGGATATTCCCTGAAATCTAGGCCTTTTTTTTCGGCCTTATATACGGTAGGTACCTCCAATCAATAGGTTCCTGAAATGGCCCTTGATAGTGTGTTTTTCTTAATGGAAGATCATAGAAACTGATTGAATCTGGGATGGGGCCGATGGGGATTGTGTTTGGGGATCAAACTGTTTGATTTTGCTGGGCCCCTCAAGCAAGAAAAGATGACGATAAGAAGCAGTCAAGCAATGCATACATATACCATATATATATAATTATATATATATACATGTTTTCTATATATGCATGCTACCTCCCCCAAATGTGCACCGTTTTTGTCCTTGTTCTATGTTATCTAAATCACGAAAGATGAAAGGAAGCAGATCGTGTCTCTACCGTGTATATATATAGATTATATATATAGATTATATATAGATAGATAGATAGATAGATAGATAGATAGATAGATAGATAGATAGATAGATAGATAGATAGATAGATAGATAGATATATACATTGTCTATACACACATTGTAGCTCAGCACCAAATATGATCATATCCGGATACTTCATGGATTCATTAGTAACCAGATGTCCAACCAAGCCCAGTAGATTATTGCGAATATGGCTGAACAAAAACATCAATGCAGTGACTTAACTAATCAATTGCGGGATTAATGTATAACACAAAATTCACAAGCTATACTGATACTGCAATACTTGTTATCATCACGGGTTGTAATACTTCACTTTTTCTCCAAAGCCATGATGTATGACTTCTGTAAGGAACTTTCCACGGTCGCCGTGGATTCTGTTACTGATCTCCGCTTCGTCTCAGTTGTACCAGTACAGCATGCATTTTGCATTTTCCCCATTTTTTGTTAGAAAAAAAACATCTACATGCATTTTTATATACCAGTGAATTGAGTAATACTATAAACATATAGTAATATATATATATGTGAAGAAATTATAAGGACCTCACTGTTCTCCCTCACTGGAATCATGGTTAGTTTTTCATGAATCATCCCAGAATCACCTCATTTCAGGTTGGTTAGTAACTGCTAGGCCGCTGGATGTGTCCCAATCATCGAGTTCGTGCAAGCATGATGCAACTTATATATACATAGACATAACTATCATGAATATACAATGTAGATATGTGAATGCATATAAGTGTATGGATATACATATTATAAATGTATAATGTATTTACAGTGTATGTATCTATAATTATTCCAAGTGCGGCTTCTTCTGGCGCCAGGCAGCGTGAACGCTTGGTGAATCGCTTCAAAGAGGCGCGCGTTGAAAACGTAGTGGGACCACTTAGGCACTTAACAATACCTGGATACCAACAACAATGAAGGATTCAAGCAACAATGGCTAGATAAATATATATATATGGAATATGTAGTGATGTAGATGTATTATTTGGAATATTGTGGATATATATATATATATATCACCAACAAATACTTGGATGTATATTATATATATACTGATATACTATAGGACCCATTGGGTGTTAATATTGGATATGGGTATTATTTGTACAGCAATTGAGCCATTTGAAGTTATACCCTTTTGTTGATTGGCTATTGGTTCAGGAGCTATATTACCTGGTAATTGGAATATGAAGACGCCCATATAAAATAGGGAAAGCGTTTTCAACCAAGCAATATTTCATCAATGGGATAGGAGTATTTTTAATGGCTCACTTTGGATGATGTATGACATGGGAATTTCTGGATTTGGTGATGTGGTATACATCACAGACATGCGTTGCTTATTCATTATGAATATCATGGGATGTGGACACATCACATTGATTTGGTGATTTGAATCACATGGAGCACGATATCTGGTGTGGATGTTAAGTGATATATCATGAAAAAGTGAATCCCATGATATACCACTTGATGTTAAGTGGTATATCATATATCATGTTAAGTGGTATCTCATGCCAGTGTTGAGAAAATCGGAGCTGTTGCACAAGGCGCCTTGCAGCACTTGCAAGCGTGGACGGCCAGCCGAAGGCACCGCCCGGCCCTGGAAAGTCCCGCTCAGCTCGGAGGCTGTTGCAGTGGGATATGAACCCTGCATCCACCGGAAGGTCTTCATCCGTTTGCTTCAAGGTGTCAAGATCTTTATGGTGACGGACACAAGCGATGAGGATGAGCGAGCTTTGATAGCTGTTCTGCACAATGCTGCGTCACGAAATCAGAGTCATTTTGGATAATGGGATTTTAATAATGGGTATATTATGAGAAGACAATAATGAACAATATGTGATGTGGTTGATGTATAGATCAATTCACCCGCTGGTGATGATCAACGTGATCAACAGTTTGGGGGGTGGAACATCATCACCATGTTTCAACACAACTGTCATATCATCCAACTAGATGGAGCATATATCATAGCAAACTGTTAATGTTTCCCAGGGAGTACTTCTCCTTATATATGCCTAAATCAATGACATCACCACAACATCACTGTAAATGATGGTTTGACAGGGTAACCGTGTTGATAGGCTCACATCAGATTTTTTGTTGCTAAAGGCCCAGGTCTCAATCGTTGGTTCATGTCCCATTTTCATCAAAGCCAATGCCATAATGGGATATACCCTCTGGTTATCACAGCCATGGAAAATGGCCCATTTATAGATGGTTTACCTTCTAAAAATGGGTGGATCTTTCCATGGCTATGTTAAATAACCGGATGGTAGTATGCGAGAATATGGTTGATAAAGGATAGATTCGTGGCAGAATCATTCGTGGAATTCTTGGGTATAGATTTGGAATAGCCCGCAGCCATGGTCGGTTACTGTTACCTTTTGGTTATTTCACCTAGCGAACTGGAAAATCCATGAAATACATGGAGCTTTATAGCTGGGAAAATCATCTTAGTAAAGGGTCCATTGAAAATTGATGGCCATTGATGGCCATTCTCCAGTTCGCTAGGTTAGTCATGACCAGAGGCTATATCCCATTGGCTTTACCACACCTTGGATCATCAATCAATTTCGGTCGCTTTCTGCGGTCGCGCTGCTGATGATCCCGGGGCCATGTTGATCCTAATATAGGTCTCTAGAAAAACTAACTATGTATATGGAACGTTATCTCTATAGTTGGTTTATGGTAATATATATATATATATACCTATCCAATATGGTTTATAATATTATTTCTATATATATATACATAAACCGTGTTGGCCCGGACAAAAAAAAACACATACACGCTCACATCCTACAATGTGGGGCCCCTCAGTTATAAGTTGGTCTATAAACCCCATTAACAAGTATCATAAACCATAGTTATTGGAGTTATTTACACCAACTTAGCTATCCTTTGGGGAGCCTAATGTAACATCATTATCATCATTCTCTGACTTTGTCGATGTTCTTTGGAACTCAGATTGGTGGCGTGGAAGCCTTCTTGGACGGCTTCAACAATATCAACCTGACCCAGATGCTGGCGCAACACAAGGTTCCGTGAATGGAGGGCTAAACTCCGTGGTTTCGATGTGAGGAACTCATGTCGTTTTTGGAAAATGCGTGTGATACAGTTTCGGAACCTCAAAATGTAGTTCAACAGTTGGACACCTGCAAAGCAATAGATATTTAGATATCACAATACATCACGGCCTGGAGGGAAACCCCGGGGATACCAGTAGTCTGGGTGGGAAAATCCCATGGGGTCCCAATGATAGACCTCACGGGGACGGTTTATCCCATCTATGGTCGGGATGGTTTATGGCATTGGGTGAATCCCACATTCGGGGATCATAATATGCATCCCAGATTAGAAGATCCGCAAATGGGGATGCTTCAGTGGCTTCAGCGGTTGAAATCATGTTCGCAATACCAGTTTCACTGCAGCCTCAAAAGAATAGTAGTCACGTTGGAGGAAATTGCGTGTTTGAAACCCAGAAATGCACACGTCATTCAGCGAAGGTGGGCGAAGGCTTTTTCCGAAGGTAACATGGGATGACTGTAAAGGCGATCGTCCTATATTTTGGGTTCAACGGCTCAACAAATTATCGTCCGTTTTCTGTGGGTAAAACAATGTCATAAACCACCCATGACTGGGAATATCAACCATACCACCCATGAATGGTGATTTTGGGGATGGTTTATTGTTCTGATTGGTGGTCTGGAACATTTTTTATTTTTCCATATATTGGGAATAATCAGGCCCAACTGAGGAAATCATATTTTTCAGAGGGGTAGGTCAACCACCAACCAGTATTGTTTTAACCACAGTACAATGTGTGACATATATATGAGGCTTTCCGTTTTGTCCTGGGGGTAGCCCTTGATCGCTGGTGAATTTCACGGAAAATCGTCAAATAAAATGGATGAGGACTGGGGGTGCTTCCAATTTAGGACTCCTCCATATCATAAGTAACAATGAAATATCATGAAATATCATCATATCAGGGAGTCCATATTAATAGTTCAATGGATTAATCTTATTAGTAAGTCAATATCAATAGCCCCCTCAGTATTGGTTATAATCCCATTCACTATAGGTATATCACCTATAAACCATAGCTGGTTGGTGGTTTGGAACATGAACTTTACGACTTGTCATTCAGTTGGGAATGTCATCATCCCAACTGACGAGCATATTTTTTTCAGAGGGGTAGGTCAACCACCAACCAGATATTAATAACCATACACCATATCTATTGATTTTTTTCACCATATTATCCCATTAATAATATTAATATCCCATACATTATCCCATAGACTTTCTCCCATTTCATGGGATATCTACCATAAACCCAAGTGACATTGGACTTATTGGCACCAACTTAGCTACCGAACTGGGCCACCACCAACCGGATGATTTCAGATCGCACGGATCATCCTGAGCAGATGGCATGGCTGAGGGACACTTCTGAGCAGACTGGACCTTTTTTCAGATCCCATGTAAAGAAATGGTCAATATCCATCATTACAATCATGTTTCGTAAATATCCATCAAATATCACATGTTCTTTTAGTAGTGAACTTTGTTCTTCACTACAAAGAACAAACCCAGCGGCTAGCGGAAAATGACCTATTTATCGATGATTTTCCGGGCGAAGTCAACCTCCATTCAGTTCGGGGATGTCCGTCGTGCCGCTGCCATGACTAGATCCACTGGTGGATCCAAGGCATGACCATGACTGAGTACGGAAACTGATGACGACTGGGGGATTTCCCATTTCGGAAACCCTGAGATGTTTGCATATATACAGGGATATACTATCCCAATGCATATGTTTTCTTTACTTTTGTTAGATTGAACATTGACTTAAGGTATATACCAGACACCTCATTCTTTCCTACGGGCTATCCTCATCCTCCCATGTTTGGACAAACCATATGCCAAATCGCCAGATCTTCCCAACTCTTACCCTCTGGTAATTTAACATAGCTATTGAAAATGGCCATTTATAGTGGATTTTCCCATAAAAAATGGTGATTTTCCATAGTTATGTTAGTTTACCAGAGGGTACCCGGTTCTATTCCCCAGCATATCCATATAAGTACATTATCCACATGTGAATGATTTCGCATAATGATATTTGATAATCATATTCTGTGAATCTCCAAAGAAGAGCAAAACATACAGTATATACCCTCTGGTAAACTAACATAACTATGGAAAATCACAATTTTTAATGGGACAACTCACTATACATGGCAATTTTCAATAGCTATGTTAAATTACCAGAGGGTAATGATTCATCTCGTTTTTTCCATTCACAGTTGGGTAAATTGGTCATCTGTATCTGACCATTGTCTTCCATCGAAAACAGGTGCTGTATGGTAATGACAACATCGTTGACCTTTTTTTATTCAAAAAAACAATGAATGATGTAAACAGTGAAACGTATATAAATCACCAAATCGCATGAGTTTGAATCATGGTTTTCCCATGGAAATCACCCAGGATTTCGACCTTGCCGTTTGCACCACAGCATGCAGGCGCTCCACACTGCTCGCATCAAAGAGGTGGCCGTGATCGAAGCGTTGGCGAAGATTGGTCAATTGGTGAAGAATAAGGCGCAACAGAAATTGGGAAAAAACGGGAATATCATGGCCCGGGGAATCATGATACTATATATATATATATGTAATGTAATGTAATGTAATGTAATGTAATGTAATGTATGTATGTATGTATGTGTGAAATCACCGGTTAACCCATTCGATTGTCGTGTGTTGGGGCTTCATGCAGCATTCCATATGTCAGCTGCCGCGGTCCTGTGCTGCACAACAGCCTTTCCAGTGCTGCCAATACCAATGGCTCAAGGGCCCATTACGCAGAAACCGTGGGGAGAAAATAGGCTGCCATTCGTAGCGCTTGGTGTTACTGGAAACTGGGAGAGGACTCCTTTCAATATCTTTGGTTGAACCATCATTGGAACTACTTTGGGAACTACTTCATTTTCCATTCCTTGACGCCGAGGGATTTTGCAGGGAGCTACCAGTGAACTGGACAGTTGGTCCAGTTACATGCATGTATGTAATGTCATGTAATGATATGTAATGCAATGTAATATAATGTAATGTAATGCAATATAATGTAATGTAATATAATGAAATGTAATGTAACGTAATGTAATGTAATATAATGTAATGTAATGTATGTATGCATGCATGCAATGTAATGTAATGAAATGTAATGTAATGTAATGTAACGTAATGTAATGTAATGTAACGTAATGTAATGTAATGTATGTATGCATGCATGCAATGTAATGTAATGTAATGTAATATAATGAAATGTAATGTAACGTAATGTAATGTAATATAATGTAATGTAATGTATGCATGCATGCAATGTAATGTAATATAATGTAATGTAATGCAATGTGATGTAATATAATGTAATGTAATGTAATAAAATGTAATGTAATGTAATGTAATATAATGTAATGTAATGCAATGTAATGTAATGTAATTTAGTGTACGTATGCATGCATGCAATGTAATGTAATGTAATGTAATATAATGAAATGTAATGTAATGTAATGTAATATAATGTAATGTAATGTAATGTAAATGTATGAATGAATGACAAATGGAATGTAAATAATGTAATAGCAATGTGATGTAGGATCCGGTAAATGTAGACGTAATTGAAATGAAGTGTTAATGTAATGTATGGATGCATGAATGCATGCAATGAATGGTAAGTGTATGTAGTGTAGTGTAGTGCTAATGTAAGTGTAGTGTTTGTAATGTTATTGTAATGGGGTAATGAGGCATGAAATGCATTGCAGATGTAATGTAATGTAATGTAGTGTGAGTGTAGTTATATGTAAGTGTATTTAATGTATGGCATGCATTGGCAAGGTAGATTAATGCAAATTATGTAATGTAATGTAAGTGCTATGGTATGCTTGTTATGTTTGTACGTAGGCTAATTGGATGTAGTGGTATATGTATGAGTTAAGTGTATGGTATGTATGGTATGGTATGTATGGTATGGTATGTATGGTATGGTATGTATGGTATGGTAGGTATGGTATGTAGGTATGGTATGTAGGTATGGTATGTAGGTATGGTATGTAGGTAGTATGTAGTGATGTCTGTATGATGTAGGTATTATCTATGTGTTATGTATGTATGGGATGTCGTATGTATGTTATGTAGTAAGGTATGGATGTGATGTAGTATGTATGTAGTATTGATGTATGTATGTATGTATGTAGTATGTATGTGTATGGTAATGTATAAGTATGGTAGTATGTAGTGGTATGTAGTGGTATGTTATTGTTAGGTTCATGTTTTGTGTTGTTATTTTGATGTTAGTATGCAATGTCAGTGTCTGGTTTGGTATTGCATATTATGCATTCATTATGTGTATATATATATATATTGGAATGTGTTATTACTATGCATAGTCTACGACTCATGGAAATTGGGGGGGTTATGGGGGGGGAGGGGTAGGGGGGGGTCTGTGGATAAGCCTGGATAAGCTATGGATAAGCCAATGATGACTCTGTTCTGCAAGAACTGTTTGGAGAGGTTGGTGTGTTGTTATTTATTGCAAAATTGAGAGGTACCAGGATTTGGCTCGAGTGGCATGGGCAAGGCTTGCTAGAAACAAGCAAGCAAGAACAAAAATGCAACTTACATCTCCAGGGATAGACAGTCTCTTGGCAAACGCATGGCCCATGTATTCAAGATAGTGAAAAAGAAATCAAAGACTCAAAGCGGGGAGGCGACACCCAAGGCAGGCAATTTGCACGCAAATGGGTCACTTGACCTGGATTGGGGTGAGAGGATAAGGGCTTAATAAGAGCTTAATAAGGGCTTATCCACTGCTTAACCCTAAGTGGTGGATAAGCAGTGGATAAGCAGGGAAACAGCACCTATTTGACCATAGACCCCCCCCCCCGAAAATGACCTTCAGGGCACCAAATCCACACAAATCCTCAAAAAAACATTATACAAACCAAAAACCATGCGAAACCACTCAAAATCACAGAAAAACATCAAACGTCACGGAAATGAAACACGAATCACACAAAAAATCGAAAAAAAAACAGAATCATCAAAAACCAAAAAGAAACATCTGAAGACAATCGCCAAAACCCACCGTTAGATCTCATATTGTCTAGAATTCAGCGAAGTCTACAAAAACTTCGCCACGGTAAGATGGCCAGAAACAATCCTCTTCCTTGTTCAGATGTGGGCTTACATCATCCATCATTTTTAGGATAAACAGTGGATAAGGAAGTTCAGCTATCCATGGGGATAAGACCTTAATAAGGCTTTAGATGATAACCCCTTAGTAAGGCCTTAATAAGCCCTTATCCAGCCTTAATAAAGGTCTAATAAGACCCTAATAGGTGCTTATACTAACCAACTCTTATCAGGACCTTATATGATAAGCTCATAGACCCCCCCCCATAGCCCCCACCTAACCCCCATGACATACTGTATATATATATATACTGGGAAGTGAAGGACAAGAGTGAGTGATATACCTTCGGTAATCAAATTGTAAGACGCATGACAAAGGGGGAATTCCCTAGGCCGGCAAAACCATCGAACTACTGTATTGCTTGTGGATTTTCCAGTATTCCTTGTTTGATTACCGGAGGGTAACCGCAATCATCGGATATATCATGGTAGCCAATTGGTGAAGGAAATATGGCATGACATGGTCTTATTGCTGGGATATAGACATGCTATACCCTTTGGTAATTTGACATAGCTATGGAACATAGATGAAAATAGCACCTTCATAGATGATTGACCTATCAAAGCTAGTGATTTTCCAGTTCGCAAACTGTGAGTCATTACCATGGTAATGACTCACAGTTTGCGAACTGGACAATCACTAGTTTTGATGGGAAAACATCAAATATCCGCATTCAATCTCATTCAATCAACATGAAATTAGCACGAAAGATTGGGGAAAACTGAATGGTGATTTCAATGAGATTTTAGTTGAAATGGTTAACCTCGATTTACCACGAACAAAATCCGTGGGTGATCTACGTCACGGCGCCATTCAGGTGGAACATTTGAATGGCCTGGAAGCAGTTGCTGCCACCTTGGTGTCGCTTTGGCATGGATTGTTCGATGTTTTTTTTTCTGTTTGTTTTATTCTGCCAGGCTGAAATGAATGATGTTTATCCAAAGATATCCAAAGATCAAAAAATAGTGAACTAATCCGTGAACTATGAGCGGCTCCACATGTAAATCAAGAATTCGGGTTGAGAAGTTCATGAAAGTTGGTGGTTTCAGCTTCATGTTGGTTGATGGCTGTATGCATCGACGTCATGACTGGGATGGTGAATCGAACTGGCTGCATCCTCAAAGGATGGTGCAGAAGGTAGATTGGGAAATGCTACATGGTTTGCCTAATTTGTAAGGCCCTGCTTCATATGTTCAGCTTATGTCAGCCTTTGTTCAGGGCTCAATGCGTTGCCAATGTTTGCCATCTTACAGAATCACGTCCAAGGGACGATTGAAGGCCGAGTTCCCCTCCAGTTCTAGCGGATTGTTTTTGTGGCGGTGAATCACCAATCAAACCAAGTTCAATAAATACCATCCTTCCAATTGACATAAACCCTGCCAAATAGGAGGTTGGAAGATTGGTTTCCACTAACATGAGTGTGGAAGGAACTGAAAGGAGGAACTGAAAGGTGAATCCCAAAAAAAAACCATGATTTGCCATATATTTTGCTGGATGATTCCCAATATTTTCCAATTAGATCCAATGAGTAAAAATATATGTCAATGCCACTAAATGCAATTATATTCCATAATCTTCCCAAGATATTCCCCACATATTCCCATGTTTCTCATATTTTGCCATGTAGTTCTTATGTCTTTTGGAATGCCACTATGCCACTCTTCCCCAGTGAAACGTACCCCATTCTGCCTTTGAGGCGCTGGGGGGATCGACACTATCGCGGAGAGGAACCTGTGCGACTTTGGAAGGCCCTGCTCCATGGAAATCGATGGAAAATCCATTGGAAAATCCATTGGAAATCGATGGAAAATCGGGACTCAAAAACATCCAACAAAACCATGGGGAAATGAATGGATAGTCCATGCTATTCCGAAGAGTTCTGATTGCGGGTCAATTTTTCAGAAACGGAGCTAGTATTTGGATCGAAAATTGGGACTGGAAATTCATTATTGTTTTCTGTTCTATAAATGATCTACAAATGGTGGGTTTTCCATCCATTGATCTGCTGGAGGGTACATATGTGGGAAACCAAAGCAAAATGGGTGAATCTTTCAGGTTTGGGAATTGCAATTAGCCCGAAAACCTATCAGACCTGCTGATGTGATATATCAAATCCTGCCAGAATAGTGGTAAATTGGTGGTTCAATGTGTTGTTTTGAAAACCACCTATAAAAAACCCAACCCGACCTGACGGTTCCCAATGTCATGGTCGGTCCACTTTCACCATTTTCCCAGCATGTTCCATCGTTTTCCCGGCATTTTCCCCACGGTTCCCCACAGTTCCCGCGCCAGGCCATGCATCAACAGGTCACCTGGCTCTTGCTGGCCATTGAGGAAAACGGCGCATTGTTTCTGGGCGCGAGGCAGTGGGGTATTGTTATTATTGGAATCTGTAGATATAGATACTCCCCATATTATCTGTGGATAAAGATATAGATATAGATTATCTGTATTATTGCATGTCTGGTTGGATGAAAATACTCCCAAATGTTGCTGTTTTAATATGTTTTAATCACTATAGATTCTATAGATATAGATAGCGAAAGACTGGTTGGTGGTGACTGGAACCATGGAATTTTATGACTTTCCATTCAGTTGGGAATGTCATCATCCCAACTGACGAGCATATTTTTCAGAGGGGTTGAAACCACCAACCAGATATTAATGACTATACACCATATCTATTAGTCCAATAATGAATTTCATGGAATAATTAGGCCATATCTATTATTGGAATCTTCATTGTTACTCCATCCATTAACCATACACCATATTTTTGATACACATATTTTATGCTATCCATTAGTTATCTACACAAATCTAAACCAAAAATTACATGTTCATTGGATGCTTGTAGTTAATTCCCCACCTGCCATGTTAGGTTCTCTCGATTTTATCACAGTTGCTATAGATGTTAATCTGGATGTTAATTGGTTTTAACATGTTTTAACATATTTTAAATAGGTTATATGTTACTTTTTGTTATCATAAGGATTGTCCTATATGGGAATCTTTATTGCATGTTTATTTCCCACCTGCCAGGGGGTCTCTCGATTTTATCAGAGTTGCTTGATGTTGCTTGCCTCCTTCCTTCCTCCTTCGAAGTAAAATACTTAGTTTTTGAGTTTGTTGTTGAGTGTATGATAATTATGATCATATATGTATATTTATTATAGGAGTGTTTATTGGGTTTAATGGATTTGAGTGGGTTTCATTCGGACGGATGTTAATTGGGTTTAACATGGTTTAACCATTAACATTTGGCATGTTACTGGGAATATCAATAGGATACTTGAGATCAGTACTTGATATGTGCGATGTTTTAAGGTCCAAAAAGGAAGGGATACCCGGATACATATCGCAATGAAATAGGCCGTCCGGCTGAGTAGTTTATACATATTGTTGTTGCTGTAAATGGGGATCTACAACTACCCTCTGGTAAACATACTAAAAACTATGGAACACGGTAAACTAACAGTTTGCGAACTAGCAAAGCACCATCTTTAATGGGTAAATCAACGAACTAAATGTGCTATGGCTTCAAGTTCGCAAACTGTCACAAATTACCAGACGATAAATGGAGATCTATACAAACTGTTTCTTGAGATGTGCTCCACTTAGAATCAGATTAAATCATATGGGGGTTCCATAGTCATGGGGGTACCCCCAAAAAATCGCTGGATGGTTTATTTCATGGCAAATCCCAATCTAAAATTTGGATGATGACTGGGGGTACCCCTATTTCAAGAAACCTCCATATGGGCATGAACCATCATCACGTCGGATTTCAGCGGCATTTTTCCCAGAACGTGGAACCACGTATCTCAAGGTCTGGACAGGCATGGAATCTGCCTGTGGTCCCGGAAGTTGTCACAATGAAACTGGTATCATGGTAAAACTGCTTGGTGGTTTGGAACATGAATTTCATTTTTGCATATATTGGGAATAATAGTCCCAACTGACGAGCATATTTTTCAGAGGGGTTGAAACCACCAACCAGTAAAACAATTTATCCATGTCATTCTCATCCTAGTATTAGCTCATAGAAATTGCATTCCAAATCATGATCGAAACACCACGTCTTTGAGGGGCACTTTGAAGAACCAACATGAACCAACATTTTTATGTTTGAAGATGCTTATAACATCTTAGAACCATAAACAATTATCAAAATTTATCAAAGTGTTGTATATATATATATATATATACACACTCTATTTATTATATATGTTTTGTTTTATATAATTATACACTATATATATATATATATATCATATAATCTCTCAGCAACCAGACATTTTGATGTTTGAAGATGCTATTGTCCCATGCTGTCCCAAGGTTGAAGGCCACGGTGAACCATAGCAACCACCCAGGGTGCGGACCTGAGAGTCAAATTGCGCAAAAAATATGGGGAAAATCCAATGGGAAGAAATGGAAAACTATGGAAAATACCGCACATAGAAGCAAATTTCTGGAATTGAATTGGAATTTATGGGCATAATGGGGATATAATGGAACATACACAGCAACCAACAATATTTTTGGGGGTCTTTGTTTGGAAGTCATGAGATACTCCACTTTGTTGTGGCGATTTTATAGGGAAGAGATGGGTAGATGATTGTCATCCATAAATTGGGGCCAAACAGGCTTGCTCGGGCCAATTATAGGTCAATGATAGCCGAAGTACCCAAACATATTTATGTTTTATAGGTCAGATTTGGTAAGATTGGTAAGATGGTGTACTTTTAAAGGTCAATTATGAGTAAATGGGTGTTTACCTCCATATTTATCCAATTTACTCCCCACATGTAGCATCTCTCGATGCTTTCGTCAACCGGCTTATAACCATGGTGATCTTTAACCACCTTAGCTGCTAGGATCCATGCGATGATCCTGCAAGTAGTTAAATCATTAGTATCCAATCTCAAACTAATATATCTGGTTGGTGGTTTGGAACATGATTTTTATTTTTCCATATATTGGGAATAATGATCCCAACTGACGAGCAATTTTTCAGAGGGGTCAAACCACCAACCAGATATACTATAGTTGCTATCCCCCATGAACATCCGTAAAGCATCCTCGTTATTTTTGGCATTTCTCATCCCAGTTATGACTATTAGTTTAAAGACCCAGTCAACTATCCTTCTATAGGAAACCTTTCTAGTCAACTTACCCTGGTTAGATTCCCATTACATATATATATATATATACTGGGTAAATTATAACGACCTCACTGTGACCTCACTGGAATCACGGTTACTAAGGGAAATCATCCCCAAATGGCCTTAATTCACGTTACTGTAGTGAAATATTATAATTTGCCCAGATATATATATATATAGCAAAGTATAGTTGTTATCCCCCATCAACATCCCAGTTAACCCTAGCCCAGTGCCAAGGAAAGAACCTGAGCTGACCCCCGCACGCTTGGTACGGGAGCTCAGTACGGGTGCAACACGCTTCGCCTTAGCGCTGGCCATGACGACTAGGACGATATATAATGAACATATATATGTATAATGGATGGGATATATATATATATATATGATCATGATGATGATTATAGATGATGATTAGATGGATTATTTATGATGATGATTACTATTATTTTATTTTTTTGTGACTTGGGACGTGATTATGGGTTATAGATGATTTTAGACGCTTATAGATGGATTTTCATGGATACATATAAACATCCACCAGCTTTCTCCATTGATACATTTTTCATGAAAAGAACCATGTAATTCTCACTGCCAAGAGGCTTTCCACAACAAGAAATAGGGACTCAACCACCGCTCGTTAGTTTAAGCAAAAAATCATAGGATAAGAAGGATGACCCTATAACTACGAGTATTCGAAGCTACAAAACATATTTGTTACACATCATCTCATATTATTCATAATATATATATAATTACATGGCTTAGCATAGTTCCTGTTGCTGGACCATTTGGCAATTCCTCTATTTCCCGGAAACAAAAAACATGGAAACTTCACATTTCCTGATATTGAGTGAATATAAACATAAACAAGTCGTATGATGCCAATTAAATATCAATTAACATGTCCTGTTCTTGTCATTAAACATCATTGACTTAAATGATCTGACATGATATTAATGTATAATTACTAATGTTATTAAGATCATTATACAAATAATACATATATCTTGACAAATCTTGGCAAATTGTAACGACCTCACTGCCATGCCAAAATGGCCGCAAGTTTCAGGTGAGTGAATCATTATAATTTGCCCAGATCCATCCTACATTTCCTAATACACATAGATATCCCAATATAGATACGTATAGATATGTATATATATATATACACACCATATCCCATAGTTTAACCATAGTTAACATCCCATGAATATCCTCATACATCCTATATATCCTAATGCAAATTATACAAATTATACAAATTATACATATATCTTACACATCGTATATATATCCTAATACACACAGATATATCCCTTGATCTCCTAACATTCGAGGCTCAATTTCTTCAAGCCTTGCGTCCCGTCGGGGGCGTCCGGGAGCTCGAAGGGGGGGAGATCCTGGTAACGTCATATGGCTGGGGGTGGAACCATCAATGGTGGTACCCCAAAAATGGATGTTTTATTTCATGGCAAATCCTAGAAAAAATGTGGATAATTTGGGGGTATTTTCATTTCAGGAAACCTCCATATCTTCACTATGGGAACTAATATATCCAATTAGTTAGACTATGGTTGATAACCACTAAGTCCCAAGAAAGACTATGGTAGTGACGATTGGGATTATAATGGATTATGAATATTGAATAGGAAGGAATGGCATTTCGGGCTGATTTATGATAGCTAAGTTGGTTGAGGTATCGAACTAACATTTCACTGGGGAGTGGAACATCATGTGGGCAATTAAAGAATTGCGTGGTTGGTTGGTAGGTTGGTTGGTGATTGTAAGCAGTTATACGTGTGTGGGGTTGGTGGGAATTATGAACTAACCCCATTTTAGTACGAAACCGTTTTCAACCAACAAGTACAATGAGATGAGGTAGGGATATTTTTCTGAAGGGAACATTTACGGGAAACTCCCATGTTAAATGTAGGCGAAAATTCGGCTTTTTGGTAAGTTTTTCCCGTCAACCAATTCATTGATATATCATAATTGTTATTCCCATTGAAGTATGATATTTAAAGGAAAATCCAACATGATGAACACAACATTTATATGGGAAGTGGATATGAGAATTCATATTGATATATATATATATTTATAGGTATACATATGCATGGGAATATGAATGGATGTTCATGTGATAAAGCCAACAGTAAACCTACCGTTTGGGGATGATGTTTACCACCCATTTCTGGTGAAAGTGGGAATGATCATTTTTTGGGTTTACCACATTAGTATACATCAGTGTGATTTCATACGATAAGTGGCAAACAAATGGTTTCCTGCAATGATACTTATCCCTTGTGCAGTGATCATGTCACATTTATCACATGCAAAGATACAAAAATCATCATGCAATCATTGGCACCATCGTTGCAGGAAGCCAAAAGTTCATCCCAGAATTGGTCGCAACAAAAACACACATATCCCCACTGCACCCGCGTTGATAACTATAGAACGCTTGGTTTGATATCCGCATCTTGCTCAATATACAAACATCATTTTGGGCATTTCTAAAGGGATGTGAAAGAACCATCTGCAATAGGATTGCAATAGGTATATCTATAAATTGGGCCAACTTTTATATTTAAATCTATAAATTAGGCCAAATTCTATATTTAGTATTATTTAGTTAGGTAATAATTGGTAATTTCTATTCAAATTTCGGGTAAATCATTGGGCCAACCAACTCGTGTTATCTTTACCGAAAGTCCCGGTGAAATTCACATCTCGCTGTGGTCGACTTGGTCTCGAAATCCCGCACCAGAACTGGGACTATCTCAGCCATGACGGATCCGGCTGGTGCTGGTAGAATGCTAACATGACTGGGGTATATTGATGGGATTCATGGAGCACCATATAGAGCAGCACCATGGATTTTATCTCATGGGTTATTTTATTAGGCTTTCAGCCATCGGTTTTTCGGATTTCGCTGGCCCATCCACAGAATTAGTATTATATGATATTAAATGATATATGCCTGGTAGCTGTTGCGTATCTGAATGTACTTGTAAGATTGAATAAGTTGATCTAAAGTTGATGTAAATCAATAAGGATATCTTACAACGTTACATCATTTGTCATATTTTTACATCCCAAGTGAAGAACATAAATTAGATACATAATGTTGTGGACTTAGTGGCAACGGAAACAACGCTTTTTTTGTTCGTGGCTAGAATGTTTGGGTGCTGTAAATTACCAGTGAACAAGTATATATATATATATATCAACAGCAGGTTTCAATGCTTGTAGATATTGCTGTAGTATACTATAGTATACTATAGTTCTATGAAAGTTATGAATGGCATGTGACATGGTGGTTATCCCCTTTATTCCCTTTTTCTTAATGGACGTTTCCTAAGATCAGGGTACCCTGAATCATGATTTTTATTAGGATTGTCCATCAAACAAAAATCCAGCTATTGGAGTACCCCCCCTGACTATGGAAACCTCCATCTACTTAAATTATATATGGATGGGTCAAAACCTATTATTACCATATTTTGGGAGCTATGACTTAAGGTACCATTTAAATTTAAATGTACCAGGCTTTTGACTCTTAACATTTCATAACCATTAGTATATATATATATATAAATATATTTCATTATTTCCCAGTATGTTCCCATGATATTCACTGATGACCCACCTTAAAATGGCACTGAGGTCCCGGGCTTTCTCAGCGCCTTTCGGGGCTTAGACTTTTCCACAGCAGCGCAGCAGGCGATTTTTTTGGATGCTTTTTGGATAATTTTTTGATTTTTTTGTCGATTTTTGGATGGGATGGTTCATTCAAAAACCATCCAAAAAGCATCATGAAAATGTCATGGCTTCATGGTTTTTTTTTCTGGATTTTTTTTTTGTCCACCGGTCATGATTGATATGATCTCCTTGCTGAAAATGATGTGATTTTTCTCTCTGTGTGATGGATGAAATATGATGAAATGGATGGCTGGGTGCTGATGATCTCTCCCTCTCTGACACGCTGGAACCATGAGGATTCCGCGAACACTATGGGGAACAACGCGGCTTCACATATGTCTATGGTGATCTGAGGTTAATCAGCTATAGTTCACTAGCTATGGGCACCTCATATCTGACAGAAACCTGAGAGTCAGGCACGAATCTTGCACGACGCTTGCGTTGGGAACTCAGCGAACAATTGCACGATCCTTACCCGACCTGGTCAGTACCCATGGGGCGAATTTATTAAAGTCGTGTTTTTGTTCAGCTGAGATGTGTTTGAAAATCACATTTACCATAGCGATGTTAACATGACATGGATTGAAATGGTACATTGGGTGGCCTCAGACCCATTTTTCCTGGTTAAAACTCGCAAATCTCTGACATGTCTCCCAAAAAAGATCAAGGTTCTTTCAGTACATCCAGGTGGAATATGACATTGCCCCAGAGGCTTCACCAATACTCAAAACTTGAAGCCAGGAAGTCAAACCAGCTGGATTAGGTCACAAAGCTCACAATGAGGTCACCATTGTGCTTAGGGGAATCATCAATTTTAATGGACAACTGGCAACATGTTATAACATCTCCAGGTCGGTGAATTCTTATAAATTCAGCCAGAACTATTGCACCTTTCACCTCTTCAGACCTTGATGGTCTTACGGATTTATGGATTTGGTGTCGAGCTTGGGAGCTTGATGTAATCTTTGTGGGGGAACAGGAGCTGTTAAATGTCTCCGAACAAATCGATGGGTTTTTTTGGGTTACAAATGTTAGCACACCCTCAATTACCCACCATATATATATATATAGGTTATAGATATAATTAGTATAGTTATATATATATACAGTCTTTACTTGATCATTTTGGTACTTTCACCCGACAGTAACTTCCTAAAGACAGAACAGGCATGTAAAACTATTTCAGTAGGATTTAACTTGTCTATCTTTTAGTGCTTACCCTGCCATAATCTTAGTATGTTCCTAGACCATCCAAATATTCAAGAACTGACTGTTTTATGTACTATCAAAGAAAAATATGCAATGTTTATCATACAATCATCGAAGATCTCAGTGCTTCACACATATTTTTCCCACATAATATATATATATATATACATACATATATATATATACATACATATATATATATATTCATAAGACTCCTAGCCATTGAACAAGTGAACATGAATTCATGGTTTCTATATCAATGTATCCATGGTTTTTATCAATACGTTCCAATATATAACCATATTTTTCCCCTATGTTTCCCATATTTTCCCATATTTTTCCCCTATGTTTCCTATATGTGTCTCATAGTTTTCCCATATTCCCCTATGTTTCCCCTACGTTTCCCCTATGTTTCCCATTAAGATGACTTAACGTGACATAGTCCGCCACGGCCAGGTCCGGAGCCCCGAGACCACCAAGCGTCTGGCGTATCTGTACCGGCTCCTGCGAAATAGCTCGGCCAGGGAGCTCAGATCATGGGTATCAGCACGTACCCTCTGTTTGTTTAAAATAGCTATTTACCCTCTGGTAAAAATAGCTATTGAAAATGGCCATTGAAATAGTGGATTTTCCCATAGAAAATGGTGGATCTTTCCATAGTTATGTTAAATTACCAGAGGGTAACATAGATGATTCATGATGATTTACCTATTATTTTAATGGTGATTTCCCCAGTTCGCTATGTTAATATATATATATATGTGATGTATCATTAGTAATCTGTAGGAATAATATCTAGTACAACAATATATGACATGTATATATATGGGTAAATATGGTAATACTATAGTGATTATTATATATGGTAATAGTTACAGTATATGGTATATCAACAATAGTAACTATCGTAAGTATAGTACTATGGGGGATCCCCAACAGCTGGATGGTTTATGATAGAAAACACATCTATAAATGGATGATTACTGGGGGTATCCATATTTTAGGAAACCTGCATATATATATATATAATGTATCATAGGTAGAAATAGATGATGACATATCTACATAGTTCATAGAATATATAATATATATTTATATACCCTATGGATGCAAGAGAAGTACAACTGGGGTATGATTTAGGGGGTTAAGTCCCTTCTCAGACAGTGCTTGGATCCATAGGGCTATATATATATATATCATAGGTAGCAATGCACAATGATTATATTTACTATAGTATTTTTTTTAGGAATATCATTAGTACATTATCAACGCTTAGTAGTGTATAATCACTATTGAAATATCACCATTAACTAGCAGATTTGTATTTTATCGGCAGAACTACATGTCGTATCTTGGTCATCCAACTGGACAGGAGGGGAGGAATATCTATGTTAGCCAAGCGTTTGTTTTTTTTTGCAGGGAAATAATAGCTGGTAATGATAATAGCTAGACAAAAAAAACTCGGTATGTTATTTTACCCACAGGACGAAGGGTATGGAGGGCCATACCCGAGAGCGGAGCTAGCAACCCATTGGTCCCATCATCCCAGTGCCAGGGGATTTCCTTCTCATAACCACAGTGACGTCTGCTGCCTACACGCTCGAGACATGGAGTGTTGGAACAGTAGAGATTGGAATAATTTACCGTTGCAGGCACGTTTGCTGATTAAGAGCTACTTGCCCTCTTGCGACGTGATAAAGTCGAAGAGACCACTTGGGGAGAGAACAACAAGACGAAAGCAAGGAATCTTGCCATGTAGGGTTTACGTAAGATATAACATCCCCCGGCCCCATGGAACATATACGCATACTTCTATTAGGGGTTTCATTTAGGGTTTACATAAGTTATAAAATTCCCCGGCCCCATGGAACATATACGCAAACTTCTATTACGGGTTTCATTTAGGGTTTACATAAGTTAGAAAAACACCAGGCCCCATGGAACATATACGCATACTTCTATTAAAGTGAGAAAAAAAAGTGAAAAAGTGGAAATGGCCGAAACGCGTGCAGTCCGCAGAGGGTTCACTTTTCTGACAGATTTTTCCCAAAATTCGTCTTAGACCACACTAACCCATAGATGTACCAGAGTCATAAGCAGAGAAATAAGCCTCCCACTGACGTTCATACGACCATTCCGGGACAACCCTCAGTCCTGCCCGTTATTTTACTAGGTAATATTAGATACACTAGGGTCATAGTGAAATTGGTACACTATTTCTGCTAGGTAATGATATATATATATATATACTGGATATACTAGGTATTAATATGGTATAGTATTGGTGATAATTCACTAGTGTATCTCTCTGGGGGGTTGCAATTCTATAGCTAGACCCTCCAAGGAAGTGGTTTCTTACAGGCTTCCAAGGCGGTTTCTGGCTTAAATCCTCACGCTTAGTTCAATCTCCATTCGCCTGGTTCAAAGTTGGCATATTTTTTTGATGGTTAAGGGAACCCCCAAATCATCACATTTCAATGCTGGTTTTCAAAACATGTCAAAAAAAACAAAAAGTGCAGATGTCCTAAAATGGGGGTACCCCCAAATCAGCATCCATTTATAGATGTTTTTGTTCTTTAGAAACCATCCGGCTCGCCTCCATAGGGGTAGGCCACAAATGTGGGAAACACCACCCTCCACTGAGGTGAACCAATGAAAATAGTTCGATGTTCAAATTACACCATAGTTGAACATCATCAAAGGTGCCATACTTATTTTTTGTGGCATGTTCATGAACTTCATGTTCAGATATCTTAAGATAAATGATTGCAGCATGCATGTTCACTAGAAAATCAGCTGAGTCATCTTTCTCTCCCGTGTCTCCAGTGACCCTCAGGTGTCAAACGTGGCTAGCTGTAAACATCCCCAGCGAACTAACTCTCCATGTTTGATGACATTGGAGGGTCAAAAACACCTAAAGCCCAAACCAGGGGTTTTATTCTGTCTTATTATAGTTTCATATAGTTTCATTACTCAAGTCATCTCAAATCCATAGGTTTTTCCCATGGTTTTTCCCATTTTTAGTGCTAGACATGCATCGTTTCCCATGGATTTTCCGAATCTCCAGACCCATCTCCGCGGCCTGGAACACTTCCTGCGGAACTTCGCGGCGCCAGTCTTGGCCGAGGCGGAACTTCGCTGACCATATAAAATTGGTTATGGAAATTGGTGTATAGTTAAATATAGTGGTGTAAATATGGTGTAATATGGTGTAATCCACTATATATATGGCAAAATTGCCATAGAAATAGTGGACTTGCCCATTAAACATGGTGATTTTCCAGTTCGTTATGTAATTGTTCACCAGAGGGTAAGTCAACCATATCTAGCTGACCATAGAAAAAGATGGTAAAGGGACATTCCGAAATTCCCCATGGATGATTTCCCTGAATCCTATAGAATTTTATAGAATTTTATGGATTTCAAATTTCTATAGATGATTATGATAGATGATTATAGATGATAGATGAAATTCTATAGATGATTATTCCGAAATTCCCCATTGATGATTATAGATGATATATGGTCACTAGATGATATATATATATATATTCTATCATTGATGATTTCCCTGAATCCTATAGAATTTTATAGATGATTGTTTATAGAATTGATGATTCCCCATTGATATTGATAGTGATTATTTATAGATGATTTCCCTTAATCCTCAGTATGTTCAAGTGACCATAGATGTCCTTTTCTGTCCTTGGTTGATGAAACAAGAGGGGCTTGAAGAAACCCCTTTATATAACAACAGGTGATGATAGATGGTATACCAAAAGGACATGATTGGTGACCATGTTTTGAAGGCAAGAGCCATGTGAAGATATGTGTTTTATGGATTTTTTATGGGAGTTTTGGATGGATTTCCGCTTTTGGGATGATTAATTTTCATAGATGTTTCAATATGTTCAATTGATTGTAAGGTTGTAAGGTGGTTTTGAATGTGGATTTTCAGGGATGTTGAACGGTGTGTTTTATTGAATGAATCTACCCTCTGGTAAACATTCACGGTTTGCGAACTGGAAGCCATGGCCCAGTCGAAAGTTCGTTGATTTAAACATTGAAAATGGCGATTTACCCATGGAAAATGGTGATGTTTCATCGTTTTTTTGTTTACCAGGCCGGGTATTTCGGGAACTTTTCCATGCAACCAGCATGGCTGTTGATCCGACGATCTGAGAGCGGCAGAGGAGTCATTGTTTTTGTTTTAAGTCATGGTACCCCCCAGTCATCGATGGATGGAGCCCATGATAAACCATAACCCATGACGGATCCGGCTGGTGCTGGTAGAAAAATGCTAACAATATTGGGGGTATATTGATGGGATCCATGGAGCACCATAGAAAAAGCAGCACCGTTAGGATCCGGAAAATGGGTATAAACATGTATAAACCATATCATTTTCTGGTCCTAAAATGGAACCCCCCCTTAGAAGCTGGTGTTTTTTCAATCTCTCCACATCTCGGTATCGAATGTTCGATCAATATCCAGCTGGTTGGTGGTGACTGGAACCATGGAATTTTATGACTTTCCATTCAGTTGGGAAAAAATCATCATCCCAACTGACGAACTCATATTTTTTCCAGGGGTAGGTGAACCCACCAACCAGATCATTGATTATCCAATTAATTATCCTTCATATGTATTAATATGATTTAATATGTACACGTATATGTACACATGCTTAATTATCGAAATCAATATCCAGATCGCTTATTATGTGGATATTTCAACCGTTATAAAACCAAGAAAAATGGACGTGAGATACGCGTTTTGAGCGATAAATCCATGGATGTCCCTTTCCGGCCTTGCCATAGGCTGCAACGCAGGGATCCACGGCACAGGTGGGAGCCGGGATTTCACGACTGAAGTGATTGGAATCCAGGGAATTTATGACAGCAGTGGAGCTTTCCTGAAATGGGGGTACCCCCAAGTCATCTGGTTGGTGGTGACTGGAACCATGAATTTTATTTTCCCCAATAGTTGGGGGAATTTCATAATCCCAACTGACGAGCATATTTTTTCAGAGGGGTAGGTCAACCACCAACCAGTCTACTTTAATAGGATTTCCATCATCAACCATCAATTTTTGGGTATCCCCATTTCTGAAAACGCCCATACGGGGATGGGTCAAGTCAGACAGTCAGCCTGTACCCCTGTAGTTCACATCAAAATAGCTGGAATTTATGGATGTTCATCCCCATAGAAATAGTATCGGTATTGATCATAGCCACATTAGTAACATGAAATTCCAAATATGATTTGAAGTACTTCGGAGATAGTTGAGAGATGTTCGGACTAGTATGTTTCCAAGCTTAGGCGCTTTCAGGAAACAGAAGTTAGGTATTTTTTTCTCCATGTTGGGACCCTTAGACAATTAAATTGGTTTGTGAAACTAGAATAACCAGGATTTCTGGAATTTAACAAGGTTTAGAACCCGGGGGAGGCAACTTTTAGGTCATATCGAGTCATATCCCATATTAGTTCCACATGTACGCAGGTAGAATATGATGTTTGACAACATGTACAGCATCTAGTTACCACCATGGACGTGGTCATGTGCTTGGATGTGTATTCCAGTTGCAAAGCATCTTGAAATAATCTAGCTATAAATGGGTTGCTCAGAAATTTCACTGGTTCACCACCCATGATTCGAAAACAATGACGCGTTATACATGAGTTAATTTACTTCTATGTTGATTAGCCCATTATAACATATTATAACATATTATAACTAAATTTATGGATCATAATATATATATATATAATTATAGAATATATATATATATATACTACCCACTTCCGATTCCCGATCAGGATCGATTGCAGGTAGCTGAACGGTGGCAACGCTACTTGGTTTTTGGGTAGTGGGGCCGGGTATTTTTCACATGCGGGCTTACCCTTTGGTAATTTAACATAGCCATGGAAAATCAGAATTGTTGATGAGATCTGCACAGGTACATCATAAAAATCACTGCGATTCACTGGGCCATTTTCCATAGCGATTCGCTGGCTATGCTGTTGAATTACGCAGTGGGTAACCCACAGAAACGCAGGGGAACCGACGACTGGACAAACGGGTAAACCATGGTGAACTGTAGTTGAAAACTGACATATTTTGTTTGTTTGCCACAAATGGGAAGATTTACTAACCATCCCCCCGAAAAAATGCAGGTATCTAAGAGTCGCCATGATTTTTTATGTGTGTCCAGAAAGTTGTGACCCCGATGAGAAATAGAAATGTGTTACGGAATCACAATAATGGGATAATCATATTTGATAATGGGCTATAATATAATATAATATATTAATAACACCATATTTTTGAGGCAGAGATGTCAATTGGAACGCATGTTGCAGATCAAGCGGGCACACAACAGGAGGACATGGCACTTGGTTACCCAAGCCGTGTCCAATTTTCAGCTTGGTAAGTGGGAAGCAGGAGCTCACATGAGCTCACTGATGTGTAGCTGTTCAGAATCGACCATTTTATAATTTTTCAACTTGTAAAATATAGGATTATCCCGGATTTATTGTCCCATGATTATCCCAATATGATCCCAAGTAATATCCCATTCTTCCCCTTGGATTTCCGTTAATAATCATGGCAAGCTGGCGCCAAAAACCACCTTTTTTTACGGCAAAACAAGGCCTTCATGGGTTTTTTTAGGACCCAAGGATCCACCTGTTTGGGGGTAAATCCTGCCCGTTGACGCTCGTTGCTACGTTTGCGCGTTTCCCTTTTATGTACTTTTATGTACTTTGAGGATCTCCTGCTTGGAGTTTCTTGTTGACTTCCAGCTGTCTAACGGTTAGTTCAAGCACTTGCGAACTGAGCTGCTGGGTACACCCTCTGGTAAACTAACATAAGTATGGAAAATCACCATTGTATAGCTGGGTAAATCAACAAAAAAGCGTTTGGTCAACTGCTACCAGCCTACCAGCACAGCGCAGGTCGTCATCATAGTTCATCCAGATTGGATTTTAGAGGTTACTGTAGGTCAAGCCCAATCTTTTTTCCAAGCAATTGCAGGTCAATGATAGCTGATAGTCACAAAATGTTTTTTTTTTTTTGTGGGGAAGGGGTTCTTCTACCGCGACCCTCCGCCATAGAAACATGTGAAATTTCTTTCGGTTTTGTGAGTCCAACCGGGTCTAGGTACCCCTTCTTCACCTTCCTAGCCATATAGCTTTGTCTAAAGATCGACCCTTTCTGGTTGGTGGTTTGGAACATGAATTTTATATTTCCATATATTAATATGGGGAATGTCATCATCCCAACTGACTTTCACTCCATCATTTTTCAGAGGGATTCAAACCACCAACCAGATATTAATAACTATACACCATATCTATTGTTTTTTTCACCATATTATCCCATTAATAATATTAATATCCCATACATTATCCCATATTTTTTAGGATTATCAACTTTTCTTTTGATGCACTTGGATATACCTTTCCCAATGAAAAACACCCAAAGCTCCAGGATTTCGAGTCGAAGCCTCTCAGCCTCTCCACCAACCATTTTCACATCTGATCAACTTCCGGAACATGTTACTAAGCAGTTACTAAGCAGTTACTAACCAGTAGCTAACCAGTAACTAACCAGTTACCAACATATGGGTATGGATCAATACCTATTAATACCATTTTTTAGGGGAATGAACATCCATAAATCCCAGCTATTTTGTGAACTACAGGGGTACAAGGTTTTGACACACTGCCATATGCTGTGAAAATGGCTGGAAGAATTGCTCGAACTTTTTTTTTTGGGAAGAATTAGACGTAGAAATACAGACTGGTTGGTGGTTTCAAACATT
This sequence comes from Cladocopium goreaui, assembly GCA_947184155.2. Taxonomy (NCBI): domain Eukaryota; class Dinophyceae; order Suessiales; family Symbiodiniaceae; genus Cladocopium; species Cladocopium goreaui. Next base: position 452,113 of record CAMXCT020000802.1, on the reverse strand, counting down.
TTTATTTTCCATTTCATATATTTCGGATGTCATCCTTCCCATTGACGAACTCCATCATTTTTCAAGATGTTTTTTCATGTTAGCATATAATTATACCAGCACCATGGATCCGTCATGGGACATGTATCTGGGTTATAACATGTTATAACTCACATCCCGGAAGTCAGCTCTGTTTCGAGGCCTCACTGCATATCTGGGTCAGGCAGCTGGAAAGACGCCTGCAGGCGTCAGGGTTCGTCACGCGGCTTGGGATTTGTTGGTTCAACAGTCAGTGGGATTTGTCTCATCTGTTGGGCCATATGTTGTTGAGATATTCTTTGAAATTTAGGCCTTATATATATAATTATACACATATATATATATAATTCTATATATATATATAATTCTGCATATATATATATATATATGGTATATGTATCTCCTATTTACGTTCCTGAAATGGCCACTGATTATCTAAAGAAACAAACGAAACCATAAGAACATTTTTTTCTGTTGGTCTGAATATTTTGGTATGCTGTAATGGTGATCATGAAACCACGGTTTTTAGCGTCAAACATAGGTTGTTACAATGGAGTGATATCGCATTCGTGGCTATTTGATAGGGGGAACTATGGGAAAGTGAATCATGTGAGGTAATGATCACAGTGCTCCAGGAAGCGTGTATTTTTTTTGCAATCGCATGTAGGAAGATTACCGCCCTGGTGTCATACTGATGTTCAACAAAGAAAAATGGGAAACCATTGGGTTCAGCAATTTGGACCAAAAAAATCGGGTAAACCTTAGAAACTGGTAAGGAGGTGTTGCCTGTTTGATTCTTGGTTAATTGTTTTGCCGGCTTGATTGAGAATGGTTTCTGTAGTACCTGCTAAAACAAGCATTGATTGGATATTTGCAGGGCATGAAGAGAGCAAAAGCAGAAACAGTGAACATTCCCCCTTGGTCATAAATTTCTGAATAAAACCAGACAACTGTGAATGTACTGTCATGGTATCCAGCATATTCATGGTGGGGTCACCGGGGTCACCTAGGGAGGTTTCTCTATTATGTAGCAATATATTCCCAATTATTACCCATAGGATCCATGTATGCTATATATGGTAACATGGATCCAATCAATATACCCCCAATGTTAGCATATATACCATACATGGATCCTATGGGTTATAGTTGGTTGTCTACCAGTCATAGCCCTGGATGCTGTATGGATAGGAAACACCACTAGTCGTCAAAGTCCCTGCAAGCAGGGTGAAGTTCAGGTGAACCGGAACCAAGTCAGGGCTGGATACCGGAACATCTTTACACTGTGGGACCCCGAAGATAGGCAAGTTGGTTTTATCTTACTAACCAGCAAGAACCATATGACTATAAGGATGAATCTCAACGATTCATCATTTTTTCCCCCAAGACTGCACAATGCCATCCAAAGCCATGGTGTTGACATGCTAATGGCCATGGTTTTGGCCCTATTTCACTAGTAGAGGCAACACACCGGTAGCTATGTTGACAGGCAATCTTTGATAGATGGAGTGGTCCCCTTTGGAGTTGGTTGAATCCCGGTGAACATTTTTCAACGCGCTGTTCTCTGACTTGGACATCGATGCACTTCGCAAAAGGCGCAGTTCACATGCCCTTGTGTCCATTCCTTATTGGAACATGTTGGAACCATCAAAAGCTCCGATGGTTAACCAGTGATTTGGATGAGTGATTTGGAATCTTTTTGCAAGCCCTTTTGGAAGGGATACTATCACTAGACACCCCTAGTTCCAAACACCAACTGCTGGTTTGATGAGGATTCAACCTTGCCCGAAGCTGACTTCCCCAATGTTTTTAAGTCTATTTAGGATTTATGAATGAAACACAACTTCTATATGATATTCCGTGGTTTGGGGGGTCAGCGGTTATGTTGAAGCTTTTCCTATGGCATCCTATAGGATTTCCCTTTTTTATGGTTGGTTTTATACCCCTCAGTTTTCCTAGCTACCCTCTGGTAAACATTCACAGTTTGCGAACTGGAAGCCATGGCCAAGTCGAAATAGTTGATTTACCCATTCAAAATGGCGATTTTCCATCGTTTTTTGTATGTTTACCAGAGGGTAACTCCTCCCAGGTCGCAATTTCTTGGGTTAAATCTCCACGGGTCTGAACGGCCAGGCGATGAAAAATATGAAAATTCGCCGCGCACAGCGTTGGGTCCTCAGTGGAGGACGGCACTGCGAAGCATCTAATGACAGGATCTTAAGATGATAGGCATCAAAATATAAGGATACACTAGTTGTTGTTGTTTTGCTGATGGTTAAGTTTCTGCCAAAATAGTAAAGTCAACTATTTGGAACCTCTATAATCTATATATATATATATATGTACAGTAAGTACATGAAGCGACACTAAACCAGGTTCGTGCAAGTTCTCTGGGGGGTGGTTCTTGTTAGGGGAAAGGATTACTGGGTCCTTTTTAGGATTAAACATCATTGTAGCATGTTTTTAAGATTGATCAGACATGGTGTGTTTATCCATACATTTGCCTCCAACAAATTGAAGTTCACGCAAACACATTGGTAAAGCATGCGCACATGGAGTATTTGGGTAATCCAACCAATTCTGTTCCTCCCATTTCCGGCCCACTTTTTTTTGCAGATCGGTTCATATCCCATGAATATGTCTCAAATCAGTGGAAAAAACACACATCAAATACATTGCCTTGAATCTGGTTCAGGAAATATCATTACGAAATATCCATGAGGTAGTCTTGTTGCTTCATATCCTCATGTTTGCAAGTCCACTTAATGTTGCTATATGTTGCTGCTTGATTCTCAGAACGATCTATGGATCGTTCTCAATGACATGGATGGTCGCCACCAGCCAAAGTTGATCATCGTTCTCCACTGGTTTTGTTGCGACAAAAAATGGGTGTTTTTTTGGCCATTTTTTGACCCAAAAGGCGTTTAAGGGTCCCAAAGATCCACAAAAAAGAGTGGTAGTAGTTCACATCCCAAGACTGTTGCAGGGAGTTGGCCGTGGTGGAAGCTTTTCCAGGGCTCCTCCAACTTTAGCTGACGGCTAAGCAGGCGATGGAGGAGGAATCCGAGCCGAAGTTCAAGGGGACAATCCCAACCAAAAAGCCCATTACGGAGGGGGTGGCGGGGCCACGAGTCACAAACCGGACGTCAACCTCGACAGATTGGCTGAGGACCCCAACACGGTGCTGAGGAGCTTCTCCACGTGGGCGGGGACGGCAACAGCCTCAGTACAGGTCATCTTCGCATTCTTCGTCATCGTCGTCGTCGGCGTCATCGTCATCATCATCATCATCATCATCATCATCATTCCAAAGGACAACAACGACACCAACCACTTGTTGGTGCTGTTGGTGTTGCCAGCAACCAACAACAAATGACGACGATAAGACCATATTAACAATAGTTATATGATTTTATATGATGTTATATGTATGTATATATGTTTATATATGTTTATATATGTTTATAATTGATTATATATGTTTATATATGTTTAATTATGTTTAATTATGTGTATATATATATTCATACTATAATGCAGATAGCAACGGTGTTTATAATACCAATCAAAATAGTCATGATAATACCAATATATATATATACAATGCAAACAGTAAAGCATATAATACCAATCAACATAGTAATAAACATCATATCATCACACCAATCAACATAATAATGCCAATGAAAATCCGCCATCGCCCTTTGCGACACGAGGTCTGGCGCCGATCAAGTCCTGGAGGTGGGCTGAACATGTGGAGGTTTCGTCATGGGGATCCCCCTTTATTCAATGGGAGATCTCCAGGATCCTAAAATGGAGGTACGTTAGTACCATAAGGCCATATTTGGTGGGGATATTCCCATAAATTTAGGCCTTATATGGTAGGTACCTCCAATTTAGGATTCTGAAATGGCCACTGATTTATCGCTGGATGGTTTATTTCATGGAAAATATCATCTATAAATGGAATCATGGTTAATTGTTGGGAAATCATCCCCAAATGGCCCAACAATTCAGGTTAGTGAAATATCATAATTTACCCAGATCTAAAAATGGATGAGATTTGGGGGTATCCCTATATAAATGGAAAAAACTCCATTTATAAACATGACAAATAGATGTTAAAAGTGATGTGGAACATACCACTTATTTTTGACTCATGTGTTTAACATTGTTTAACCATGAAGTCCATCATCATCTGATATTTATGACATATGTTTTAAAGATATTGTGCTCATATTTGTTGAGTATGTTTGACCTTGGCGAAGGATCCAAGGATCCATGTTCCCCCATTGTTTCTCCCCCGGTGTTTTCTATCAGCTGTGTCTCTTCCCATGGGGTGGGTCAAAACCTACTATTTCCCTCTGGTTATGACATTCACAGTTCGCCATGGTTAAGCCATGGCCCTAATCGAAACAGATGGTTTACCGTTCTTAAAAATGGGTGGATCTTTCCATGGCGATGATAGTCATAACCAGATGGTAAATCACCCATTTTTTTCGGAAAATGGGTGGATCTTTGGCGAAGTGAATCATAACCAGATGCTACCAGCGTTTCTTTGGGGTTCACAAATGGTGCCAGAGATTTGACCCATGCAGGATTGCTTCAATATTCGATCATCCTCATCTAGAACTGCGTATATATATATATTATCACGATCACGTTATGGTTTGTTGTGTGCACTATATATATATATAATATGATTATATATATAATTATATATACACATGTATGTATGTATGTATATATATATATATATATATTATATATATCGGGGGAAAATAGGGTACCCGGGTACCCAAGAATTCCAGGGTCAATCACCATATTGCAAGTCAGCACTCATGTGATTTTTTTCATGGACAAAGACCAGCAAACTTCTCAGGCTGGACAAGGTGGTACGATATCTCCCCCTAAAGCCAACGAAGTCTTAGTTTTTCTAATTATGTGGTTTCCAAGTTACCTACTAATTACCTACTATAAATATGTACAAATCAAAGATCAAATATAGATCCCAATGTTCGTTGATGGTAGAAATCATGTTCAATGATTTTAAATCCGTATTATTCATTGTTGATGGCTAAATCGCAATGTTCCCCACTGGGGCAGCGTTTCAAACGCAGGTTTTGTTGCTGGGTCTTCGTCTCACAGAAGCTTCGGGGCTGAAAGCCAGCAAGCAGGACCTGGCAGTGGGTTTTTGTACGACAAGCAGTTACAATCTAATTTTCATACAGGAAGGGACCCCATAGTTTCCTAAGTTGACGCTTTAACGTTGGTTAACGTTAGGGTTTATAGGGGATATATAACGAACTAGTTAGATGGGGTTATAAAGCAACTCAAAGCTAGGGGAAACCTTTCCTGTAGTTATGTATGCAATAATGTAATATGGTAGTTCATGTTATGATATATGATTAAGTAAATTAAGTAGTTAGATACATACTTCCCAAACAACATAGTCTATTATCCCACCTAGTAGTAAATTATTCTATGTATAATTTGTATAAATTTGGGATGTTTAACATAGTTATCTTAGATATGATAGATAATTTAACCATTGGATTATCAAGAAACTATAGATCTGGATAAATTTCATCACGACCTCACTGCGACGTCACTGGAATGATGGTTATATAGTAGGCATAACTATCCCAAGGAAGAAGCCTTCTTTCAGGTTGGTGAATTGTTATAATTTATCCATATGTAAATAAAACACATCAGAATATTACCCTCTGGTAAACTAACTTAGCTATTGAAAATCACCATTTTTAATGGGAAAATCCACTATAAATGGCCATTTTCAATAGCTATGTTAGTCATTACCAGAGGGTGTTGTTTTTGTTTCTTTTTTCGGCAGAAAACGGATTTCATCAGCAACACTGGAAATATCTGGGAAATTGAACTGATGAAGAAGCAATGCATATGTGTATTTTACCCACAAACATGTGCGGCTTTAATTAGCAAAATGTGGATTTCAAAGTAGAGATATGGACTTTTTATGCAATACCAATGAGGGGCTGGAACTTTTGCTAATCTACAGTTGGTGTATAGTCAGTTATAGTTGTTGTTTTTCTTGTTTTCGATGCATGGTTGTTGCATGGAGAAACCTAGAGAGACAACTGCTTGATCTGAACCTTTTAATTATCGCTTCTTCATCTCTACATTTCCCATCTCTTCTTTGTTGCATGGTCTGAAACTACCAGATGGATATTTCAATTTCTAGCAGTCAAGGAGAAGAACATCTAAATATGGGAGTTTCTTAAGTCATGGGGGATCCCCAGTCATCACCATTGGTTGAAAACTATTGGTCACCATGGTCATCCATGACGACTGGATGATAACTGGGCCTCTATGAGATGATCGACAGGGAATGGTGCTTGGTGGTAACAACAACCGGCCGACTTTTATGGATCTTTGCTGACGGTATATATATATATACATACACATAATATGTATATACATGATATATATATATATATACATAATATACATATTATGTATTTATATATATATATGTACATACATACATTATATATATATATACACATAATATATGTATGTATATATATATATATATGTTGAAATAATATCTTAACAACTATGAAGGGCTTATGGTTTGTTGGCTGATTTACCTTGTAAAAACGGCTGTGTTGGCTTTCGAGTCCAATGGATCACAAACATGACAGAAAGACCTGAGGAATTGATTAGCCAAGGTTAGTGACCCATTTCGAGGAACAACAATGATGTTTTTACGCGTAAACATCATGTTTTTTGGAGGTTTACAGGTTCGGGTGTGTCCAAAAGTAGGGCTGCCCAATATCCACTGGTCATGTTCACCAAATGGCTCGGGTGTGAAGTCCCAGACACAGCCGTTTGGAATGCTCATCCAGATCATATTCTCCATAAAATAGATGGTGTCATTCCCCATTTTGCTAGCTCCCATGAAATATCCCAGTACTGTAGTAACATCTAGTAACATCAGTTTCTCCATCAACATCTCCGAACTATGTTTGGGGCGAAATTCCCTATTATAGCTAATTATACATGTATCTTTTTCGTGAAACGGGTTTTCAGGTTCAGGTTCCGGAAAAACCTGTTGATCCAGGACTGGGATCAACTTTGTCACGAGATCAAGTGTGAACCAGGTGGGAGGATCGATCGAAGGATCTCCAGATATAGTGGGTATTTCATGGGAGATACTGAAAGATCAGGGTTTTTGTCGCAACTTTTACTTTAACAATGAGTTTTCTATGGGATATCTTCAGATATACACTGGGAAACAAGACTTAAAACAGCCTCTGGTAATTTTTAACATAGCGAAGTGGAATATATGGATGAAGCCATGGTCCATGAAGCATAGCTAAGCCATTAACAAGGTCACGCCGCCGTTAGCGGCGCTGTACGTTTTGGCAGCTGGCTTGCAGCAATCTCTGTCTCAGTGAAACAGAGCTGGCATGGCTGCCCACACATCTCCTTTACAGTTGCGGCGCCACATCCAGCTGTAAATCCAATCCCACAACGCAGGATTCACCTTTTTGCTGGTTGCATCCTTTGCTGTGATCTCGGATGAAACATACTTTTTCAAATCCTGCCATGCTCTGTCCAAGGTTTAGACAATCATGACGCCTGGTAAGTACACCCCACCCCAACCCGTGCCCCACGTAGCAACAACGTAGCATCCACGTGGTGTACAAGTGCAAATGAACGTTAACATCCCACCCCACCCCAACCCATGCCCCACGTAGCAGCAACGTAGCATCCACGTGCAAGTGCAAAATGAAGTTACATCCCCACCCCAACCCATGCCACACGTAGCAGCAACGTAGCATCCACGTGGTGTGCAAGTGCAAATGAACGTTAACATCCCACCCCACCCCAACCCATGCTCCACGTAGCAGCAACGTAGCATCCACGTGGTGTGCAAGTGCAAATGAACGTTAACATCCCGCCCCACCCCAACCCATGCCCCACGTAGCAGCAACGTAGCATCCACGTGGTGTGCAAATGCAAATGAACGTTAACATCCCACCCCACCCCAACCCATGCCCCACGTAGCAGCAACGTAGCATCCACGTGGTGTGCAAGTGCAAATGAACGTTAACATCCCACCCCACCCCAACCCATGCCCCACGTAGCAGCAACGTAGCATCCACGTGTGCAAGTGCAAATGAACGTTAACATCCCACTCCACCCCAACCCATGCTCCTCGTAGCAGCAACGTAGCATCCACGTGGTGTGCAAATGAACGTTAACATCCCACCCCACCCCAACCCATGCCCCACGTAGCAGCAACGTAGCATCCACGTGGTGTGCAAGTGCAAATGAACGTTAACATCCCACCCCACCCCAACCCATGCCACACGTAGCAGCAACGTAGCATCCACGTGGTGTGCAAGTGCAAATGAACGTTAACATCCCACCCCACCCCCCATCCCACCCCTGGCCGTATATGCTGAAAAGTAGTAAACTCCTCTGATATGCTAAAAAGTAGTAAATTCCTCAGCGCCGCTAACGGCGGCGTGAGCATTAACAACTGCAGGATCCTCACAGAGTCCATCAAAATCCAGTTTTTTTTTTTAAACACACCATTTTTCATTTGCTTCACACCAGTGAGCAACTCTGGGAGGATCTCATTACATCTCATTACTATAATCTGGGCCGGGAAAATGGAGGGGTTAAGCATGGTTAAGCATGGTTAACCATGAAGAGCTTGTAGACTTAGTGGGATCCAATTGAGAGTTTTCTTGTGGAAATAGAGCTTAGAGTGGTTAACCACCCAAAATAAAACCAAAGAAAACAAAAAAAAACAAAGAAACAACAAAAAAACAATGCTTTGGGGACTACTTGGATCTAGGCATGTTCAGACTAGTCTGGAAAACATTGTTTTTTTCTTTTTTGGTTTCTTTTTTGTTTTCCGGTTTCTTTGTTTTGTTTGGTTTCTTTGGGTATTTGATTCCTTAGGATTAATCCAGATTAATCCAAAACACATCTGATTCATCTTGCCCCCAAAGCATTCTTGTCAAGTCATTTAATAAAAGTATGCTAAACATGCGCAGTATTCCTTGGATATGCAAGTTTGCTTTTCAGGTGTGAAGCCTTTGTGGATGTAAAATTAGGTTTTTGGTGAAGCAAACCTTTCCTTCAAATAAATGGTGTTCCTGTCCCAGTAGAGTGCAGCTGGAGTTCTGTGAAAGGAGTATTACATATTTCCAACGGAATGGTGTGATTTAAAGGATTGTTACATATTTTCAAAACATGGGTGTAACTTTCAAAAGAGGCGGCTGATTCAACTTTATGTTTGGTGAGTAAAACCTTTCCTTCAAACAAATGGGGATCCTTCCAAACAGATGGCAGCTGGGCTTCTTTGAAGTGTTACATGTTTGTCAAGAAATGGTGCTAGTTTCAAACATAAAGGCCCGCTGAGCTTCTTTGAGAGGAATGTTACATGTTTAAAGGACACACTGCATATTTTGACACAATATTGTTTCTGTTGTTTAAGCCACACTGTTAAAATACGATTGCAACTTTAAGTTAAGTATTCAATCTTTGAAGAAACCAGCATCTGCCTGAAGGAATGTTACCATGATAAGGAAGAAGACAGGAATACCGAACTTTAGAACACAATACACATTGTAGACAACACATATCGTTTTTTGTTTAAAGAATCCAACCTTCACAAACATGTTTCTTTGTACTAGCTCAAAAGCAACCACCAGTTTATAAATGACAACAACTTGTTTGGTTGAAGTGGATGCTTTGTAAGGAAAACTGCCCGTCTTTGAAGAACCTCATTTCTTCAAAGCATTGTTTGCTAGGAATTTAGCAGAGGCACAAAACTTATATAATAGACTATATACATATTTTTCTCTGGGCAATGAAAGCAAGCGAATAAAACTGCAATGCGTGATATTGTTAGCAATTTTGCCTTTGGCTCAATGTGTTGCATTTTCTTTGGTCAACTGCTGCTCTGCGCAGCTCAAACTCATTCAACATTACATGTACTTGCACTGTTAATTAGAATATAATTTCAATTAAACATTATAGGTACTTCCGCTATTAACTAGAATATAACTAATATAACTTCAACGGTGACAGACCGCATGACCATGGCAGGGCGTTGGTGTGACACCACCTGGCTACAAACAAGATATAACATCAGGTTGTGTGGTGGATTTTTGCTTGAATATAATGGTGGCACTGCATCAAGGGCAACCAATCTATTGAACATATCCACAACCTGTTTGAAAACACCAGCGAGTTTCCCTACTTTTCTAACTGAAATAGGCATTTTAAATGAATTAAGGTTGTGTTTCAAAGACGACTCATTCTTTTCAACATAATGTGGTATTGTACCACAATCATATGGAAACATTACAGTAGTGTATCCCCAGGTTTCAACACATTTCCAATTTTCATGATGTTTACCACACAAAAAGAAGGATCACGATTATTTATGAGAAGTACATGGCCTCAACTTCTCCACAATTTTGCATTTTACGTCACATACATATTATGTTGTATGTAATGCTTCAAAGTGGGGATACATCCTGTTTTCTCTTCTAGGATGGGAATTTCTTCTTGGAATTTGCCACAATTTTGAACCATTGTTGACTACCATTGTTCTAAAGGAGTGCATTTTTTACGGCTGTTTAAAGGTAGTGTTTTTCTCTGGGTCAGGCCTCCTTTTAAACATCCTATTTGATTATGATATTATGGCCATTTCCCAAAGGATACTTTTGAGCATTGACAGCGACTCCAAAAATCGGGAGATTAATGGGATAACCGGCAACTCCAAAAACTCCGCAGCCATGTCTGTGGAAAATGATGATAATTTCTGGTAATAGCTGGTGTAGCTGTTGAACATAGCCATAGAAATAGTTGATTTACCCACGAAAAATGCTGATTTTCCATAGTGATGTTAGTTTACCAGAGGGTAAACCATCAGATTTGGTACCGGTATTCTGGGAAAAACAAGAAGTCTCTGGTCCCACCTTTTTCGGCAGGGGAAATCAAGAAGTTGCTGATTTCTGCGTCTTGAAATCCAAAGTCTTGATTCTTCATGATTCTTCTACTGCTTGAATCAAGATCAACTCTTGTTTTATGGCTTACCCTAGAGTTTTTACCAACTCTCGATGTGGAAAACCGCGCAGGCTTCCCTAGGAAAATGATCTACTCTTCGTTGGTAGTTTAGTGGATGGTAAATCAAATACTTTTTGTGGATGGCCCTCTATATATATATATATCACCATTGTTGCTGGTATATCACAATATACTATATGTATATATATATATATAAAATCGTTTTGCTTTCGGATCCCTTGATTTCCAAACTGGTGCCCACCAGTTATCTTTGTTTGTAACCACAATTAACCAGCATTAACTACGTACATACGGTAACCCTACCAGAAACCCAACAGTTATCCTAGTTCTGTGGCTCCCAAATTGTTTTTTTTACAACGGCAAGGGTTAAATCTTTCAAACTTGACTTAAATTAAATCTATTGAAATCCCACGAGATCCCATCAACTTCCCATTAAAACACACGGAGGTTTCCTAAAATGAGGGTACCTCCAAATCATCCATTTTAGATTGGGATTTTCTATGACATAAACCATCCAGCGATTAAAGATTTGGTGCCCCCATGGCTTAGGACACCTCCATATTAGATGCCATGAAATACCTGATGTCCAGGTCTACCCGGTGTCCTAGCCCGTCTACGTGGCAGCAAAACTTCGGCGCGCCACGTGCAGCGCCGCTCAGCGCCGGCGTCGATGGCGACTTCGACGGCTCCGCTGTCGTCGTCCGTGGGAGCGTTGCTGGTGAGGAGCGGAGCTGTCGACGCGGGCGCAGTTAAAACGGTTGGTTTTTTCGGACAGAACATGGAGATGATCTGGTTGGTGGTTTCAACATTTTTTATTTTCCATAGTGTATGGGATAATCCTTCCCATTGACTTTCATATTTTTCAAGATGGTTAAAATCACCAACCAGTGATGAATCCTGGTAAAATCATTGAATCAGATACATTGAGAAAAATGTTGGGGATATTGATGCAAACCGATGTGGGAAATGGTGACGAAGTATCCAGTATCCCCAAAATGGTTCATTGAAGTTGGAAAATGATTAAAATAGTCATTAACCTCAATGGATTTTGGGATGGCATTTTTTAGACAGACTCAAGTGGGATGAGTCGGCAGAGCCATTCCGAGTTTATGTTTTTTCGAGCTGCAAAGGGTGTTGTCTGACACCGTCAGCCGTTCACACATGCCAGCTTTGCCATTCTTTTCCGGCAGCGACCTGCCACCGGCATTATGGTGTATATGGTGTATATGGTGTATATGGTGTATATGGTGCATATGGTGTATATGGTGTATATGGTGTATATGGTGTATATGGTGTATATGGTGTATATGGTGTACATGGTGTATATGGTGTATGGTGTGGAGTCAGGAGATATGAATTCACGAAATGGGGCATATCTCTCTGGGGCCTTGTAAAAGATGTGCATTCTATAACCGTCTTATGGGGATATCAGATATTTTTTGAGGATATAAACCAAAATGATACACGGCGACTTGTCGTGACTTGGGAACCGAAAACGCCAACTGAGATGGGGTTTATAATGAGACATAGCCAATAATTGGGACATATGAATGATTGATAATGATTGGAGGTACGTTGGGTCATATTATCGAAATTCCGATGATGATCCAATGTGACTGTCGCAAGAAAATATGGAGACTGAAGCAACACTACAATCACTACAAATGGATGCGGCTGATTGGTTAATACCTTGAAATTGACAAAACAACACTGGGTTTTTCAGGAAGCAAGAATCGGGTTGACTTATCCTGTGAAAATGTTTGGATAAACATTGGATAAACCGTCTAGGTAGATTAGATGTCGATGATTAGAGGTATTTATCATAAGCTCTCTGTTTTCCCAGTTGAAAACAACCCCAGTTACAGTCCACATACCGACCAGGTAGTTTGAAAGCTACCATCATCTCGTAACAGTAAACAATCCCAGTTATAGATAGATTATTTTTGGGAATATATGGGAATATATCTAATAATTTCTAATGGGAATAGATAATCTGATTCATATTGGGACAATCTGATCTGATAACATCAAAAGATCATTATCTATTGATCCATTGGGATATGCTCCATGGTGCTGGAATATTTACCAACATTTGCCCAAAAAATCACCCAAATCTAGGTAAATATACCATACATGGAGCATATGGGTACTAGATCGGTTGAAACCTATGAGCACGTCAACACTACGAGGTGGTACCCCCCCGGAGTTATGTTTGCTTTACAAGCCTATCTAATTATAGATTACCCCCGGAAAGCCAAGAGTTTGCCGCAGGTGATCATCACCAAGTTATCGAACTTTGAGTATTAGGTTGATGGTTTGGAACCATGGAATTTTATGACTTTCCATTCAGTTGGGAATTTCATAGTCCCAACTGACTTTCACTCCATGATTTTTCAGAGGGGTAGGGCTCAACTACCAACCAGGTATGATTCCCCATACTCAGTGACGTCACGGAATGGATTATTCCGCTTCCCTGTTGGGATTCATGGTTCCAGTTTTGATTCCTGGTTTACAAACTCGGTGAGTTATACTATCAATATCTACAATGCGCCATGGTTATAGCATGTTAGAGCTATTTTTATCAACACCTATCTTTAAAAAGGGGGCCCTTTCCAGTATTTTCACAAATCATAACAGTCATCACCAAATCATCCCCAGTAGATAAAGCCCTCAATGGAATATCCCCCAGTTATCATATGGTGCATCCCAGTGAGCACAGGGATGCACCAATGTACCACCATCAGGCCATGGCAATCATCATCCCGGTTCTGATGTGGAAAAGCCTCCATTTTTAGATCATTTTCGTAAGAAAGCGGCAGGGCAACGCTGACTTTGCCAGCTTGGTCGCCCATTTTCCCTTGCCGTTTTTGCTATACATTGTAGGCCCAAGGCCTTCTGAGTGTCAGGTTAGGCTTTGTTGAATTTTGTTGACTTGACAAAGCCATTGGTATTCCACATCTACGTTACTTTGCCCTAGGCTAACTTTCCCATGGATTTTCCCAGCGAAAAAAACTTCCATTTAATTATAAGTGGATTTCCCATGGATTTTCACATGTTTTTCCATGATATTTTTTTGAGGGTACGGTAACTCTAGTGGTTTTGAACCAGGAATGGATTTTTTCCCGTGGATTTTCCGCTGATTTCGCCAGGAATTTCCTCCCGCCCTGCATGGAAGAAAGCTCCGACGGCTACGCCGCCGCCGACGCCTTCGCGTCGGAGCCCGAGCGGCGGGCGCCGCCGCGGCCCTCGGACGTGGCGCCGCGGGGCGCCCGGAGTCGGCCGCACGGGGCGCGGTCCCTCCTCGGTGCCGGAGGTGTTGAGGACGGATGGGATGGGGGCCATGGATCCATGGCAGGGATGGAACATGTCACTATGGTGGTGGATGAGACTGATTATAGATTACCCCCGGAAAGCCAAGAGTTTGCCGCAGGTGATCATCACCAAGTTATCGAACTTTGAGTATTTGGTTGGTGGTTTGGAACATTTGGATTATTTGCCCATTCAGTTGGGAATTTCAGAGGGGTAGGTCAACCACCAACCAGATATCATGATTATACCATGATATATCTATAGTATATGATCATGATCAAAGTAAAATTGTGGTACCTGCAATGTCATAAACCATCACCTTTTGCATCAGCATGGCTATCTGGCTACTTGAGGATGGTTTATTGAGTTGAGTTTCCAACATTGAAGCATCAAAAATGGGTCATTTAACAATCAAAAATTGTCATTGAACAACCAAAAAATGGTCATTTAACAACCAAACACTTGTCATTTAACAACCAAAAAATTGCCATTTAACAACCAAACAATGGTCATTGAACAACAAAAAAATGGTAATTTAACAACCAAACAATGGTCATTGAACAACCAAAAAATGGTCATTTAACAACCAAACAATGGTCATTGAACAACCAAAAAAATGGTCATTTAACAACCAAACAATGGTCATTGAACAGCCAAAAAATGGTCATTTAACAACCAAACAATGGTCATTGAACAACCAAAAAAATGGTCATTTAACAACCAAACAATGGTCATTGAACAACCAAAAAATGGTCATTTAACAACCAAACAATAGTCATTGAACAACCAAAAAATTGTCATTTAACAACCAAAAAATTGTCATTTAACAACCAAAAAATTGTCATTTAACAACCAAACAATGGTCATTGAACAACGAAAAAATGTCATTGAACAACTAAAAAATGGTTATTGAACAACCAAAAAAGGGTCATTTAACAACCAAACAATGGTCATTTAACAACCAAAAAATTGTCATTTAACAACCAAACAATGGCCATAGAACAACCAAACAATGGTCATTGAACAACCAAAGAATGGTCATTGAACAACCAAAAAATGATCATTGAACAACCAAACAATGGTCATTGAACAACCAAAAAATGGTCATTGAACAACAAAAAAATGGTCATTGAACAACCAAACAATGGTCATTTAACAACCAAACAATGGTCATTTAACAACCAAACAATGGTCATTGAACAACCAAACAATGGTCATTGAACAACCAAAAAATTGTCATTTAACAACCAAACAATGGTCATTTAACAACCAAACAATGGTCATTGAACAACCAAAAAATTGTCATTTAACAACCAAACAATGGTCATTTAACAACCAAACAATGGTCATTGAACAAACCAAAAAATTGTCATTTAACAACCAAAAAATTGTCATTTAACAACCAAACAATGGTCATTGAACAACCAAAAAATTGTCATTTAACAACCAAAAAATTGTCATTTAACAACCAAACAATGGTCATTGAACAACCAAAAAATTGTCATTTAACAACCAAAAAATGGTCATTTAACAACCAAACAATTGTCATTGAACAACCAAAAAATTGTCATTTAACAACAAAAAAATTGTCATTTAACAACCAAACAATGGTCATTGAACAACCAAAAAATTGTCATTTAACAACCAAAAAATTGTCATTTAACAACCAAACAATGGTCATTGAACAACCAAAAAATGGTCATTTAACAACCAAAAAATTGTCATTTAACAACCAAAAAATAGTCATTTAACAACCAAACAATGGTCATTGAACAACAAAAAAATGGTCATTTAACAACCAAAAAAATGTCATTGAACAACCAAAAAAATGGTCATTTAACAACCAAACAATGGTCATTGAACAGCCAAAAAATGGTCATTTAACAACCAAAAAATTGTCATTTAACAACCAAAAAATGGTCATTTAACAATCAAACAATGGTCATTGAACAACCAAAAAAGGGTCATTTAACAACCAAAAAATTGTCATTTAACAACGAAAAAAATATCATTTAACAACCCAAAAATTGTCATTTAACAACCAAACAATGGCCATTGAACAACCAAAAAATTGTCATTTAACAACCAAACAATGGTCATTGAACAACCAAAAAATTGTCATTTAACAACCAAAAAATTGTCATTTAACAACCAAAAAATTGTCATTTAACAACCAAAAAATGGTCATTTAACAACAAAAAATGGTCATTGAACAACCAAAAAATTGTCATTTAACAACCAAAAAATTGTCATTTAATAACCAAAAAAATGTCATTTAACAACCAAAAAATTGTCATTTAACAACCAAAAAATGGTCATTTAACAACCAAACAATGGCCATTGAACAACCAAAAAATTGTCATTTAACAACCAAAAAATGGTCATTGAACAACCAAACAATGGCCATTGAACAACCAAAAAATTGTCATTTAACAACCAAACAATTGTCATTTAACAACCAACAAATGGTCATTTAACCACAAAAAAATTGTCATTTAACAACCAAAAAATGGTCATTTAACAACCAAACAATGGTCATTGAACAACCAAAAAATGGTCATTTAACAACCAAAAAATTGTCATTTAACAACCAAAAAATGGTCATTTAACAACCAAAAAATGGTTATTGAACAACCAAAAAAGGGTCATTTAACAACCAAGCAATGGTCATTTAACAACCAAAAAATGGTCATTGAACAACCAAACAATGGTCATTGAACAACAAAAAATTGTCATTGAACAACCAAAAATTGTCATTTAACAACCAAAAAATTGTCATTTAATAACCAAAAAAATGTCATTTAACAACCAAAAAATTGTCATTTAACAACCAAAAAATGGTCATTTAACAACCAAACAATGGCCATTGAACAACCAAAAAATTGTCATTTAACAACCAAAAAATGGTCATTGAACAACCAAACAATGGCCATTGAACAACCAAAAAATGGTCATTGAACAACCAAAAAATTGTCATTTAACAACCAAAAATGGTCATTTAACAACCAAAAAATGGTCATTTAACAACCAAACAATTGTCATTTAACAACCAAAAAATGGCCATTGAACAACCAAACAATGGTCATTGAACAACCAAAAAATTGTCATTGAACAACCAAACAATTGTCATTTAACAACCAACAAATGGTCATTTAACAACCAAAAAATTGTCATTTAACAACCAAACAATTGTCATTTAACAACCAACAAATGGTCATTTTACAACCAAAAAATGGTCATTGAACAACCAAACAATTGTCATTTAACAACCAAAAAATTGTCATTTAGCAACCAAACAATTGTCATTTAACAACCAACAAATGGTCATTTAACAACCAAAAAATTGTCATTTAACAACCAAACAATGGTCATTAAACAACCAAAAAAATGTCATTTAACAACCAAACAATTGTCATTTAACAACCAACAAATGGTCATTTAACAACCAAAAAAGGGTCATTTAACAACCAAACAATTGTCATTTAACAACCAACAAATGGTCATTTAACAACCAAACAATTGTCATTTAACAACCAACAAATGGTCACTGAACAACCAAACAATTGTCATTTAACAACCAACAAATGGTCATTTAACAACCAAACAATTGTCATTTAACAACCAACAAATGGTCATTTAACAACCAAACAATTGTCATTAACAACCAACAAATGGTCATTTAACAAACAAACAATTGTCATTTAACAACCAACAAATGGTCATTTAACAACCAAACAATTGTCATTTAACAACCAACAAATGGTCATTTAACAACCAAAAAATGGTCATTTAACAACCAAAAAATGTCATTTAACAACCAAAAAATGGTCATTTAACAACCAAAAAATTGTCATTTAACAACCAAAAAAAGGTCATTTAACAACCAACAAATGGTCATTTCACAACCAAACAATTGTCATTTAACAACCAACAAATAGTCATTTAACAACCAAACAATGGTCATTAAACAACCAAAAAATGGTCATTGAACAACCAAAAAATTGTCATTTAACAACCAACAAATGGTCATTTAACAACCAAACAATTGTCATTTAACAACCAACAAATAGTCATTTAACAACCAAACAATTGTCATTTAACAACCAACAAATGGTCATTTAACAACCAAAAAATTGTCATTTAACAACAAAAAAATGTCATTTAACAACCAAAAAATAATCATTTAACAACCAACAAACGGTCATTTAACAACCAAACAATTGTCATTTAACAACCAACAAATGGTCATTTAACAACCAAACAATTGTCATTTAACAACCAACAAATGGTCATTTAACAACCAAACAATTGTCATTTAACAACCAACAAATGGTCATTGAACAACCAAAAAATAATCATTTAACAACCAAACAATTGTCATTTAACAACCAACAAATGGTCATTTAACAACCAAACAATGGTCATTTAACAACCAAACAATTGTCATTTAACAACCAACAAATGGTCATTGAACAACCAAAAAATGGTCATTGAACAACCAAAAAATGGTCATTGAACAACCAAAAAATGGTCATTGAACAACCAAACAATGGTCATTTAACAACCAAACAATTGTCATTTAACAACCAACAAATGGTCATTTAACAACCAAACAATGGTCATTGAACAACCAAACAATTGTCATTGAACAACCAAAAAATGGTCATTGAACAACCAAAAAATGGTCATTGAACAACCAAAAAAATGTCATTGAACAACCAAAAAATTGTCATTTAACAACCAAAAAATGGTCATTGAACAACCAAAAAATGGTCATTGAACAACCAAAAAATGGTCATTGAACAACCAAAAAATGGTCATTTAACAACCAAACAATTGTCATTTAACAACCAACAAATGGTCATTTAACAACCAAACAATGGTCATTGAACAACCAAAAAATGGTCATTGAACAACCAAAAAATGGTCATTGAACAACCAAAAAATGGTCATTGAACAACCAAAAAATGGTCATTGAACAACCAAAAAATGGTCATTTAACTCTACAACATCTGTGTTTAGCAGTGGACCTGGGGTTTACTTGGAGGATCATCCCAGGAATCTTCAGTGCGGTGACAAATTCAGTGACGACTCGTAGCCATTTTTATTAGCTCACGATCAGTGGAAGGATTATAGGGAGAAAAGCTGATGCCCAGTTGCTGTAGAAGTTGGTTGGTAACCTCATTTATTGCCTGGTTGGTCGAGTCACAGCAACTTAGTGAGTAGGGAAAAGGTGTTTTGTTTTTCGGTTTGCATGAGAGATGTGAGAGGAGGGATTTTTCTCTGGTAAAATATGGCCTTCAAAGGCTGGATGATGATGATGATGATGATGATGTTTCTGCTATTCGGGTTCTGATGAACTGTTCCAGCCACTTATGGGTCCAAACTGGTCTTCAATTTTTGTGCCGAAATGACTTTCCAGAATATCCAAGGATGAGTGAAAGGTCCCGTTCCACCCTTATAGCAAGTGGTAGCAAAGGTGGGGCCAACAGGCCAACTGCTAAAAATGTATCTTGGTTCTGACAGGATTAGCAACCCCTCAAAGTTATTAGTGGAGGGGGTCCTCAAAATAGGCATAGTTTCAATATTTTTCAATCATAAATGGCAATGGTATTTTGAATACTACATAATTGTTAATTATCTAGTAAGGTGGGTGTTTGGTAATCATGGATTATCATGGATTGACAACATGTGATTGAAAATCCTCAATAATAAACTATCCCCATTTTGTGGTTTATCAGGTTTATCATCATTGTGTATACCCTCGAAGAATGTACGATGCTATATATA
Source organism: Cladocopium goreaui (assembly GCA_947184155.2). Classification (NCBI taxonomy): domain Eukaryota; class Dinophyceae; order Suessiales; family Symbiodiniaceae; genus Cladocopium; species Cladocopium goreaui. The sequence goes on along the minus strand of CAMXCT020000802.1, from coordinate 431,902 downwards.
TATATATAATTTTATATATATATGCATATATATATATATGATATGTATATATATATATATATAATTTGTAGAACCCCCGTTTGGCTTAAGACTGCTTTTACCGTTTTGGTGCAGGAGGGGGGGGTATTGGTGCACGGCTGGTGCGCGGAAAAGGAAAATAGGGGCAAGGGTGGGTCTGGGAAGGGAAAAATAGGTGCGGGAGTGGGTTCTTGCCAATCTATGGATCCAGTCAGGATCCCGTCGGGACCCAGTCGGGCACCAATTTTTGCATTTTTGGGCACCGCTTTTGGCCAGTCGGGATCCAGTCGGGATCCAGTCGGGATCCAGTCGGGAGTCGGGAGGCAGCCAAATTCATAAAAAATAGCATTTTTGCAGTGTTTTTGCATGTTTTTCGGTGATTTTGGCTGCTTCCCGACAGGTCCAAACGTGGTGCCAAAAATTCGAAAATTGGTGCCCGACTGGATCCCGACTGGATCCCGACTGGATCCCGACTGGCCAAAAGCGGTGCCCAAAAATGCAAAAATTGGTGCCCGATTGGGTCCCGACTGGGTCCCGACTGGGTCCCGACTGGGTCCCGACTGGATCCCGACCCGGTTTCTTCAAAAAAACACCTATTTCCTTAAATTTGAGCACCTATTTTTGAAATTTTAGCACCTTGCCGTGCACCACCCCCCCCCCCACCACCAGTCTTAAGCCAAACACGGGCTTGGCAATATATAATCATCTACATATTAATCCCCAAATGATTACAAAGGGAGATGATTAAGGCCATTGTGGATCCTATATACAGTAAATATACATGCAATCTCTTTCCCCTTTGATTTTGAGGAAACACCATAGAACCATCTAAGATCATCTAAGATCATCTAGACATCATCTAAAATATGATTGCAAAGTATATATATATATATATGTAGTATCAGTATATATATATATATATATATACATCCAGATCAATGGCCTGATTCACCCCTGCGCCGCTGAGTTATAAATGACATCTCATTTTATGTCAAGTCCTGGACTTTTATTTGGACGAAATTGCTATCGATATTCTCTTGATTATTGATACATATAATATCTACTATGGGCTTATCACCAGGTATAATAAATGGTTTAGTAATATAGTTAACGAATGGTAAATAGCAAACTAATTAATTTATTAAGTATGGTTTAACTATTTGTTTATTAATAATTCCCGGTAAACCAGGAGGTATTGTAATCCTTTACCAATCAACCAGGTCTATACTCTCCAGCAAGCATTCGCAGTTTGTGGATTTGTTTCCACTATAGTTATAGATCATGTTCCGAAGGATATTTCCCAATGATTTTGTCCACATCTTGTAGACTCCAAAAAGGCTCACTTTCCATGGATTTTCCCAGCTATAAACTACTATAAACTTCCATTTAGAGTGGATTTTCCCATTGGTTTTTATGATTTTCCCCATGAACTTTCCCCATGGATTTTCCCTGCTAAATTGTCCGTCCGATCCAGGACCTCACCCGTTCCAGGCTGGTCTCCAGCTGAGAGCAGTTGAGAACTGGGATGCTGGGGAGAAAAAAACCAGAAACCATGTTGCTTAACCCATATCATCCCATGATAACCCATATATATATATGGCATATATATATATGCCATATATATGTATATATGCCATATATATATATATATGCCATATATATATATAAGTGGGGATACTCAATTGGATATTCCTAATATTGTTGTTTAACCGACAACCAAAAATTTAAACAGATAAACAGATGCTACCTCTTAAGATTGTTATTAGATAATTAATTGAGATCAGTAAACAACACATATTATTGTTATGGCTGTTTCACCAAGATACACACACATACATATATATATGTACACATTATATAAACATTTTAGGATTACGATTATTTAGGAATTGTGATTTGTTCTCGAAACTAGCATGTTCAGTAGTTCAGTACTCTTGATGGTGTTACTTATTTCTAGTAACAAAAACAATTAACATAATATGGGTTGGCTTCATTGATTTTCGAGTCTTTCCATTGGGATATGAACATAGATATTGATATATCAATGGGATATCATAATGAATATTTGAATGTGATTATACATATGTGTAAAAGTAGCAATCATGGGAAAGTGGCAATGTTTAGACAAATTCGGAAATCAGCTTGAATATTGATTGCGGGATTCATAACCAAGAAAACACCGGGGTGTAATAGCAGCATCATGGGGCTATTCTGGGATATACCCTCTGGTTTGCACGTTTACATAACTGTGGAAAGATCCACCATGCTATGAATGGAAAAACGCACTATTTCTAGGGCGATGGCTTCCAGTTCGCTATGTCACTCAAATTACGAGGCCGGGTAATAGACACCCAGAGGGATGCTTGGAGCGTGTCCCCACTAGTGGAGCCATGGCCGGAATCATGTGGCCAGACTCATCTCTGCATAGAAAGACGGGATGGTGATGAGCAAGTCGGATAGCCGGATTGGTAAACTAACATAACTATGGAAGATCACAGTTCCTAAGTATTTCTAATAGGTAAATCATCTACAAGTGAACATGTTCCATTTTTCTAAGTTAGTTTACCAGATGATATCATCTCCAAAATCCACATTGCTGATGGTCAAATTCACGAAAGAAAAACAATTACCAAACCCTCTTTACCCAGAAAGATGTGATGATGTGGACATTTACTTCTCAACATATGAGGAATCTATGATTCTTTATATATATATATAATATACGTATTGAGGTGGTACAGTGGTATACATCTTATATCCTGCAAAAATAAATATTTATATACATATATATATATATATTCCAAAATTGGGTAAAGCTTCATACATGCTAGGCCTCCTTTGTTCGGTTTTTGGTTGCCAAAAAATGGGAAAACACGCCTAAAACCAGTTCCAGCCGCCGTCAAAGTCTCACGAAAATTGCTGCTTAGACTTGTGTGAAGCCGCACACGAGTGTCACTTAAATGTACATATGCCACCAAAGTTGCAGCACATGTGGCGTCAAACTTCCCGCCCAACACGGGCCGGCCGAGCAAATAGGAGTCACTTCTGTTTCTTGGTGGATGATGATGAGGATCGTATAACCACTAAGAAATACTAAGAATCATTGGGATCGCAGTGGATATCGTTGATTCCAATAATGACAGCCATTATCAATTGATGAGGATCATTATGATGATGATGATGATGACGATGATGATGATGATGATGATCATGAACACATGATCGTGATCCTGACTCGTGCTCATCATTCTCTTGGTGGCATAATACGTGTTCCTGCTCATCGAATTCTGCCTCCAAGTTGCTTGGAGGTATCATAAGTTTGCAAACATGTCCATGGTGTTCTTCCCTGAAGCAAGACGGTTTAAGCTGAAAGTTCAATTTTCTCGTGACATGCCTACAGGATGGGGCCCCCAAGATAGCTGAGTTGCCGTAGAAGTGACTCAACTATGGTTTATGGTAGATATATGTAGATATAACTATAGTTGTTGGGGTTTATAACGGATTATAAACCAACTTATAGCTGGGGGGCACCATCCTGTAGTGTATCAACAGTTGTCCGAACTTCTTGATGTTTCAGCCCCGGTTCCCGGTAGTCTCCAGGAGATCCGCAGCCGCCATTCTGATGGCTTCTTTTTTTTAGGGTCAAAGCGTAACCAGACATCATTGTACTACATAGTCTTTAGATGTCTTTAGTATCCAGACATTCATGTTGAGAGATCGATTTTTCTTAGAGAACATGTTTGACAGGTAGCCAGGTCGCCATTTTTGTTTGAAAACACGTCAGTGCGATGTCATCGTCATGTCATCGCCAAGTGGTTTTTTTAGTCCTCAGCAACTGGCCATGTTTGTGGCGCTAGTGGCGCACTGGTGCAGCTTTGTGCTAAACGTGGAGCCTGGGCAGCACACTGAGGTGACCACAGGTCCATAACTTTGATGACTGCATGGCATGGTCATAGCATGACTGTTTTGCAGGCCATAGTTGCTGAGGTCATACTGTTTGTTAATGTATATAATGCCAACACCGGATTAATAACCCCCCCCCCCAGAAGGTAGGGGGGTACCTTCTGACTGGTTTTCTTGACCACCCCTTAATAATAAGCAACTCTGAACCATAAACATTTGGATATGGCTTGAGTCAATAAGATCATCATAGAATTCCATTGGATTTCATCAGACCCCATTGGATTTCATAAGATTTGATACTTAAAATCTCATAAATCTCATCAGATCCCGTTGGATTTCATAAGATTTGCGATTTTAGATAAAAAAAATGGATTTCCGAAGCCGCAGCCATTTTGGCTCTTTTTCAGCACCCCTGGTTGGGTAAACCAACAGATTCCTATGGGGAAAGATTTTAGATAAAAAAAATGGATTTCCGAACCCGCAGCCATTTTGGCTCTTTTTCAGCATTCCTGTTTGGGTAAACCAAGAGATTCCTATGGGGAAAGATTTTAGATAAAAAAAATGGATTTCCGAAGTGGTGGTTGATTACTCGGGGGTAGGCCCACCGGTTTATTAATCTGGGGGGACCACCTGTTTTTAAATTACAATTTTTTTTGGGGCAATGGTGGTTGATTAATCCGGGGGGATTATTAATCCTCACTTTACATTAGTAAGTATACAACAACAGAAGCCTATACCTGGGGCCACATTGAGGGCCCAATCTAAGGGGACGCAGTTCTGGTGGGAACGCGGGATGGATGCGTTTTTTGCTTCGCGGAAGCACTTAGAAGCTGCATGGGCTTCTTAGAAGGGTTTTGCTTCTTAGAAGCAGCCTCTTAGAAGTAGAGGCCTTCTTAGAAGATAAGTTTTCTTTTTGATTTAAATTGTATGTTTAGCTTCTTAGAACCCTTCTGCTTCTAAGAGCTTCTAAGTGGCAAAATTCATCTTTTCAGCTTCGAAGAAGCCCCCCCGGAATCCATCCAGACTTGCATCCCCCTACATCAGCCCCTGACACATTGCAGGGGATTTACCCGCAACGTGCAATGTCTTATGGGGGGAAATGCTGATTTAAATCCCACTACATCCCGGTTATATAAACGGTTACAACCCATAGACACTAAGTTAGTCGCATAACTAGTAACTGGCTAGTTTTGTGGCACATACTAGGTGAATCATGATTTTACTTGATTTTACCCCAATTGGGATATAACCCAAAATGACCTTGAATTGCACCACCCCTTTCAGTACCTGGCTTCTTTGGAAGTGGGGTGAACCCCCAAATGACTAAATGATCCCAAATTGCTATTTTTGTGCAGGAAATATGATGATGAACCGCGTTTTTTTGTTTCCCAGAATTGTCAGACAAATGGATTTATAACATCAATTACTGAATCATCCTATTACATAAAATAAGATATAAGGATATTGTATATCACAGATCACTCCATTGGTGTGTTATCACACTATCCCGTATCCCATTCTTATCCCGTTAATTTCAAATTATTTCCCATTAAATCACCATTAAATCATGGTTTCTCATTGTATTTCACACAATGTCCCATTAGAATCTATTCAATGTTAATTGAGAATTCCAGCAAAATTTCCAACTATGGACTGTGGATTCCCATTATCTTATGATTATCCCCCTCAAAGGGTTACTAATCAACGAGAATCTTGTCTTCCAAACTCAACTCATCCATATACCCTCTGGTAAACTAACATAACTATATATGGAAAATCACAATTTTTAATGGGAAAATCCACTATAAATGGTCATTTTCAATAGCTATGTTAAATTACCAGAGGGTATATCCCGTTATTCCGTTGAGTTCCCCTGGAATTTCCCAGTCGTCAACTCACCCTTCTGAACGAGTCGTCAACTAGTTGACCATTTCCAATGCTCAACTCACGTATTCCAGGAATGTATCAACATTTACTCATGTAAAAATCACCCATGTAAAAACGTAGCTGAATCATGCTGTATCCCACGAATCCTAGGTGGAATATCCCTGGTTTCTGGGATGAGTAGGCTTCATCCACTAGGGTAAACTCACCTACTTTGGGATGAGGCACCAAGAACTCACCGTCAGTAACGAAGTCTGGGAACGGAAACATCTGGGTTTTTCTGGTTGCGATTTCTGCAAAATACGGGGGCTTTCCTGTAAGAATTTACCCCTTAAATCCATCCAAAAACATCAAGATACGTTGGGTTTTCCCATGAAAAAACCGAGGGTGTTCCCGAAAATTCCTCCAAATTGACCTTTGAAAGCCATCCGAAAAACTCCCAAAACCCAAGGCCTGCGTTGTTTTTTTGCTGGTCCGCTACGAGCTGCTACTGCCGCTGCTGAATTCACTGCTGGGCCTCTGGCGCAAGTCCCGAGGCCTCGACACCCGGTACAGTGTTTGGGGATGGCAAGTGGATCCCGTGGAATATTCTGGAGAGTTTGGTGCTATAAATATCTATACATGGAATATGTATTATATACCTATAGCCACCGCATGCTAAAATTTGAGCAGTGTGTTTTGACCTGTTTTTCTGCATGACCCTGGAAATCCCGCCTGAACCTAAATCCTTGCCTGTAGGAAAATTTGTGCGTTTTTGTTTTGATTCACTGTTTCGCATTTCTGCTTCGCCATTCCTGGACAGACGAGTCCGCAAAAAACAAACTATGGCCAGTAATTAGATAAAACATTTCCTCGCGAATTCTCGCCTGTTTCCCGGGTATTCCCGCCTGTTTTCCGGGTATTCTCGCCCGACTTGTGTTGACACAAATTTTCAAAACTTGTATGAACTGCACATGCAAGAGAAAATTAAGCCCTGATTGTTCAGGGAAGGTGTCTTTAGACCTACTTTGTCAAATTGCAATTCTTGCCCGAATAGCATTTCTTGCCCGAATTGGCAGTCAGGCTATTTTTCAGCCCGATCACAGAAAAGGCTACTATTCCAATTCAGCCCCAAATTTCTGCCTGTTGGAGGCCGCAGGATATAGTTAGTATATACCAGTACCGCACAAGGCGGTGGCGGAAGTTTCAAAAATAAGAAACCTATAGGAGAGGTTGGCTGTTGTGACTCACGGATGGCAGAGCGAATCCACTATGAACCGAAAGGTGGTTGGAGCTGTGTTTTCTGGAGTGGTTGCAATGGTTGCAGTGGTCACCTCACCACAACTGCTGGATGTAGTGCGGCGTAGCGCAGTTGTAGTTGTAGTTGTCGGTGTAGCTGTAGTTGTAGTTGTAGTGTAGTGGAGTTGTAGTTGTAAGTTGTAAGTTGTAGTTGTAATGTCGTGTAATTAGTGTAGTGTAGTTGCAGTTGCAGTTGTAGTTGTGGTGTGGTGTAATTACTGTAGTGTATTGTGGTGTACTGTAGTGTTGTGTACTGTAGCGTGGTATAGTGTAGTGTAGCCTTGTGTATTGTAGTGTAAAGTAGTGTAGTTGTACTTGTTGTGTGGCGTCGTGTAATGCAATGTAGTGTGATGTAATGTAATCAAAAGTGTAGTGTAGCGTTGTGTAACGTAGTGTAGTTGTAGTTGTATTTGTATTTGTGTAGCTGTGATGCACTGCAGTTTAATCAGTGTATTGTAGTGTAATGTAGTGTAGCTGGCATTGTAGTTGTAGCTGTGGTGGTGGCGGTGGTGGTGGTAGTAGTAGTGGTGGTAGTAGTAGTAGTAGTAGTCGTGGTGGTGGTGGTGGTGGTGGTCGTGGTGGTGGTGGTGCTGGTGGTAGTACTAGTAGTAGTAGTAGTAGTAGTCGTCGTCGTCGTCGCCGTCGTCGTAGTAGTAGCTGTTGTAGTGTAGTGTAAGTAGTTGTTGTAGTGTAGTGTAAGTAGTTGTTGTAGTGTAGTGTAATTAGAGGGAATTAGATGTAATTAGCGTAGTGTAGTGTAATTAGTGTTGTGTAATTTAGAGTTAGTATATTTGTACTTGCAGTTGTAGTAGTAGAGTGTAGTGGTACTTGTTGTTGTAGTTGCAGTTGTAGCTGTCCATCTATCGATCTGTCTACCTGCAAGCTTGAAAACGAAGCTATTCTGCGAGACTTCCTCAATTTTTAAATTTGACAACATCAAAAACGCAACAATTCTGCAAGACTTCGAAAGAATTCTGCGAGACTTCCTTCAAAAATGCAAAGTTGAGTGCAGAGCTGACGGCCTCGTACCATTGCGTTTTGCGATTTTTCGAGTCCACCTGTCTAAAGTACTGTGCCTGCCACGAAAAAGTGATGCCAGGTCATACGAAGTGCTGCACCTGTCACGCAAAATCATCTCAGCAAACCTGAAGATCTGATGCTCCAAAGTGCAACCTCTCTCAGGAAATCAGCGCCCGGACCTCCTAACAGCTCTGATGACCATGTTTCAATGCCATCGTTTTTGGAAATGCTACAAAGCCCTCACGTTTTGCTCACTTTTGACAAGGTTCACAATCCCTTGCGCCTGCCACGCGAAACGACATCTGAACCTCCAAAAGTGGTCCGAACCCCTCGTGTTTTTAACATTTTGACCGAAATGTGCTTCGCGCCACAACGGCGTGCACTTTTTCGAAATCTCAACTTCCAAAAGTGGTCCAGACCTGGTGTGCTTTTAACATATATTTTGACCGAAATGTGCTTCGCGCCACAATGGCGTGCACTTTTTCGAAATTTCAACTTCCAAAAGTGGTCCAGACTTGGTGTGTTTTGTGCATTTTGACTTCGAAATGTGCTTCACGCCACAACGGCGTGCACTTTTTCGACATCTCAACTTCCAAAAGTGCTCCGACAATGGTGTGTTTTGTTCATTTTGACTTCGAAATGTGCTTCGCGCCCGTGCACTTTTTCAACATCTCAACTGCCAAAAGTGGTCCAGACCTGGTGTGTTTTGTGCATTTTGACTTCGAAATGTGCTTCACGCCGCAACGGCGTGAATTTTTCATCTCTCATCTGGCCAGCTGGCTCCGCACCCGCCGCTTTAGCGAGCCTACTTTTCAACCCTCCAGAGCCACAAATCATTGGAAAAACACAGTGTTTCGCGGCTTTCCTACCTTTTCGTGCATCTGCATCTTCTTTCTTCTGACTCTTTCTTTTTGTTCTTCTCTTCTCTTCTCTGACTCTTCCCATCTCTGCTTTTCATCTGTCCATATTGTCGGAAGTTTGACTTCTAAATTTCCTTCGGCAATATCTATATAATTATAAAAAAAATATAAATAATATATAGTGTTTATAATATATACAACAAAATAAATAATATATTAAATATATATATATATATATATGTAATATATAATATATTATGTATATATATATATGTATATATTATATAATATATATATAATATATATATATATAATACATATAATATATATATAATATATATATATACATATAGAAGTATTTGTATTATATTAAATTATATTATTTTGTATTATATTATATTTTTTTAATTTTTATTTTATTTTATTGTATTGTATTGTGATATATTATATTATAAAACTTTTGCATGCGAATTGTGGTCTCAGGATCTAGATCATGGGTCATAGATCATCCAAATTTAAGTTTGATTTAATGGATAATTCCCTTTCACCCCTGTTTCCTGAAATTAATAGAAACTATTTGCCAGCAGTTGTTGTCACAATTTTCAAGTTTTTCCCTTATTATTTCAATATATTTGTTTCCAACTTTACTACTGACCTTAAATGGCGAACTGGATTGAATGGTGGCCTTGGACCTCAACAATAAAAGATGCAATGTGTTTGAGGCTTGGATTCGGTTGATACAAAATGAATGTGAATCATATATGTAAAGTTTTTAGTAGATACTTTGGTCCTGATTAGGGTGTCTCTTCAGGCAATTGTCCTTGACCTTGGTTGAATATAATTTCAAAGAAAGGCGCTTATCAGGGAACTTCTTCGCCAAGCGCATTTTACTTGATGTTTGTATTGGGGCGACGCTACAGATTGGACATGATTGGACAATTGACCTCTTAGTGAAAATGCTGATCCTTATTAGTATTTTTAGGAACCTCTTCGGCGAGCACATGTTGATTTACGTTCGTATGTCGATATTGTTGATTAACTTTGCATGGTTTTGGTCCAAGTGCTGCTTTCAAATTCCAGGTCCGGGTGTGCGCGGACATCTCCTGTATAACAAATGTCGCACTTGTACTATAATTACATTTTTTCTTAACATTTTTTAAAACATGCTTTAAAATGCTTTTGACTATTTGGGTGGATTTGAGCATTAATTAGGGGGCCGGGGAAGGGAATACTTAAATTAAACCCTCTGTCAATTAGAGCTTTCAAAAAGCATGGGGCCAGACCATGGTAATGTGATGTGGTTATATTGCCCATCACCAAGTCCACACGATCTTCCAAGGGTTACCCAGGTTTCCTCCCGATCACATGTGCCACCCATGCCCAATAAGGGTAGGAGCTCAGAACTTTGCATTGAAGTCTCAGATTAAGTTGCCAAACAAATCTCTGCGGACTTTGTGGACCTTTTTTCCGTTGCAAGATCTGCTGAAAAAAAATCGGCGGAAAATTGGGATCCTGTGACCCCGAATCGATTGCAAGAAAATGCGGACTTTAGTTTTTTCTCAGCGGAACTCCATTACATAAATTATGTACCTGACTTCTGCTGAACAAAAAATTCTCGGCGGAACTTAGTATTCAGACCTATGGTTCGGCGGAACTCATCTTCTGGCTTTGTGTAGTGGACTTCTGCTGATTCAATGGTTTTCCCTAGGATTTCTGCTGAACAAATATTTTCGGCGGAACTCAACATCACAAAATGTGCGCCTGAGTTCTGCTGATCCTGGATTTTTTTCGGCGGAAATCCATAAATCTGGTGATGCATGACTACCCATGATTCCCTGCTGCATGTTCATTTCCCAATGTGAAACTTAACCTGTGCCAGCCCCCATGGCAAATGATCTGGGATCCTGACTTTGAGGCCCTTGGAGTTTTAAAATCGGCCTACCTAACCATGAAAATGGATTAACGCTTTTTGCTCGGGTGGGCATTTGGGATGTGAACAATGCATGCTGGGTACATGAACATGTTTGCAGAACAGAACGTACATAGCTATGTTCAAGATAAATCGCAGAGATATAATTATATATGTGGAACATAAAGTAAGTCGCTGTATTTTTTCTCTGGGCTTAGTGAATTATTTATATGACTATACGTGGTTACAATGATGCATGGGTTTCATTCAAAATCCTTTAGTTAATAAATAGAAATTGTGTTTCCTGAAGCCTCCCAATGCCAACAAGTGAACCGTCCTGGAACCCTGAACAGCAACTGAGATCTCGACTCCAACCGGAAAAAGAATGTTTCAACCCAAAAAACAAAACCAAGTTTCCCCAAAACTCCAAGCAGCCACCTCGCTGCCAGCTGACGCACCTTTGTGCCACTTGACATCTAAAGGGCTTCGGTCCGGCCCAGATGCAGGTTCTTCAAGATTCCTAGACTACACCCGGAGGGTAGTAGTCTGGACTACACCCGTTGGGTAGTAGTCAAAGCAAAAGTGGAAGTATTTCCATTTGAGAATTGGATAAATAGGGATGCATGAAATTCTCACACGCACTCCCCCTATGTGATCAGTTCCACTGACCACATATTCAGCTCAAGCCCTCTAAACAAGTCTATCATCTGCAGTGCAGCAAATCGCACATGGATTGAAGGCCCGAAGTGGACCATTGGATCCCGCATCACGACAATGCTCATAATCAACATGAAGTGCATATCCATGTGAGATCGCATACAGCCTATGTTGGGGAACGTCTGACTGTGGGCCACATCTGTGACATCGTGGCGTCAGACAAACTTCCTTGGCATGTCTAAGACCATGGCATTCACGGTCACAGTGGTATCTTCCACCAAATGGCGTGGTGAAAAGGGGTTTTGGTCCTCTTTGGGAACGAGATCCTCTTGATCTCAACATGTTCGCCGGCTCACGCGCCGCTGCGCCGCCATCTGCCGCGCCAGCTGCAGCGCTAGGAATGCCAGCTGCTCCATAACTTCTTGGAGCGCCATCAGCACTGCCAGCAGCTGTGGATGCAGCGCCCGCAGCACGGCCAGCAGCCGCATTTCCATCGCCAGCAGCGTCAGCAGCACAGCCAGCAGCCGTAGATGAAGTGCCCGCAGCGCCAGCAGCACGGCCAGCAGCACTAGATGAAGCGCCCGCAGCCCCAGCAGCACGGCCAGCAGCCGTAGATGAAGCGCCTGCAGCGCCAGCAGCACGGCCAGCAGCCGTAGATGAAGCGCCTGCAGCGCCAGCAGCCGCAGATCCAGCGCCCGCAGCGCCAGCAGCACGGCCAGCAGCCGTAGGTGAAGCGCCCGCAGCGCCAGCAGCCGTAGAAGGCAACCAATTTGGCCTGACAGTTGGATCACGTTGCTGCTGATTTCTTTCATCCTCATCTCTTTCTGGCGCATGCCACAAAAACGCAGGCACGTTCAGCAATGAACCTTTGTATTTGACAACAGTGAGCTTGTCAACTCTGTGCCACATGAAAATGCCCATGACGCATGCTCCAATGATGAAACCGGCAAAAAGGATCACAGCCACAAACATGATGAAATAAAACTGACCGTCTCTCTGCTGCAAAACTGGATTGAGGTCTTGAATGACCAAAGCATTTGAAATCTCTTTTTTCTCCTCATTCGATGCTCCTGCAAGCGCCAATTTTGTCACCAAAATGATGATCTTCAACGCTTTCTCACGTGCTTCTTGTGTCATCCCAAAAGTGGTTTCATTCTGTTCTCCGTCTTCTATCTTTTCCAAAACTTTCCAACCTTCCAAAAACATGCCCATGGTTTCTTTGTGCTGGTTGAACTTCTGCACCGATAAAACTTTGGTGCCCAGGTCAGCTGGCATCTCAGCTCCAGGCAAATGCCGGAGCATCCATTCCCCAGACAAAACTCTTGAGCGCAAAATGAAGGCCCTTTTCCGCAAATGGCGTGTCCGCCAAGATCCAGTATCTCCGGCAATGATGGCTAATGCCGCTGAGCTGTCTGTGTAGGAAAATGACCTAGCACAAACATCCAATGCCTCCTCCAAAACGACCTTGACAGCATCTCCCGCCAATGCTCCTTCAAGCACCTCCACAAGTTCGGCCTCGGCCGTCGATGCAGCTTGAATGGGCTGCTTGCCAGCCTTCCAGAGCAACAGCGACGATCCCCAAAGGATCAAATGGCATCCAAATGAGATATCGCTATATGATGCATCCGTGTACACATTGAGCTGCTTCTCGCCCATGTTGTTCTGAAAAATCAAACCTTGGTCCATGGTGGCTGCCAAATAGTACCACACTGGTTTCACCAACTGCACAACCTGCATAGGTGACTTTGTGATCAATGACGCCAGCTTGGAGACAGTGAAAGCCAAATCAGGCCTGGACCTGGCAGTGATCCAAACCAATTCACCAATGACTCGCTGGGCTTCTTTGACTGCCATTGGAGTCTTCTCCTCACCTTCAATGACCTCGGGCTCCTTCACCAAAGGAATCTTTCTAGTCGGCCACGTAGTGGGATCTGCTCCAAGATTTCTTTTCAGCAAGTCCTTGATGTAGTTTGTCTGCGTCATCAACCAGGCTCCATCTTCTCTTCTCCATAGCTCCGCGCCCAAAAATCTCACCTCCTTCTGCATGTTGATGGTCTCTGGCTCCGATGTCTCCCATTTCGCCTGCACCCCTTGAATGACTGCAGCGATGGATGAGGGAAAACCAAGGACCAGAAGATCATCCACATAGACCAAAAGTAGTCCCACAAACTCTTCCTCATTCGTCTGCAAGTTGGGACCTGGTTGCTTCAGCATCATTCTCCACATGTTTGGCTCCGTGATCATTTGCTGCAAGGTCAAAATGCCACCCTCGCATGGTAACTCCATCTTTGCAATCTCCTGATCACGGTAGTCTGACCACAATTTGGGTGACTCCTTGTAGCCGTAGAGGGCCATGATGACCTCGTAGAATTCGTCTGGCTTGGCCAATCCAGCCAAAATGAGAAGAGCAGGAGGGCGGATGATGGCTCTTCTAGGCTCCATCTTCTCCCCATTCTCATCCTTTGACCCGGACAAAACCATTGGAGCATTTAAAAATGCTGTCCTCACATCCATGACGCTCCCTTCAAAACCAAATTGTGATGCCACCGTCAATGCAGCTCGAAGTGCCACTGCTGATGCTCCGCCTGCAAAGAGATCTTGCCCTTCTTCTCTTTCTGAGAAGTTCCCACAAGCCACCAATCGTGTCTTTTTCTTGCCACCCTTGTTGGTCTGATCTGGCTTGACTGTGAAGACCAGCTTGCTAGGGATAAGTTCTGCTCGATCTTCGTCAAGCAGCTTCTTCACCTCAGCTTCTGTGATCTTTCTCAGCGCCCCTTTCGTCTCAAACAAGGAGGTCAGCTCTTTCTCGATGGATGGCCTCCAAACCTCAATGGAACGGCGAACTTCAGCTTGTGACACAATGCGTGTCTGCAAAACTTCTTCTCCTTTCTCAGGTCCAATCAACTCTTTGACCATGGTGATGGAATCCAGCACCATGCCAGCAACTTTCTCATCATCTTCCATGGCCTCAACCATCTCCTCCTCTATCAAACGTTGGACCCTTTGTTTCTTGGCCCATGCATCCTTTTCTTCCTCCTCAAAACTTGGTGATCTGCCATCTCCTTCTTGGTTCTCAAGTTCATCTGCTTCCGCGGCGTCCTCAACCTCCAGCATGTATATGGACGCTTTGTGTCTGATTCTTCTCCTCTCTTCGATTGGGTTCAAGGCATCTTCAACTCCAATCCAATCCTCCAACTTTGGTGGTTCACTCAAGCCCTGCATGACCATCTTCGTCAGCGCCTGAGTTCCATCTGCCCTTTCAATCCAATGCACATGATGAACCCAAGAAGGACATAGGTAAGTGACCTTCTCCTGTGTTGGTTCCAGTTCTCGTGATCTCCAAAACCTCTTTCTGACCAAAACTTGCGCCAAAAAAGGCGGTGTCTTTTTCTCCTTGTCAACCTGCTTCTGTCGCAACTTCTCATTGATGAAGCGAGCTGCAATTGGCCAGCGATCAAAAGGTGCTTCAGCTCCATGAAGTGTCCGCCTGATGGCTGCCTTGATGTGCTGGACAATCGCTTCACAACGTCCATTCATTTGGGGCTGATCCCCAGGCGTAAACGTCTGAAGGATGGTGCGTGACAGGCACCATTTTTCCAAAATCCTCGATCTGAACTCAGCTCCTCTGTCGCTATGCAGCTGTGTCACTCGATACCCGTCTGCTCTCAGACGCATGTACATGTTGATGATCGCCCTGGACACATCCTCTTGGCTCCTTGATGCCAAAGGCTCGCAAAGCTTGGTGACCTCAATCCTCACCGGCTTTCTTTCTTCAAGCTCCTCTGATGTGTCCTCCTTTGGGCCTTCTTCTGGGTTTTCAACCTGATCTGCAATCTGCTGTAGCTCCTCCTCTGCTTCTGGATCCTCAATCTCCGGCGCATCTGGGGGAACTTCAGGTATCTCCTCAACCTCCTCCTCTCCATCTTGGTTCCTGGCTGTCCAAGTGAAGCTGGCTACCAGGAGATACTTCGCCTTCTTCTTCTGCAAATCAGGTGCTTCTTTGAAAGGTCCTGAGATGTCCACACTAAGGACACCCGCTTTTGGTGGCAATTTCTGCCGCCGATGATGAGCATCACGCGCACAGGCCTCTTGGCACACTCTGCAATCTCTTCTAAAAGGAGTATGGCCTGCTGCAATGTGCTCCTGCCATGAAACTGCCCGTAACTTGACCTCTTCGCCCATGGTGCAGGTTTGGAGAGCAACAGCAATGGACCTCATCATCAAGGGTGGCCACCGTGACAATCTCCTGGACGATTCGCAGATCTCTGCCTTGGTCATTCCAGAGACATCACGTGGTTGCCCTTTCTTTCCTTGAAGTGGTACTTGAAGTGGCAGATTTCCTCCTATAGTCGTTGGCTTTGTAGCTATGGCCCCAAACTCTGACTGGTCAAAACGCTGGGTCTGCAGCTCATAGATCTCGGCCAAGCTCTTCCATTGAGGTGTTCTCCAAAGCGACACCACTTCAGGCTTGTGTTCAGGTGAGGCAGGCTGCTCCAGGATCAAAGTGGTGGGTGTCTCTAGCCCAGCTGCTCTGCGCACCGTCTCTGACACAATGTAGAGAACCAAAAACCGCATGAGCAACGTGTCATCCAAGGTGACCTGCTCTTTCTCAAAGTTCGAAAGCCCTTCTATGCCAAACTCCCCTCCATTCCAACTTCTCAGAGGCCTCGGCATGGCTTCCCCTGGAACTTCAAGATGTCTGAGAACCGATCTGGTCCTGCATGGTGGCCCGGCTATCCAACCCTTCACCAATCCATCCAAAGCTGCCCTCAACAAGAGCGGGTAGGCCTCACCTTTAGGTGAAAGATCTGCTTCAGGCTTTCCATGGGTGATGTCAAACTCATACATCAACCGACGATCACCTCCAATCTCATGAAAAGCCCTTCCCAATGTGTAGCCTTCATTCTTTCCCGAAAAGGCATGAATCATCATACCCTTCGCCCTCCAAAGTTTCCTTCTTCTTCTGTTTCCCAACGGTAGGATGTCCGTTGCAGGCTTCTCCACCAAGCTTCTCTTTACCTCCTCAGGGATTCCTTGAAGAGCTGGGTGTTCATCAACCAACCTTCTCAACCATGCCTCTTCTGAGTCCTCCCCCGTTTTCAAACTTTTCACAACCTTCACGGCCTTGGCCTCAATCTCCTCGATGAGCTTCATGGCCGTGGACTGTGATACCATTGGACATCCAGCTTCAACCACCACCTCCAACTTGCCAAGCACTGGGTGCACCACCTGAAGACCTTCTGGCTTCCATGAGATTTCACATCCAAGGACTGCAGTCAGCAATCCCATGGGCACTATGGGCTCCGTGCCTTCTTCGCCCACAATGACTCCCGTTGGAGTGAGTGCCATATAGATCTCCTTGTCACCTGCCAGCGTCACCTTGACCTTTGGTAGATGGTGAAGACGTTCTCCCTTTCTTTTGGCTCGCAAAGGGTGTGTTGCCCCTGAGTCCAGTAAGCCCTTGTTCACCATTGGGCACAACTTGGAGATGCGAAAGGGTCGCATAGAAGCCTTCTTGAGCTCATCCAGCTGCTTCTGTAGGCCCAAGATCCTTTCTTGTGCGTCCTCCCCTTTCTGTCTCTTTTCTTTGACATCTCCTTCATTCATTGATTTGAGCATCCGACTTGCTTCATCCAGCAACGACTTCATAGTTTCTTCTCCTCCATTACCCGTGGCCTCAGACTGCTCCTCGGACTTTTCAGGAGATGTTGTAGCGGACTTCACATCCTTCTCTGGGGTCTTGGAACCAAACTTTGCTGCCTTCGGCTTGGACTCCTCTGTGGTCGGACAGGCTGTGGCCATATGGTCCTTTCCTCCACATGTCCAACACCTTCTTTCTCCATCCAACTGGTGTCCAAAAGGACATCCTCTACCTCTTCGGCAACCTGAGTCTGTGAGGTAAAACCTACATGGTTTCCTCCTCCCTTCAAACTCCTCTTGAGGCTTCCCCTTCGGCCTGGTCCTTTCTTCAGGCTTGCTTCCCGAGGCTTCCTCGAACTTCTTCACCTTTGGCTGGCTCTCTGCCATCACTTCCTTCCTTTTTGCCTGCTGTCCCATCTGCTCCAGCTCTGCAAGAAGGTGTTCGCTGTACTGGGTCACTGTCTCCAACGTTGGAACTGTCTCCACCAACAATGAGCTCTTGACCAACGACAAGCGGAAGTTGAGATCTGGGTAACTGGAAACAATTTTCCTCACCAAACGTCCCAATCCCTTCATCAAAATTGAACTGTCTGGAATTGAAACTCCAACTTCAAGGGCCCGGCGCTTCCATCTCATCCAACGTCTCAGCTGTTGGATGGCTGAACCCACGGTTGCAGCTTCCATAGGTGCTTCCAGCGCCGTCAAAATAGCGCTTCTCTCTGTCAGCCCTCCAGGTTGAAACTGCAGCATCGCACGAGACAAAATGCCCAAAGCTGTGATGGACTTCGCCGCAATCACCTCCTCGTTCATCGTCTGCGGCAACGCATTCAAGAGCAAGGACGAAGCCCTTCTTTCCAGCCGGGACCACTTCTTCTGCTGCAACTCTGGTGTAGGCCTTGGTGTGCTCGTCAACCTCTCAATTGGCGATAGCTTCATGTGGTGATCATACCAAGTCCTCGCTGTTGAGAGGGTCAAGTCCCACCACATCTCACTCGTTGAGCTCAAGTCTGCCATATGAGGATGCAGACAAATCACCCAATCACCAAAATCGATGGGCGCCGTCTCCGGATTCCATTCAGCAAGTTTTGGGAGATCCGCCACATAGCGCACCACTTCAATCTCATCACCTTTTCCTTCCTCCTTGGAGATCACAATCTGTTTCTGAAGCTCCTGCATGCCCTCCATCAACTTGAGCATGATCCTCATGGACTGCTTGTCAACGCTCTCCTTTGGCCTGCTTGCTCTTTGCGGCTCCTCAGAAGACGAATCGCTCTCTGACTGTTCTTGCCGGGCTTCTGCCCCATCCTCCTGAGAAGATCTGTCTTGCCGGGCCTCTGCCCCTTCCTCCTTAGAAGGTGTTCCTTGCCGGGCACCTGCCCCTTCCTCCTTGGAAGGTCTTTCTTGCCGGGACTCTGCCCCTTCCTCCTTTTTTAACATGTTGGCTGCTTTGTCATCTGGTGTGGTAAACCTCGACGATCCCTTCTTTTCCAAGGCTTCCAACAACTCTTGACGCTCTTGACGAAGTCTTTGGTTTTCATGCTGTGCCGCACGCAACTGAACCCCTAGATGTTCTATGCCATGCTCAACTTGCATTCTCCACATGTAATCCCTTTGCCTCGCCTCATGTTCACCTTGCTGAGATCCTACTGATTGAAGCAACCCTGTGAACCAACCTGGAACTGCTTGTCGCTCAGCTCCCCCGTGTCCATGTTCTCCAACCGCAGGACCATTCCATGAAGCCGCTGGCGATGCAAAAGGCATCTGGTGGATCTCATGAAGTTTCACCGTTTGCTCTGGTGAAAAAAGTGGCAACATACTTTGGACCTGTCCCTCTGGTGTCACAAAGGAATGGGGACCTAGTGAAACTGGCTGTCCACTGGGTGTTGCCATCTCTTGACGCTTCTCTGGTTCTATTTCTTTTGGGGTTCCTTTTTGGCCTCTGACTGAACCCTCCTTTGACTTCTGACCCTGGCTAACTGGTTCTGTGGCTGCCCTTGGTGACCTAGAGCCCTTTGCAGCGTCTGACCCTCGCCCTTTCTCCAACCCATCCGGTGTCCTCAAGGCCAAGGCTTGAGAAGCTGGTACAAGTTCTTGTCCAACCAGTTCCAGGCCTCTCTCAGCTGCATCTCCTCTCGCCCCAAGCGCCTGTGCTGCATCGCCTTCAGCGCCCGCAGCCGCCATCTGCCGATCACCAGCTGCCGCCGCTTGCACCGCGCCAGCCGCTGCCATCTGCTCAGCGCCAGCTGCCGCCATCTGCTCAGCGCCAGCTGCCATCATCTGCTCAGCGCCAGATCCATCGACAGCACCGCCATCCGGTCTACGTCTACGCATCATGTCAGAAGTCTTTGGGGGTTTACACAAGCTCCTTGGGCTCATAACCTGTGTTTCCTGAAGCCTCCCAATGCCAACAAGTGAACCGTCCTGGAACCCTGAACAGCAACTGAGATCTCGACTCCAACCGGAAAAAGAATGTTTCAACCCAAAAAACAAAACCAAGTTTCCCCAAAACTCCAAGCAGCCACCTCGCTGCCAGCTGACGCACCTTTGTGCCACTTGACATCTAAAGGGCTTCGGTCCGGCCCAGATGCAGGTTCTTCAAGATTCCTAGACTACACCCGGAGGGTAGTAGTCTGGACTACACCCGTTGGGTAGTAGTCAAAGCAAAAGTGGAAGTATTTCCATTTGAGAATTGGATAAATAGGGATGCATGAAATTCTCACACGCAGAAATTATATATTTTCTGGTGCAGTAATGGTTTTTGCCATTTTCAAGTTTTCCATGAGATATTTCAAACTGAGTCCTGTCTAATGTCATTATTGACCCTAGCTGGTCACATGGTGAAATAGTAAAAGATGCCATGTGTTTGAGGCTTGGATTCGGTTGATACAAAATGAATGTGAATCATATATATGAAGTTTTTTGTATATAGGTACTTTGGTCCTGATTCGGGAGCCCCTTCGGCAGCAAATTGTGCTTGACCTTGGTTGGATATAAACTTAAAAAAGGCGCTTATCAGGGAACTTCTTCGCCAAGCGCATTTTAATTGATGTTTGTATTGGGGCGACGCTACAGATTTGACATGATTGGAGAATTGACTTCTTAGTGAAGGAATTTGATCCTTATTAGTATTTTTAGGAACCTCTTCGGCGAGCACATGTTGATTTACGTTCGTATGTCAATATATTGAATTTGCTTTGCATGGTTTTGGTCCAAGTGCTGCTTTCAAATTCCAGGTCCGGGTGTGCGCGGGCCTCTTCTGTATAACAGATGTCGCACTTGTATTATCTTGTACTAATTAATAACATACAGTTTTACTTCCCAGGGAGTTCTAACTATGTGGAACACTGGGATATGAAGAAATACATGTTTCAATTCAGATCTAACAGTGATGTCCCCAAATCAAAGTCAGCTGCCCCATAATTGACTGCAAAAGTTTTACATTATATTATGCGTTATTATATATTTAAATTACCATATTTTATTGTACTATTATATTATCATTATTTTTCATGTTATATTATATTGCATTATTTTTCATATTAAATAATATTTTATTATATTATATGTGATTATATATATATATATACAGATGACAGTATATATATATATATGCATATTGACAGTGTATATATATATATATACATACACTCTGTGGATCCAAGTAGTTTCTTAGGAAGTACGACTGGGATATGATGACTAGGCGCTTCAGTACCTTCCCAGACAGTGTTTGGATCCATAGGGATATATAGTACAGGAAATCAAGAGAAAAACATATGACCGTTTTTTGTGGACTACCAAAGATTGACCATATATTCTCTTAGTGTGGTTTGCATCATGTTCCACATGATTAGATCATACTGGATCATCTTTACAATTTTTTATCATTTTTCTTAAATCAAACTTATCCAAGATAATTACTCATATCATTTTATATCACAATTATCCAACATATTTTAAAACACACATATAGTTCATTTCCCTATTGGGTGTTGCCCTCCGGTCAAACGTAGGCTGGAACTGCAAAGATGCCGTCTTGGAAACCGGGCCGAGGAGCGCGTCGGAGTGAGAGCTAGAGCCAAGCCGGGACCCAGTACACTATTCCTATAACTAATAGGTAAATTATCGCACTAAATGACACTGTTCAATTTCCATGTCAGTTTGCCAGAGGCTAATCAGGTTGTTAAGAGGTGGTAAAAGGTGATTCATCAGGTGATTACATAATCAGGTGATAACTAATCAGATAGGTGACATACTCATGCTCTTTGAGCTGAGACAAGATGGAAACATCATTTTTTGATGTGATTGTGTGGTTGTTCCGGAACTGCGTCAAGAAGATACCCAATAGTGGGCTCTTGGTTGCTAATTAGCCGTCCTTTAATGGTTGGTGGTTTCAAACATTTTTTATTTTCCATGATATATGGGATAATCCTTCCCATTGACTAATATGTTTCAAGATTGTTAAAACCACCAAACAGTTTACCATGTTGTTGGCTCTGGGAATGGATGGTTTCCACATCACATTTGCGCAATCGGCTGGTGATACCCGTCATCCTGGACGGCCTGGAAAGCTGGTTGGAGGTGGACGGCAATGTGCAGATTCCAAAAAAAAATCACCAGAGCTGAAGGCTGGTGAGCCGCTGAGCTATCACTCGATGCTCTTGAATCTATTTGAATCTAGAAAAGTGATGATTTTCCATATCTATGTTTGTTTGCACAAAGTTTGCACCAGGGTATTCCCCTGTCTGTTACGGTTTTTGCCACAGCTCTTGTGGGTGGCGAATTTTTCTGGGTGGTGGAGCCACCGACCAGATCAATTGCTGTAGTCCAAACAATGAATCACGCAGGATTGTACATATATATATATATATTTATATATAATTGTGTAGGATATATATATATTACATAGATATACTATTGCATTGGAAACAAATATCCTATCCTATCCTATCCTATCCTATCCTATCCATATACACAAGTGATACTTCTCCAATTGTTGCTCCCCCATTTCAGACGTGGTCCACCATGGTCCACCCGTTTTCAGACGTGGCCGGGAAATTTTGCGATGCTGGTGGATTGAGGATGGTAAATCCATGATTTTCATAGCTGGGAACATTGGTTTAGTATGGGACAATGATGATTAATGATGGTTAATATTGGTTTTTCTAACCTCTGGTTGGTGGGGTTAATGATGGTTAATAATGGTTTTTCTAACCTCTGGTTGGTGGTGACTGGAACCATGGAATTTTGAATGACTTTCCATGAGCAGTTGGGAATGTCATAATCCCAACTGACGAGCTCGCATATTTTTCACAGGGGTAGGTCAACCACCAACCAGATACCAATAATATGATGTTCTGATAGATTCTTATATTCACTGATGTATGAAGATTCTTATAAATTCTGATCCCAATATGTTCCCACAAACAAACCCTGGGGATCCTGGGATGTTGGCTCCAAAAGGATTGCTTTGAACATGCACTTTGTGATCCAAGAGAAATTACTGCAGAAGGTTCGTTGCGTTGTCACCCTCTTCTTGGCCGTCACCGTTCTTCGGCGCTGGTTCAGATGGGTTCGGAATGAAGTGATGAAGGTGGTAAAAGACATCCACCGTTCACCCAGGAAATAACCTTTATATATATATATAGTCCATGTTTCGCAACAAAAACAGCAGATTGGTTGGAATCAACCATATTTAAATCTCATGTAAAATCCCAAAACATTCTAGCAGATTCTAGCATGTCAAACTGTCAAACAGTAAACGCCATCTGGTTGGTGGTTTGGAACATTTTTTATTTTTGCATATATTGGGAAAAATCATCCCAACTGACTAATATTTTTCAGAGGGGTTGAAACCACCAACCAGCCATGAATTTTCCTGGAACCACCCAGGCATTTGTCTCCATGCGCTTTCTTCCTCAGTTGCCGAAGTTGTGCCTACTGGCGTGTCTTTGGGACACCTGGCGTTTCGGTTAGATTTTCCGTGGACCCTGAGTTGGTCAAGGTCGGTGTCTTGTATAGAAACCCCTTAAAAAAGGAATCATCCCAAAATGGCCGCAAGATTCAGGTTAGTGAAATATTGTAATTTACCCAGATTGATGTTTCTTATGTAACAAATAGTGGCAAAGTTCATGGGTAATTTGCGACCTTTTGTATCATTTGGACAATTGGTTAGTGGCAAAACAATCTATTTGGATACATGTATTTGGATAAATTGCAATGAAATAGCCACTTTTTTCAGGTGATTTAATTACGGTAATTTACCCAGATGATGTATCTTATTCTGTCACTATGTCAATGGGATCTTACTTTGTATCATATCTTTTGGAGGATTCCTTTGGAGGATTACAACCAAGACGCAAGTGACTATGAGTTTCTTCGCATATTTCATCCCAGCAATTTCGACTCTGAAGTTGAAAGCCCATTCAGCTGTAGATATGTCCAGCGCAAATCCTACTTAACATAGCTGCAAACCAACTTACCTGCTCGTTATGTATGGAATATTTACCTTTGTAAATCCTCCCTAAGTCAGCCACATGTAGATCCAGTATTTCGATGTATTTGGATGATCACCTCGCTATCCTGATCCAGTCATATCCCCATAAAAGGATTGGTGAAAAATCCCCTGGTTTTGCAAGGTATATTGCTAGGTATATCTCATGTAACATCAGGTATTTACTTTTTTAAAAAAAATCTGTTCTTATTGAACTATTGAATTTTGAGGGTGTATCCCATTCTCAGACAGCCAGTTGGTCCGTTCAACCGAGGGTTTGGATCATTTCTGATTAATCATATGGGGGTTTCCATGGTCACGGGGCTATCCCAATAGCTGGATGGTTTATTTCATGGAAAAGCCGAAAATAGAATGGATGATTTAGTTTTTTGGTTCTCGATTGACTTAAGACACCTGCATATTTTCTTCTGGAGTCTGGTTGATGATCATTTTCCATATGGTTGTTTCTTACAACTGCGAACCCCCAAAACATAGCTTTAAATATTAAACTAATCTCATGACTTGGATGATTTGCGGGTCCCCTTATTTTCGGAAATTCCCTTAGGTTCCCTCCCAGCAGCATCATTTTCCATAGTCTCTCTCAGAATGGCATCTGAGGATACGGCCACAGTGTTAATATCTCCTCGTCAGCCTGAGAGTAAGTTGAATTGGAAAGAAGACAGGTGCGGAAAACCTGCGAAACCCTGGGGATTCGGTGGCTTATTTTTTGGGACCCCAAATCATCCAAGTCGTTATACCATTTTAGTATTGAACACCATGGTGACTTGGGGTAATTAGCCTCATTTTAGGAAACTTTCATAGGTCAATAATATATATATAAGTATATATTTGCTTGATGTATGTGATGTATATTGATCAATGATCTTAACTGTTTTTTTCCGAAACTGCTTGTCGGTTGAGGATCTAGTAAGGATGTAGATGTTGAAATATATACCTTAACGACCTTAATACACATTGAAAGCCTCAGCAATGCCCTGGTTCAACAGGAACTCAATGAGATCTTAACCATTATTTATACGATGCTTGAACTGTTTTAACCATCATTTATACACCTCTGTTGGATTATCTATGTTATCACCGTTTCATGTGGCTGTAACTAGGTTGGTTTATTTTTGATCCATCCACTTGTAGACATATCCAGCATAGATCTTGCTTATGATAATGAAATATAGTGAAGCAATAGAAACATAGGTAGGGGCTCCACACTGTACCAGGTATACATGTTGATTTCTCAAAGTCTCTTAAAAAATGTAGATCCTCGTTCAAAGTGCCATTTAACTGGTAGATGATTCACCATAATCCAGCACTATGACTATTCTCAGCTCCTGCTATATATATATATATATGTGTATATATGTGTATATGTGTATATATATATATAGATGTATATTATATATAAATGATTTCTATTGATAATCTACTAATATTAGATACACCTACTTGTGCATCTATATTTTGTACATACATATATATATATATAACCCATAGCTTTCCCCTTTGACAAAACACAGCGCAGAATCTGCCTAATTTGGGTTCTGTTTTGAGGCATGGAATCCCCTATGGCCTTCAAGAAGGCATCTACTCGAAGCATATGGTCTTCACCGGAGGGGTCTCTTTGGCATGTTACGTCCTGGGGGTGGTGCACTTCATCTATCGCCGCTTCGGGACAGAAGTCTTCCAGGAGCATCTCAGGGGGCCGCTTCGAAGTGGGCATGGGGCATGGCTTAACCATTGCTATCGTTAGACGAAAAACCGCATTTCTTGTGAAAAAATGTGTCATTATTGTTAAATCATTAGTTCCCATTAAATTCTCTTATTTCCTCCTTAAGTCACCATAGAAGAACTATTTCCCATGATATTCCCACTAAAATCCTATTAAATCATAATTATATGAGCTGTTATATCATATCACCATATCCATTATACCAGATCAGTCAATAGAATATATACCTAATGTTGAGTATGGCTAGAATTAGAAGTATACATTTAATGGCATATGACTACAAGTAGCTACATTACACATATATATATATATACATATCCATGATATTCATCTGATTATCCCATGTTGTTTTTCCCATTGAAGCACCATGTTTTGTTGATGTTTTAACCCTCTGGGTGTTGATCAAATGTTCCATAATATACATAATATGAAATATTACCCCCTGGTCCTGATGTAAACTAACATAGACCCTGAAAATCACTATTTTTTTTTAATGGAAATGAATCTTCCAACCCCTATCTGCCAGGGTCTATGTTAATATACCAGATGGTAAATTTTAAAATATAACTATATACCATGTAATTATTAAATCATAAACATATCATATTTACCATGGTAATTACCATAGAAAAAAAAATATCGTAATCCATGTGTTATCAATACTATGTTAATCACTATATATACCATATTAGTGATATATCAGACTAGTATTGACGATATATATATAATATAATATATATATAATATAATATATATATATAATATAATATATATATATAATATAATATATATATATATATATAATATAATATATATATATATGTATGTATATATAATTAGTACTATGGCTATAGTATTTATTACAATGATGATAGATCATGGTAATACTAGTGTTAATTCATATCATTGTTGTTAAATCATCTGATATTCCCATGTATTTCCCATTGTTATGATCACTACAATCACTATATATACATTATACCATATTAGTGAATACAATATGATTATTGTTGATATACCATATACACACATAATAATCACTATGACTATAGTATTACCATATAGTAATCGCCAGGATTGCGACTTCGCGGGCGCCTCTTCGGGCAGCTGGGCGGCGCTGGGCGCGCTGCTGGCAACGCAGGGGGCGGGGAGCGTGGAGGCCTTGTTCCACTCAGGTTCCGTTTGCGGGGAACACCGACCTGGGAAAGACCGGACCGACCTGGGAAAGACCGGGGGAAAACGTCGGGAAACCTGGGAAAACCTGGAAATTCCCGGGAAAAACGAGGGAAAACCTAGGGACATCCTACAAACATGTGGTCTTCACTGTCTTCACGTCTGAAATATAGAAGCGAAAAATCGGTAGAAGGGGTTTCCTGCAGAATTTTCGCTGAAACAGACCGGAGATTATGGGGATCAACCCCGTACTCGGACCAGTGGTTCAACCTGGCAACAAAAATCGACACCTTTCTTTTCCGGTGGATGTTCGAGAAATCCCATCCCTTCAACTGGGGCATGGCTAAGCAGTTCCGACTGCTATCCCCACGATTGATGGTTATGCCAATGATTTTTAACAACATTGCCAAGTTACAGTAACCTTTGAACTTCCCAATATCTGGGGCACCACCTTACCTGATACCCTCTGGTAAACTAACATAAGTATGGAAAATCACCATGTTCAATGGGTATAAATTCACTATAAATCACCATGTTCAATAGCTATGTCACAAATTACCAGAGGGTACTTTTTCCTATAAGACAAGTACCCAATCTCCAAACGGGTGATCACGCTTAACGCTTAAACCCCATGAGTTCTCTCCCCAACTTCCCATCTTCGATTCCCAGTTCCCAATGATATTTTGATCTCAGGATTTCCCTCGGCAAAATTCCCGGGAATTTCCACAACTCCCCTAATGAAGAACCCCTGTGTCTCAATCAACAATCTATATTTATCCATTGATTTAACACTTTTTCGAAGTCATATTGGATCCACCGCTCCGAACTTCTTCGATGTTCTGAACCTTTTTTGGAGTCTGTTTTTGATAATTTGCTGATTTAATCCACATCTTTGGTGCTTAACCAGTTGTGGTGATGAAACACACACTTCCGGCCACATTTTTCCATAGGCATTCTCTCAGCCGTTAGCTTGGTCACTCGGCTCTTATTTCCTATCAGGCAGGAGCCAAGGGGCTACAAAGATTTTCCCAATCACATGCCTTTTTTGTTGCAATAGATTTAGCTAAATGATATATATATATATATATGTATATATATGTGTATATATATATATATATATTGAACTCGTACTTGAATATTGATACCCCATCCAGTATTTAACTTGCAGTCTGGGAAATTTGAGCCATACCCATATGCTATATCATTGACCTTCCAAATCTGCATAAATCTGCATGCCCTTAGTGGGTCCATTGGTCGCTTTTGATTCGAGCCATGACCATCTGTTTGTGGGTTAATGTGATTGGCTCCCCAAAAAAACATATGATTTACTATGAAACCTTGGTTGGTCAATGGTTGGCTTTGGCATAAATGATTATGTGTTCATACATGTGGTACTCCTAAAAGGCGATGGTTCATCATGATATATTCTGCCAGAACTGCCATGGTAGTGGATGCTGGGGGTATACCGACTAAACCACATGGTCAATTCTGCAATGATTCGACATTCAACATCATTCATTATCGCAAAATAAGGGCAGCACCTTGGAAAAAACTGAGTTGGATTCCATAAACACCCTCCAAGTAGCAATGAAGATTGTGTTTCACCTCATGATTTTAGTATATTTCAGTATTCTTACCATTTTTGGGGGGTACTTGGAGGGTCTAGGCATGTCAACATGTCTGAACCCAGCAACGTATTCTTGATGAGCAACGGTGGGTCCCGAATTAGTAAACCCAATGTCATACCGTTGGGTGATAATATTACCACTTATTTATGGTAATTGTTGGAGGATAGTTTATTGTTGGGTTTACCACACTAACATGAAACCTGGGCAGTATCAGGGGATCATTTTATCACCGAAGCATTGACATTCAAATGTTGTCCAATAATAGGACAATTCATGACACAGCTAGCGCTACCCAATGTTCCCTATGCAAAACTAAGCTTCAAGTGGCACAGCCCGAGATGGTGGTTGGCTGATGAAAAGGGTAGTATTTCCTCCATATGTTTTCTGGCCGGACAAAAACATGGCTGGAAAATCCACCAGCAATAGCTCGATGGTCTTTTCCCAACGAACGAGGAACTTCCATAATTCGGGGATTTCCCAGCCACGTTTGATTCCTGCAGAGGATAATCATTTCAAGTCCATAACAATTCAACTATTCTTTGGAACGAGTGGGGGTTCAAGGTTCCCCGTCATTAACTCATTATCCCAATGCTAATCTGACCATGTGCGATATGCCAACTCAACCCAGCAGAATAGCGCAAAGGAATCATATGTTCGCACTGTCTCCAGCAAATCTTGATCCTGAATTCCGAGACTTGGATAGGGGGGAAGTTTACAGCACACCCTTATTTTCATTTTTTTAAAACTATGAGTTTCAGCAACCCCTATCTTCTTGCATTCAATGAAATCTGATAGAATATTCTCAAATCGGTTGGTTTTAGAAAAGCATAACCAACTCAGATGCAGTTGTCGCGCCAGGTCAATTCATCACCATCATCATCATAATCATAATCATAATCATCATCATCGTCATCATCATCATCATCACCATCATCATCATCATCATCACCATTTATATATATATATATATCATATTGAATTCATCTATCATAAATTATCATCTATAGTCTATAAATCTATAATCCACAATAATCTGTATTTGAATATATTAATCATCTATCATCTATGATCTATGATCTTTGATCTATGATCTATGATCTATCATCCATCATATATCATCTATCATCTATCATCTATCATCTATCATCATCATCATCATCATCATTATCATCATCATGATTTTCCCAAATAGAAATAGTCATTCAGCCAAGGTCTATCTGTTTCCCTTCCCCTTCTCCTTGCTGCTGCCTGGCTGCCAAGCCGTCGAAAGCTTTGCCACTTCCTTGGCCCATCAAGCGAAGATGAAGACTCCAGGCTGACCGCCGGCACCAAGCCTAAGCGGGCCATTGATTCAAAGGGGAACCACATGGTGAGTATATGGTTACAGTAGCATATGGTTAGTATATGGTTAGTATGGTTAATATATGCTTAGTGTATGGTTCATCTACTGGTATATGCTTAATGCATGCTGAATATATGCTTAATCTATGGTTAATATATGGTTCATACGTTGGATAAGTACCCATCTATTAACCATACCTAGACCCTCCAAATATTCCAAATACCACCCAACAATATGATAAAATAATAACATTATGAGGCAAAACATTTTTTTTGGATACTTGGAGGGTCTAGGAATATGACCACAAAATCATGTGGAATTTGGAAGCCATAGTCGGGTTTGTTGAAAATAGCTGACTTAAAAAATGGTTGATCATCAAATTGTCCTGTTCAACTAATTATTCAACTTGTCATTCATTCATCCATTCCTTCCCTCTGGTATTCCCAAGTGTTTTTGACCAACCCAAATAGATATGCTTCTTACTGCTCCAAAAAACGTTTTTCATCCGTTTTCCCATGGTTTCCCCGTTGTGTGCAGTTCAATCTGTATGGTTCACCCATGAACAAAACCCTCTGCAGTTCAGCCCGCAAGGAGCCTATGCCGCGATCACTTCCAAAGGAAAGCTCTTAATTTGGCCGCTTTGAGTGCAGATTGTTCTACAGTAGCCCCCAAAAAGATGCTGAAAAGTTCCGGAAATGTTTCATCGTATGGAGTAAAATCATCGAACTAGCATCCTGGAAACACTGTTCTACCTGCTTTTGCGGTTGCTGTAGCCTCATATCGGCGATTGTTGAAGTCGTCAATTGACCTCGTCCTTAGTTCATCATTGATGTAAGTCATGAATTGGTTATTGATGACTGAACTCCTCACTTGTGACTTACGACGACTTTCAGCGCTTGATCATGTTTGGCGCTTTAATAGTGAATCTTGCGATAAATCACACAATTTTGGGGTAGCCATTATTCAAACAAACCTGTCTCTCCCAAAAAATGTGTCTCTGATCGATACTTTTGAACAAATGGGCTGGTTGTCCATTACCCATGGTATGACCCATCATAGAAATCTGTTTTTTTTTACTAAACATGGGACCACAAAAAACATGTTGTACTCATGTTTCCGATAGATTGGCAACGTTTTTCCTTAAAACCAATCACTTTGAATAGAAGCAATGTTATCATCATTGTATATTGTATAGTTTTGTTATCATTTTTTTTTTTATTTATTTATATATGTTTATTCCAGAACCCATTATTTGTGATTATAGTTTTATTGCTGATCGATATAATATCTTCATAATCTCTATATATAGTACCTAGACTTGATTATATACTGTTTTATTAACTTATTATTCGTTAATCATTATCAAACATTATCAATCATTTTCAATCATTATCAATCATTATCAATCAGTATCATTCATTATCAATCGTTATCAACCATTATCAATCATTATCAACCATTATCATTCATTATCAATCATTTTCAATCATTCTCAATCATTCTCAACCATTATCAACCATTACGACTATCATAACATATTGGTTTTTCTCATTGTTTGTTCTTTTCCATTATGTAGTTTTACATATTTTCCATTCTACAGCTGTATGGTTACTATCATCAACATGTTCAATCCTTACTTGGAGGATCATCCCACTTAGTAAGTGGTTAATATGTAATCCTGGTCCCTAAGTCCCCATTCAGTAGATTATCCGATTCATAAGAGGGTAAACTAACCCCACGCCTACACAAACTGCATAAACAAATCCTGAAATGATCCTCCAAGTAAACCCCAGATCTTTTTTTTGGCCAGCATTAACATTGATGTTAAAACTGTTCTATATGTTATATTTTTTAGTTTAATCATCATTTACATTCTATCAGGTCAAAACAAATCCTTAACTACAATGGTTCTATTATATAGCTCTATGCTACTGTCCATTCTATACTTAGTCTTACCATCAACATTCTCAATCGGAGAACCATCCTTATGTCCATTCCGTCAAACCTCAATAAATCCATTTCGTGACCCTGGTCACTAAGTCCAGTAGTTTGTCCTATTTGTAATCATTTATATGCGGGTAATAGTCAATTATTTTCGATATCCTTTATCATTGCTATCATTCCTATACCCAATCCTATCACCACATTCTGAACATTCTGAATCTTCATTCATAAGTTCTATTTTAGTCATTCTAAATTCAAATATATATATATATATATCTAATATACGTAGTTCAATCATTTAGTTCTAGATTCTATAGTATAGTTAAATCATTTAGTTCTATAGATTCTTAAACCACACAGTGATCCCCGAGGTTTTTTGCCTGCAGCTTGAGACGCGAGAGTGGCAGCCGCTGCTATCGCTTCGCGGTGCGTAGCGGTCCTGACTTTGAGAGCCCCAGCGGCCTAGGTGCCGCCTGCTTGCCCCTTGCAGTGTGGTCAACACAGCTATGAAAACTGCCTCGGTTTGCATGACATGGTATCTGGGTAAATTTGATCACGACCGAACCCTGTTCTCCCGAGCCCTGGAATCATGGTTAATGAGAGAAATCATCTCCAAATGGCCCAAGATTTCAGGTTAGTGAAATATGATAATTGACCCAGATGGTATGTTTAGGTCGAAAAACATGGGGAAACCGTAGTTATAGCCTGGTTGATGTGTTATACAACCTCATTTTTTTTTTGGGGATTATTGTCTCAGCCAGTGTAGAGAAACCGTTGTCAACCAACTCATATTTCATGAATCATCAAAACTGCAGATTCCAGCAGGAAAATCGTGAAAAAAAAACATACTGTACTGTTTGTAAAAACCATCAACGACGGTCATGATAGATAGTTCGAATGGTAAACCATAGTTTACAGTATAAGGAAATGATGTAATGATTAGGTATGTAGGATGTATTTTCCAGGTGTGCTGAAACAGCTTTGATGAGTAGTCCTTTGATCAGCAACACATGGTGTTGATGGGCTAATAAGATGTTGATAGGGGTTATACCAACTGGTTTATTAGGGATTATTATAATTCATAACCGGAATATTTATTCACCAACCAGTATTTGTCATGACTATCAAGCACGTGCAGATTTAACCATAGTGTACTTATATACTTACAAACACCACATACCACCACCCATATGGGGATATAGTTCATTGATGATGGTTGGTTGATAAGTATAGTGGATTATTTATATACTGGTCAGCAAAAATTTAGACGACGCAGGGTTTGGAAGAGAAACTGTTGATGTGAGCCGGATACCATCCATGAAAATCAAAAAACGGCCAATCGGAATTACCAACTGGTTATGACTAACAGTTTGCCATGGAAAAATCCACCCATTTTTTAGAACGGCAAACCGTCTATACATGGGCCATCTATACCATGGCTATGTTAAATAACCAAAGGGTACTGTTTCTTAAAATCCTTATTAATGAAGAATTTAGTTTGAAATTCATCGAACTAAATTGTGTTATTGCTTTATTGACACTTTTGAATTCCAGATGGTATATGTTTGTTTGTAGATAAATATATAAGTCTAGGACTGATTCAATGGGGATATTGTTGTGTTTGAGTATAATGACATAGAATGACTATGTAATGAACTATTTTTCCCAAGGATATGTGTCAAGCCGCTTATTCAATGATATAGCCATCATTCCAGGACAAACCATGAAAAGGTCCAAGAAAACACGTTCAATGGATGATCCGTATTTTTTGAAAGTTATGTTCTTGGAAGAGAATTCCAGGGCTTCTTTATATTAAAAGGGATATAACCATCATGACAATCGCACATAATATTGTTCCTGAGGACCAACACTTACGATATCATCCCGAATCTTTGGTTGATAGTTGATTGGTTGGGGGGGGTTACGATTGATGAGTTATAGTTATGCAATGATAATTCTCATTTTCACTTGTTTTATGTTTTAACAATCAAGAATATGGGGACATTGTTTTATAAATCATGGCTGGGTTGGTTGTCACCTGATTTCTTGGGGATTCTTACCCATAATAGGAATCCAGGCATAACACAGGGTTTTGAACACTTCTTGCATGGAAAAATTAAGCAGAACCAACATGACTTTTGAACTGGCAAAATTGGATCAATATATACCCACAATATCATGTACATATACTGTATGTATGTGTGTATATATATATATATGATTATTTATGCCTATGCACCCTATGGATCCAAATGCTTCCTAAATCAATCAGTTGTTGCTGCGTTGCCATGCAAAGAGGGGAGTTTTCCTGCAAATTTATCTCAAACTTGAAGAACCGCTACTATCGAAACCGCGAATGGTTGGTTTATGGTGATAAACAATCTGCAGGGTTGTTTACCCTCTGGTAAACTAACATAGCTATTGAACATGGCCATTTATAGCGGATTTACCCATTAAAAATGGTGATGTTCCATAGTTATGTTAGTTTACCAGAGGGTATCTCAAAATGGTTGGTTTACCTTGACTCAAATCATGCATCCTGCGCAAACATATCGTACGAGTACGATGGATTGAAGCCACATATTCCCCGCACAGTTTCACGAACTTAGCAGCGTTGTGACGCGTGGTCGTAACATAAATTGTCCAAATGATTTCCGCTCATCTATGATCTTTGACTCTATAATGATCATAATCTATGATAGATCATGGCGACATAATATCATACATAGATAATCATAGATATACTATTTAATATTGTAGATAATCCTAGATATACTATATCATACATAGATAGTCATAGATTTATAATACATATATACATATAGATTATAATGATCATCTTTGAAGTCCCCGGCCCTTGTTTGATAGTAATTCCAAGTCGCATCCCGAGTCACTGTGCAGTTGCTTCACCGACTAAAGGGATAATCCTAGGGATTTTTCTTGCTGTGTCATGTTGAATCCCCATATGATTTCGTGGTAGAAAATCTGATTTCTGGTGAAAGTCCTATCTTTGATAGTAAAATTATCGTGTTTCTTGTGAACAAAATCCCAGTTTTTCATGGAAAATGGATGGTGCCATGGTATCCTGAGATCCGCGCCATGATTTCGCAAGGTGCCATGATTGCAGCCACCAGCGTCTTCCCGTTTTTGACTTCCCCGCGGCTCTGCAGCAACCTGCAGTGCTTGCCCGCGGTGATGGATGGATATTTCCCCGGCCGCGGGGTGACTGGACCTGAGTTTCAGCGAGGGTGGGAAGATATGGAAGGGCGAAGATGGATCTCCATCTACCCTCTTGTAATTTGTGACAGTTTGCCATTGAAAATGGCCATGAAAATAGTTGATTTACCTATTAATAGCATGGTGATTTTCCATAGTTATGTAAACGTTTACCAGAGGGTATACATGTTTTGGGATCAAAGACACTTGCCGCAACTAGTTTCTTCTTTGTTGGGGTGTCTGGAAATATTGCCTGTTGAAATCATAGAGATTTAGAATAAAATGGAACCAGCACTGAGAGATGATGGTTGATTGCGATGGCCATAATTTCTGGGTAACATTTAGCGACCTCATTGAGAAAACGAACCCTGGAATCATGCGAATAGGATTCAGGGAATGATCCTATAAAATCGCCTCACTAATTTAGTGACTGATTACAATATTTCTCGCGATTTATACATATATTTATACTAATATTTATACTACATACCAAGCTAGACAGCTAGACACATGTCACATATATTTCTCGTGGATTCCGGGCCATGGGGCCATGTTTTCTTGTCATGTTTTCGCTGGACCTTCCGAATCCAGATTTCGGTGTCAATTTCTCAATTCACGTAGTAAGATTTGATGGGAAACACATTATAAGAGCGAAACAAAAACACCACATAAATAAATAAATATATATATATATGTCAATAATTGCAATTTGTTTATGGCAATCATCAGAATGACAGGGGGTGTACCCCAACATTTGCAATAACAATATATTATATGCATATATTGGGTATGAATATATGATGTTGGTGAGGTTGAACATAGGGGTTTACTGACAGATTTGCAATCGACATTCTGATGGTTCTGATGGTCAACCATCAAATATTGTTTTGCGAATTTACTGGAGGGGAAATCATTAGATTTGATGGTGAATCACATTACCCTCGAGTAAATTAACAGAGACCCTGCCATTTTTCGGGGTTGGAAGATTAGATTCCACTCAAAATTGGCTGTTTTCAGGGTCAAACTCTTAATTTTCAGGGTCAAAACTAATCATGAGTGAAATCGCTCAAAAAACCCGTCATTTTCCCTGGGTGGATCCCGCAACACGTGGGAGGGGCCACGCCACCGTCGTCGTTCGTTGAGGTGAGTTTTCTCCCTGTTCCCGACATGATGCCTGGCCCAGTGGTGCCCCTGAGGTATAAAACTGTTCATGTTTACCCAGTTGACATCAGTTGACTACCTAGACCCTAGGGAAAAACAAAACACATAATGTATATATATATATATTATATTATATTATATTATATTATATATTATATATATATATATCATATACACATTGTGTTTTGCTCAGAATTTTAGTACTATTACTTTCTTTTGTTATTTGGATGGTATATGGGCAGCCTGGTATTTTCACCATGGACCCATCCGTTCGTTCTGCGACTCCAGAGTACCCTTAGTGATGGGTGAATCCCATTCAATAAAGCTACATAGCCGAGAATTCTCTGGAATATATATATATATATACTGGTATATATATATATATTTATATGTTATGATTATATTATATTGATTACTTCCCCATTTCTGAGGGAGAAAAAAAAAAAACATGTTAAATCTTTAAAGTGCATGTACCCTGGGTACGTGAAGGGATGGTGATTCCCCTATGGCCATCTCAGAGCTTTTGACCCATCCCCATCTACGGCAATGGCCCAAATAACAGTTATAAATGGGATTCGAACTACTAGGGTTACTGTATATATATATATATTATCAGATAGATAGATAGATAGATAGGTTGGATACATAGATTAGATAGATAGATAGATATATATATATATATAGATAGATAGGTAGATAGATAGATAGATAGATTGGATACATAGATTAGATAGATAGATAGATATATATATATATAGATAGATAGATAGGTAGATAGATAGATAGATAGATAGATAGAGTGATAGATAAGATTGATAGATAAGATTGATAGATAAGTAAGATAGATAGATAAGTAAGATAGATAGATAAGTAAGATAGATAGATAGATAGATATATATATATATATCATGAAATAAACCCATAAAAATACAGAACGACCCCATGGGGGAGTGATTTTTGCTCTAAAAAATGGTCAAACATACTGGTTATTTTAGAGTAAAAAATAGAGTTCACCTCCAAAGGCTATCATATGCTGTCATAAATCACTGGCATCTACAGACTCTTGTGACAGGATTCAATTTTTCCTGTGAGGCTTCCAAAAAACTACAAACAATCAGCACATAACAGAAAACATTTGCTGCACAGCATGCCATAAGAATCGGTAGCTGCGCATCTTGGAACAGAATATACAGTAGCAATAGGTGACCAGTGTGATGGAGGTGATGGAGAAATCCTATTGCTAGAAGCAATTGATATGATATTGTTTTTTCTTCATGAACTTGTTAGGTTGATATCATCTCAACATATATTGTATATAATGTATATAGCATTTGCGCTACATAAGAAGTATGGTGGGAAGGGCATACATTATGTAGGTGGATATACACAAACATCTAACACTCTGGATAAGAAGGATGGTGGGAATGTTACAACTCAAGAAGTAGGTACATATCTTGTTTATCATTGTTATTTTGCAGAGTCTTATCAGCAGTCTCATTTCAATAGTTAGAGAGAGAGAGAGAGATAGAGAGAGAAAGCCAGAGAGACAGAGAAGTGTGTCATGCTGTTGACTATTAAGATCAGGCAACCTGTGTGGTGGCATAGCTATTCAAAGATCATTGTATGTTTGCTTCTTTGAAACATCAGTTTAAACTATGGCCAAGATCCAAACATACACAATCTAGAGTCACCAAAACCTGTACAGGCACCAAAAAAAACTAAAATTTCCAGGAACTATGGGTCCACTTCTGAGTAGTTGCTGGATTTTTTATTTTTGGTGCCTGTCGATGTTTGGTGCATCTAGTGGTTTGTTTTTTGTTTTTTTGGTGCCTGTCAATGTTTTGTGAAGTCAGAGTCACCAAACCTGCACAGGCACCAAAAAAAACAAACCACTAGATGCACCAAACCCGCACAGGCACCAAAAAAAAACAAAAAAAACTAAAATTTCCAGGAACTATGGGTCCACTTCTGAGTAGTTGCTGGATTCTTTTTTTGGTGCCTGTCGATGTTTGGTGCATCTAAATTGTGCTTGTCAATGTTTTTGTATATCTCATGTCAAGATCATGATAAAAAAGTGCGTTTTACTAGGGTTTTAGACCCCCCAAATGCATAAAACATCGGTATTTATAGTGTTTTATCATCATTTTTAAGTGTTAGTTGGGCCATAACTGTAACAGTTGGCTATCGCCGCTAAGGATTGTGCCCTGCGTGGGCCGTACCTTGCTGTTTGACATCAGTGGTGGCAACCGCGAGCTCTATGCAGGCGGACGATGCTGGGGATGGTGCCATGACATCTTTTAAAGGAGCCACTGGCAGCCACTGATATGGATGCGTTCCACAATGTTCCCCTTACCATCGCTGGATGGTTTATTAAAATCAGAAAATCCATCGAACTAAATAGATGATTTATAATGGTACCCCCATGACTTGTTGGAAACGTCCATCTCATTGTTGATTGGTTCATTTGTGAGGGGTAATACTAGCTTGTTGGAAACCATGACAATCCATAAAAGGGATACAGGGATACCTATCAACCAACTAGTATGATTATATGGGACAGGTGTATTGTTCATGGTTCCAATGGATAAATGTCTGGAAATCTATGGTTTGAGTTCTCTTTTACATTCAATCTACAGTTGGCCAAGTGGAGGTTAAATGGATCAACGCTTAAGTTAACTATTAAACATCAGATTAAGAGTTTTGATGGGTTCATGTACGGGTTAATTGGACGTCAATTCGTTAAATTAAGAGTGAACACCATGATGTCCAACGGAAGATTTTACGGTGCATTGCTACAGATTCTTCGGTGGATGTCTATGGGCGAGCATACCCGGCCTGGTAAACATTCACAGTTTGCGAACTGGAAAATGGCCATAGAAATTTTGAAATAGTTGCTGATTTTTTCCATGAAATAAATGGTGATTATTCATAGTTATGTATTTTTTTTTACCAGAGGGTATGATTAAAAATCATTTGTCCATCGTAAGATTAGATTTGCAAAAGGGATCATATTGATGAAGCTGTGGTTAAAACGCTTAGAGACACCCAGCAAATGATGTTGATGGAGGAAACATGCCCAGTTGACCCCTATTAATGGTGACTGCCTTGATATAAATGTGTAAACCTTTATGTGAAGAATGTATGACTTGGCAAACTCGGCAGAACACTTTGTGGTTTAGCCCACTAAGTATATATTATATTATATCAATTATCTTACGTTATACTATATCATATGTTGTTATATTATGTTATGTTATGTCATGTTATGTTTTGTTGTATTGTATTGTATTTTAATATTATATATATATTGTATCATTATATATCATATTAAATTATTCTATATTATATTTTATTATGTTATTTATTATTATATTTCATTATATTATTTTTTTAATATTATTATTATATTATTTTTTATTATATTATATTATGTTATATTATATTATATGATCTATTGTGTCCCTGGGTTGATTCAAGGTGGAGTCAACCCTAGAACTGCAATTGGATTAGTTCCATCTTGATACACCAAGCTATTGCAACTGGATAAAGAGCTCTGAACTACAGAACTGCCACTGATTGTTTTGGACCTTACTACGGAGTTGATTGGAGAACTGGGCTTGAAATACTCCATTGGAAATACACCTGCAAAATCAATGTTCTTTGTTATATATATATATATTTGTTGGAAATACATTACCACTTTCGAAATATTCAATTGAAATCCTCATGTATTGGAAATGCCAAGTTATTTTGACTTGCTGGGAAATTACACGAAAAACACGCACGAGTACACGTAGCATGACTAGATTAGAGACGTGTAGCTGAACCTTCAAGACTTCACGAATGGATCGCATGAAATGTTGATGTCATTTATTCACATTATATATATATATATATGATTTAATCATATAATGTGGTAAACGCAATGTCATACACCATCCCCATACAATATATACATACATATACATATATATATATATATCCGTATATGTATTTATGGGATCAGTTCTAATCATATAATGTGGTATAATGTGGCAAAACCCAATGTCATAAACCATCACAACTTTGCCACATTTGTTTATGGGTGGGATTTCCGCCATCCCCCGCCTACACCATTCGCAAATGATCAACCATCGAACATGGTGGTCAAAAGCTAAACGAACATGAAGTGATTGTGGACATTGTATCCTATATAGATGTATATATTTATTCAGTATATGTATATGTGCATTATGGTGATTATGGTGATTATGGACATTTTTATATACAGTATACATATATTACTTCATGTTTCATAACTTCGCAGTTGAAAGTATGGCAGTCACGTCTTGGCTTGTCGCAAAGTGTCGAACTCCAAGTTTTAAACCCATGGTTACCCTCTGGTAAACTAGTCTAGCTATGGAAAATCACTCTTTTTGATAGGTCAATCAACTATGAATTGAAATGTTCCAGAGCAAACTGTTAGTTTACTAGAGGGTAATCATCCGCGTAAGAATTGAAGCAATTGGAGGTGTCAAGCGTTTGGAGACAAACCCCAAGACCTTTCCTCAGCCATGGGATGCAGGCGATAAGCGCGTGCAAGTGCTGGATATGAAGTCCTCGACTTAGCGCCACATTCCTTGGGTCAACCTTGGATAGGTAGTTTGAGAATGTGAAAACCCCAGATGAATGAACCCCCAGTTTATGAAAAATTGGGGCGGTCCCAAAGGTGAGTTATATGTTTCATGATATGTCCGATTCATAAATGGTACTCCCCAATTAGTAAACTACTGGTTGGTGGTTTGGAACATTTTGTATTTTCCATCATCTATGGGATAATCCTTCCCATTGACTTTCATATTTTTCAAGATGGTTGAAACCACCAACCAGATTGTTGTCACGTCAACTTTTACATACCCTCTGGTAAACCAACATAAAACTATGGAAAATCACAATTCTTAATGGGAAAATCAACTATTTCTATGGTCATGTTCAATAGCTATGTTAGTTTACCAGAGGGTACATTTTTTATTTGAATGTGATAACTTACCATAAGAATTCTATCAGATGGTGCTGCAG
Source organism: Cladocopium goreaui (assembly GCA_947184155.2). NCBI lineage: Eukaryota > Dinophyceae > Suessiales > Symbiodiniaceae > Cladocopium > Cladocopium goreaui. The sequence goes on along the minus strand of CAMXCT020000802.1, from coordinate 390,977 downwards.
TTTTTCCACAGAGTAGTATTCATAGTTCTGTAGTTTCCGGAGGATGCCACTTGGATCTGGTTGCACCGTAAATTCCACCGGACTCAGCGATGGCAAGTAACGTCACGTCACGTCACTGATTCCTGGGTGGCATGGCCCAGAAGGGATCCATGGAACTAAAGATTCACCCGACGATGACGACATGGTGAACGGTGATATAACCAACAATATATGGGAATGAATGGGAATATATAGCCAATAATGGGATGATAAATAGATGATAATCTGGTTGGTGGTGACTGGAACCATGGAATTTGGATTGACTTTCCATTCATATTGGGAATGTCAAGTAATCCCAGCCGACTTTCACTCCGTCATTTTTCAGAGGGGTTGGGTAGGTCAACCACCAACCAGGGATCATCACCATTTTTTTTGAACGGTAAATCATATCTTATCTGGTTGGTTGTTTGGAACATGTTTTATTTTCCATAATATATGGGATGTCATCCTTCCCATTGACTTTCATATTCTTCAGACGGGTAGGTCAACCACCAACCAGTTATCTTTATCATCGAAGTAAAAAAAAAAAGGCCATGGCTCCATGACTTCTCAAAGTGGTTTCCATAACCAGAGGCGATGTTTTGGCAAAATCGCTGGGATTTCACATGGACCAAAGACATGGGATATTTCTTGGCACTAGGCTCAATGTAGTGCTGACTTTTGAAGGATTGGGGAGTTACCCTCTGGTAATTTAACATAGCTATTGAAAATCACCATTTTTAATGGGAAAATCCACTATTAATAGTCATTTTCAATAGCTACGTTAAATTACCAGAGGGTACCTTTCTCACCCAGTGTATCCCATGACCATTGTGGTTGGATGAAAATACCCCGCAGTTGCTGATTTTAATCAGTATAGATATAGATAGTTAGACTACTGGTTGGTGGTTTGGAACATTTTTATACATTTTTTATTTTTCCATATATTGGGAATAATCATCCCAACTGACAAACTCATATTTTTCAGAGGGGTAGGTCAACCACCAGTTAGATGATTTTCTGCATGTTTATCCCCAAGGTTGAAACCCCCGAATCCATCTTTTTGAATGAACAAAACTCCGTTTATGCCCATCAACATGATGTTTTCGCCCATAATTTGAGTGCGTTTCGCATTTTTTGTTGAGGGATTTGGAGGGTCAACTGGGTAAAACGATGGAAAACTGGTACCCTCTGGTAAACATACAAAAACTATGGAAAATCACCATATACAAAAAACTATGGAAAATTACCATAGAAATAGTGAATTTTCCCATGAAAAATGGTGGATCTTTCCATAGTTTTTCGTATGTTTACCAGAGGGTAAAACTCCTACCAGGTCGTGGGAAAGCTTCACCGCCTGGGACTACACGGCTTGCAGCCCACATGCCTGCAAGGATATGAACCATGGAACTGGGCACCTGAATGGCCTGAATGGATTGGAAATTTGGATGGACATGTATGGATGATTATGGATGAAAGTCGACTTGGAAATGAGTACTGGTGAGCCTAGATGAAAGTCGATTTGAAAGTGGATGTTTCTCACCTGAAGCGCGGGAATCTGGATGGATTACGATGGATTTCTTTGACATACACCTTTCATATTCGATGCTGGATGGATCACAATCATATATACAAATCAATGTTTGCAATTGGATGTACCGGGCATAGCCACACGACTTGCAACACGTTTCTCTGCCTGTTTTGTAGTTGGTTTTCCTTCCAGATTTTCGATGCCTTGTTCCAGTTTCCCAGATTTTGCCAGCTTCTCTTTGTTTTCTGCTTCCTTTTCTTGGCTTCAGAAGAATTCTGGCAAGATATGGGAGGATAATTCTTTGCAGTATCATTACTGGTTGGTGGTTTGGAACATGTTTTATTTTTCCATATATTGGGAATAATCATCCCAACTGACTTTCATATTTTCAGAGGGGTAGGTCAACCACCAACCAGATTAACTCAATGGCCATTTTAGGAACCGATTGATTGGAGGTACCTACCATGCCTTTTTTTCATAGGCCCAGCAGTTCATAACCAATCAACTTACGGTATGGCTGACAGGCTGATTTTTTTTTCACCAGGCTTACCCTTCTTCGGAAACTAACATCGATTTTCCACCAGAAAAGTTAAAACCCCATGGGTTTTCCGACATCTCTGGATGGGGGCAGTTCACATTGATCAATGGAATTCTTTGCGGCTCTGTTTGTGGCTCAATGATGATACCCAACCATATCCCTATCATAATTATCCTGGTTGGCGGTTTGGAACATGAATTTTATGACTTCCCATATATTGGGAATGTCATCATCCCAACTGACTTTCTCATATTTTTCAGAGGGGTAGGTCAACCACCAACCAGATATTAATAACATTTAATAACCATACACCATATCTATTGACCATTAATCCCATAAAAAAATATCCCATTAATATCTATTGACCATTAATATCCCATCCTATTCATAACCATAATCATATTATCCCATTTATAATATTAATATCCCATACATTATCCCATAGATAAATATCACATTAACCATCATTAACCATCATTAACCATATCTATTGATATCCCATACATTATCCCATAGACCATTACCGTATACCCCAGCAAAGATCATCATGTGTAGATCATTTTCCGAAGGGTCCTCAACTGAATGGAGCAGTGATTCTCCCAGGGTAATCGTTGTTTATCCACACAACACATACCCTCTGGTAAACTAACATAACTATGGAACATCATCATTTTTAATGGGAAAATCCACTATTTCTATGGTCATTTTCAATAGCCACGTTAAATTACCAGAGGGTATCCCTTATAGCTCCCTATTTCATAACCAATCAACAATGCTAATGAGCTAATTGCTGTGGATGGTTGCGAAATCCTACACCACCAACCGGATGGTTGAAACCCGAAAAGAGTGGGATAAAACATCTATCACTTGGTGCAGGATTTCGCAACCACCCACAGTTTCTCATAGATATTTGGATTACAGATGATTATAGACATTTTTTGTTGAGGAAAACAATGATTAACCAGAGGATGTTGATCACCCAAAATCATTACATGGTTCCGCAATAACTGGCTGGTGGCAAACATCCCAGTATCCCACCATAGTCACGTTGTGTTAAAACATCATCCAATAGTCAATGGGAGATCTTCAGGATCCTAAAATGGAGGTACTAACTTAGTACCAGATGCTTGGCCATATTTTCTGGGGATATTCCCTGAAATTTAGGCCTCCTTATATATGGTAGGTACCTCCAATCAATCGGAAATCCCCAGCCTTCCCGATGGTTCCACCTTTCTCGAGGAGCTCTTTGCCCGAGGGCTGCGAGGTGCAGAACGCCACGTCTCGGAGATTGATCGGGCAGTCAAGGAAGTGTCCCTTGCGCCAGACGTTCCGGTTAAAAAATGGGTGATTTACCATCTGGTTATTTAACATAGCTATGGAAAATCACCATTTTTGATAGGTAAACCATCTATAAATGGGCCATTTTCCATGGCTATGTTAAATAACCAGAGGGTAACACTGAACAAGTGGATTTGACCAAGCAAAAATGGGTGATTAAAGCATTGACAATACACATTGTTGACAGGGTTTACCTCGTGAGTGGGCATCTAACTGATACAACCAGCATTTGGAATATTTGGATTGGGTTTTTAGGCATCAAACATATGGGGATATACTTGATATAAATGAGAAATGATGGTTTGATCAGGATGTAAAGCCATAATGTCTAGGTGAATATTAATTAATGTTGCTTGATATTGTTTAATAGGGATAAATATTCAGTAATAGGGACTGAACAGACCATCCTATGGATTTATTGTAGATTCTTCTAAAACCCCAAAGGGCACTAAGTCAAAATTAGATACTAAAAATAGATCTATCTACATATTGTATGCTATACTAATTTAGTATACTTATATTTAGTTCAGCCCAAAACCCTGTAAAATGGCCATAGAAATAGTTGAAATACCCATTAAAAATGGGTGGATCTTTCCAGTTCGCAAACTGTAAACGTTCACCGTCCACGGTTTTTGTTACAAGCTGCCGCCGTGTTTCGAGGTTTGGTTTGGATCCACCAAGTTGTCGCAGCCCCAGCAATGCGGGCATTGTCACAAGATGGGGCTCATTTCAGCTGATGGAACACGATGGAACTATTAAAACTTATGATTGATATTTGAGTTACCCTCTGGTAATTTGTTACATAGCTATTGAAAATGGCCATTTATAGTGAGTTTTCCCATTAAAAATGGTGATTTTCCATAGTTATGTTAGTTTACCAGAGGGTATCAAATAGTGAGAAAACTCAACAGCTGGAATATGACTGTAGTGTTGGGGGTTATAGGGTGCGCTTAGGGGATTGCCATGGTAATCGATGATAACTTTTTTCATGAACACGCCAGCTAAATGCATGGTGAATTTCCATGTTGGAGTGTTCTTGACTGCTGCTCAAGTGAGCAAGGTTAAGTTAACCCCATTGATTGATGGTTATTAGTGCAAGATGGGCCGCACCAATCATAAGTTGCTTTAGATTCCAATCTAACCATAGATGTATACCCAATAATTCAATTATTCCATACAAATCCAAACATCAGCCGCTAATTAGCCTAGTTATTAAGTTTACCAACTTGCAATTCCTTTCGGGCCCTTTCCTGTTTACCAATCAGACGAGGTACCCCTGAAGGGTGAAGACTCTAGAAGGGGTATGCATGGGGGGTGGAGACGTGGATATTGTAGAAACACTTATTTTTGTTGCCTTTGTGGTAAGAGCATCCATCTGCTCGTCTGCAAGATGTTACTGTCAACCAAAAATGCACAAAACCTATGAAAAAAACAACAACCAAATTTCACCCCATGTCCTCTGTGCAGCTTCTCCTCAGACCCGCTGGGTCGAGACTTTTTTGTGGCGTCCTCGAGATTTTTGCCACTTTGGCCCAAAAATGCCCAAAACCCACAGTTTCACCCATACCCGCTCTCTTGCCAAGACGTTTGGAGTCTAGGAGTGTGTTTATGTGGAACGTATCAGGTTTGGGAATGTAGGTCTTTTGTACCTCACAGGAGGGTTGGTAAACAATGAGACAACTTGAAAAAAACATTGCCAACAACAATCAAAAACATGTGTTATTCGAAAATACATTGAGAAATGTACATATTGAGAAGAAAACAAGTATCTTGTTCGATAATTCATTATCCGTTTATCTTCGTATTGGTACTAATATGATACTAATTATATTTAATTATATCTACTTATTGATTCTGGTGAACAATTGTCTTTCCTGAGACAACGATGGTAAGTGGTAGGTTGACAACTATTGGTGATACCAATTTTTGCCCCGTTCTCGCCACATTGACATGTTACTTGGGCGTTGGTATAATAGCCAATAAGATTACCTCATTATATCTAGATGTTCAAAAAACAGTCAAATTCTCCAAACTTATGTTTACCCTAATATTGATATTTGGTAATCAAACATGGCAACAAGACATTATATAGATGATTTTTCCCACGGGCAACTCCATTTGCTCGGACTTCCCAGCCAGGCAGTTGAGGTTGCCCTGACCACGGTAAGCGCATGTCGCTAATCGCGGCGATGTCCGGAGACTGAAGTGAAAAATGCTAGCATAGAACGCCATACATTGACACACATATATATATATATATACCCTCTGGCAATTTAACATAGCCATTGAAAATGGCCATTGAAATAGTTGATTTACCTATGAAACCTGGTGATTTTCCATGGCTATATATATATATATATATTGGTGATATATCCCCTTCCATACCATAGCCCTAAGAAATAGGTCTTTTCCTTTGGTATCCGTGCCTCCAATAAATCCATGCCTGAAATGGCCATTGATACAGGATTTCATAGTGATATCATGGGGATCTTTAAACTTCTATATACCCTGTATCCTATTGTTGATATTATACATTATTATTATATATATACCCTCTGGTAATTTAACATAGCTAGTGAAAATAGACCATTTATAGCTGATTTACCAAACAAAAATGAACATGTTCCATAGCTACGTTAGTTTACCAGAGAGTAGACATTATGACATCTGAGCCAGCCATTTCTGGTCATTGGGGATTGTGAATCTAAGATTGGGGTATCCTATTGTTGATATATTGTATATATGATATTACCCATATGCTCCATGTATGGTATATTTACGCGCAACCACCCCGATTCGCCCACACCCCTTCTATGCTGTACACTTGGGGATATCAAACGTTAGACTTTACATTTACATTCAATTGGGAAGATCAACAAGGGTATTTAGGGAATATAAATTTCCCACCCCCGTTAAACTCCTACATTCATTGAAGATCTTCAATAAGGGTTTAATTCTCCCACCCCCGTTAAACTTCTACATTCATTGAAGATCTTCAATAAGGGTTTAATTCTCCCACCCCCGTTAAACTTCCACATTCATTGAAGATCTTCAATAAGGGGAAATTCTCCCACCCCCGTTAAACTTCTACATTCATTGAAGATCTTCAATAAGGGTTTAATTCTCCCACCCCCGTTAAACTTCTACATTCATTGAAAATCTTCAAGAACGGTTTGATGATGATGATGATGATTATTATTATTATTCTGATGATGATGTGTAAGAGACTCGCACAGGTCCCTATGCTGTGCGTGCCGATATACAACATGAAATTAGCAATGATGCAAAAAACTCCCATTTTTACCACGTTTTCAGCAAATACGAAGATGGCCGCCGACAAGCGCGGGCAAATCGAGGTGTTTGCCCGTATATTTACCCACATTTGGGTGATTTCTAGGGCAAATGTAGGTCAATGTTCCATACATGGAGCATATGGGTTATATGATACAATATATATATATATAATATATATATATTAATATATGTGTCCATCATTAACTCCCGATTCAATCTCCATTAGTCGATGGTAAACCTGCCAACCACCTCGGCACCTGCACCCGACTGACGGAATCGTCGCTGCGATTCTTGCGAGCCTAGCATGATAATGATATCCAAGATGTGGGTCGAAAGGAGAACGTGGCCACGACATCTGGGATCAATATTCCCTATGGATCCATGGCCACTGTCCGAGAAGGTACCATTTGGTTATGTAACATAGCCATGGAAAATCACAATTTTTAATAGGTAAACCATCTATTTATGGTCCATTTTCCGTGGCGAACTGTTAAATAACCAGAGGGTACAACAAAACAAACCCTAGTCATAATACGCCAGTCGTACTTCCAGAAGGTACGGCTGGATCCACAGGGATTGATAGGCAGTAGGGATTGCTGGTTGGTGGTGACTGGAACCATGGAATTTTATGACTTTCCATTCAGTTTTCCATTGTTATATTTTACCCAGATATTTCTGGATATGTGTCAATGACTGGTTGGTGGTGACTGGAATATTTTTTTATTTTATGACTTCCCATTCAGTTGGGAATGTCATCATCCCAACTGACTTTCACTCCATCATTTTTCAGAGGGGTAGGTTTTTCCCACCAACCAGATAGTGAGTAATGATATAATCTGATTCGTACGGATAAAACAAATGATTCATGGGGATTATGGCCGTTTGATTATCCCGAAGTGTCCGCTGCTGATGACAGCACCATCTGGTCATGACAAACACTTTGCCATGGAACAAATGGGCCCATAGTTAAATAGATGTTACTGTAAATAGATGTATTTGTTGATGTTTTTTTTTTAAACGTTTGTTTTACCGTTCTGAAAAACATGGTGGATCTTTCCATGGCTACGTTAGTCATTTTCCCGTCGGGTAACAGACTTTTTTTCATGAAGAATCATGTTTTTTCAGAATCTATTGGAATCCCAAGGATTGGGATCGTAAACACTTGGACAACAAAAAAATAAGTACCCGGCCTGGTAAAGGTTCACAAAAACGACGGAAAGATCCACCATGTAAAAAAATAGGGTAAATCAACTATTTCGACTGGGTCATTTTCAAGTTAGCAAACTGTCACAAATTACCAGAGGGTAAGTTATAGGTGAGAAGTCTTTTTTCGAGACGTCAATTCGTATACCCTTTGGTGATTTGATATTTCATGTATATCTAATATACCCTCTGGTAATTTAACATAGCCATGGAAAATGGCCCATTGAAATAGATGGTTTACCCATTAAAAATGGTGATTTTCCATGGCTATGTTAAATAACCAGATGGCAATATACACATATACATACTTACATATTACATATATAGCTATGGAAGCCATGGCCCATGGCCCGTGCGATGTTTTACCCAAACCTTGTGACTTTCCATAGCTATGTTGGTTTTAGTGGAGGTTGATCCCTTGCAATCTTCCAACCCCCACAAAGCTGGAGCATGTTTCCTGTGACAATCCCATGCTGGATATTAATTTCCATGCATGTTTTTTTTTTTTTTACTCATTTGTACATATCTATTTTTGTATATATATATATATTTATGTATATAAATACATTATATATATTATATATAGATGAATTACATAGATTTTGGCTGTGCCATGTGTGTATATCCTATATATATATATATGTGTTTATATCTTTCTGACATCCCAGGTACCCTGTCATCCATTGTTGGTTTGACCATGTTCTCACGAAAGATCCAATTGATCAACTTTTCAAAGTTCGATAAATCCATTTAAGGAAATTTGAGGTGGTTGATTGATATGTTTTTTTCACACGAGTTCAAGCTCAAACGAGTTCCAAACGAGTTCAACCGCAAACAAAAAACAATGTCCAACCGAGTTCAAGTTCAAGCTCGTTCGGTTTTGACCCATGCCGGCGAACACGCATCCTGATTTCGCGATTGGCTCCAGGATGACATTTTCCATGGATATTTTCCGGATTGCCATATGGCCCCGGCACGATGGAGTGAGACCCCTGAAACTTAAGTCGTCAGAATTGTTTACAATGCGGGGTCTATTGAGTCTATGTTGGGTTTATTTATTGGGTTTATATTGGATATTTCATGAGTATTAAATGGATTTTTTTTGTGGGATCCACCCTTGATGCCTTTTTCACCATCCCAGTAATCTCCTCAGCATTTTTCGAGGTGTCATTTTATATAGATCATCCCCAATTCAATTGGGGATGGTTTATCATTGTGTTAGTTTCAATACATGAAAAGGATCTAAAACTTTATCAACGTTACTACTTAAACAAGTTTCCCACAAACCTTTGAAGATCAAGAGTTCTGCCAACAACAACACGTTGATTTTCTTCGTTAGTTTCCAGGCATTCAAAGATGGTTAACCCCCACTTGTAGTTTGTTTGCTCTATTCAGATTATTCAGGCGGTAATCCTGGTTTACCAACTTGCAAGTCCAACAAAAGAGCTTATGAACCCTGCTGTGACTGCTTGCTCTGGCCATATGGAAAGAATTCACTCATTGGGTTTGTCTGAAACTTCTTGGAACCCCCAAAAATACGCTGAACATGTCCCGAATCTGCCAGAAATGGGCTAGGATACCCTCTGGTAAACATTCACAATTTGCTATTGAAAATGGCCATAGAAATAGTTGATTAATTAACATAGCTGTTGAAAATGGCCATAGAAAGTTCGTTGATTTACCCATTGATAGCATGGTGGATCTTTCCATTGTTTTGTGTAACTCTTTACCAGAGGGTACGGCCTTTCTTTTCAGACACCCAATCCTCCCCGATCCGACCGAAATTGTGTGACGATGGGTTGCAACTGGATGGTGGACCGATGTGTGTGACAAAAATGGAACTATCAGTGACTTGTCAGTCTTGCTATACTGGAAAGCAATGTGGAAGTCTGTAGGAATCTGCACATACCATGATTTTCTTAGGTGAAATTGCTTTTCTTGTTTTCCGTGCTCGATTTGGTGATTTGATGCAAGCATGCTACAGATTAGGATTGCCCAATGTTTGACAAAGGAGCCATGTTTGAAGGTGCATACCGCCAACCAGAAATAGGTTAATCTAATAAAGACCTTTCTTTTTCTTTTTTTCAAGTGCCGTTTGAAAAGAGTGCGCTGCTGCGCTGCGCTTGTATGGCTGTGGGTCAGAATGAATGATCCCCGAACATGGGAGTCTACTCTGTTCCTGTTGGTTGCTCTGCTTCGAGGCTTCGACATGAATATGATGGCTTTCTGTAGAAACATAGCTTTCATCTTACTGGTGCTAAACGCAGGGAATGAGGCAATGATCCATAATCACTAGTAATAATCATCCCAGCAACCCCCATTCCTATCCATTCCCTGCTAAGCACCAGTAAGTCATCTATGGATTCCTGTTTTTTCTATGACTTGTTCTATGTTTTCTCTTTGGTTTTCCATGATTTTCCATGTTTTTTTCCATGGTTTATGATGCTCCTGACATGGTCCCCTTATGCTCAGCTGGGATGAATCCCTGGTGGCCCTCGTCGCGATATATCCAGGGCTTTCCATAGCCCCCAGCTGGATGGGATGATGGAGCGCAAAACGGATGATTTTTTGGGGTACCCTCTGGTAATTTGTGGTTAATCTATGGTTAATCTATGGTTAATATATGGATAATCTATGGATAATCTATGGTTAATGGTTAATAGTTACCCTCTGGTAATTTGTGACAGTTTGCGAACTTGAGCATGGCCATAGAAATAGTGGATTTACCCATTAAAAATGGTGATTTTCCATAGTTACGTTAGTTTACCAGAGGGTACCATGACATTACAAGGTGATGCCCCCCAGTTATAAGTTAGTTTATAACCCCCATGAAGTATAGGTATCTCTACCATAAACCCAAGTTATTGGAGTTAGTTGGCCTCCAACTGAGCTAACGAACTGGGGCACCACCTTGCATGACTTAGGAAACCGCCATAATTTTCGTCATTCTGGTGGTTAGGGCATTGTTTCGAAATACCTGTGCTTTGAAAAGACTTGGGATGATCATCCCCAGAAACACTGTGAACGGAAGAAATCCTGCACCAGTTGTTTTTTTTGCTATAGCTTATCCCATCATTTCTCATCATTTCCCATCATTCATAGGCTTTCAATCAGTCAAGGTGCAGGATTTCGCAACCATCCACAGTATGTTTCATGTCGAAGTTTCGTGTCGAAGCTGGGAACCTTGGCCCATCGGCCATTTTTTTTGGGGTCATTTTTTGGGGCCCCCCAGTTAAAAGTTAGTGGAAATAACTCCAATGGCAATAACTATGGCTTATGATTATAGCTTAGTCATATTGATGTTATATGGCTTATAACTATAGCTATATGATGGCTTATAACTATGGTTTATAACTATGCTTATAACATCATATAACTAGAGTTCGACGGGGTAATTAAAACCAACTTCATTATAGCTAGGGGTCACCACTTTGTATGATTCTCAATGTTTGCGGAGATGAGAATACACGTAGTTACCGGGGTACCAGGTCATGGTACCAATAGGTATCAGGGTTTTGAGCACGTGATGAAACCAAGTTCATCCCACTGTAACTGCTTTCAACCCCCCAGAATCATGGTGGATGTATGAAACTGTTTTTTTTTGGGACCAATACAATGGGTGTTTTGTAGATGAGATGAATCATGAACATCAACCACAGCGAACTGGGGAGAAGTTGCGGACAAATCCCCAAGGGATTGACCCACTGGACCCTGGTGATGTTGGGGCGCATGAGTTTTGTGTCGCTGCAACTCAAACATGAGTCCGGATGAATCATAACAGTTATAACAACTTCACTGCGACGTCACATGAATGATGGTGAATATGTATATATATATATGATTAATATATAATTATGTATATAATAATATGTATATATATATATATTAGTGTATCCCAAAATGGCCACGGGCCTCAGCTTCAAGTTATCCAGATGAGTATTCAAGGGGTTGTGAAAAACACCTTGGCTGCTTGGCTGCTGAACAGCTTCCAGTCACGATGGAACCCCAGTGGGTTTTGGCCCAAGGGACGCCTTTGATGGCTGGATGGGTTCTGAGATTCTCCAATCTTGGATGAAAATTGGCCCCTGAAAAATTGCCGTAACACCATATCAAAGCTGCTTTTTTTGGAGTTTTTATGACAAAACCAGAGAGTTCTCCATTTTTAGGGCTTCAGCATGCTTCAACATCACTTGACATGAATCAATGGTGAGTTCTTTTAGTGGAGGCCCAGATTTCATGATGCCCAGTGCCATTGCCGCCATGCCGATCCTACCCGATTTGGTGGGATTTCTCCTGCGCGGACGAGTCGAGATGATGCTGGAGTCTGATTCAACAACACTTTTTTTTTGTGACAAGGCTCTGGTAATTCTGGTAATCTAAGACTTTTCCATTCCGGCAATTTTTCTTAAAAGGTAACTTTCTATATACATTCTATATACAAATGGGTCATGTTTCATAGCAAACTGTTCAATTTCAACCGGGTATTTCATGTGTCATGTTTTCAGCTGGGGATCGGCACGAAAGCCACCAGCTTCTGAAGGGCCGCGACAACTTGTCGCCGACTTTTCTGGTAGGGCAGGGCCTGGTAAAGTAAGGCCCTAAACTATCCATGTTTAAGACTGACTAATTAGGTAATGTTAGATTGTGCATGGTAATTGTCGTTGGCGTGTGCTGAGGTAAGTTGATTAAGCTTGTTGCATGCTTTGCTTGAAAGCATTTCAGCAATGGTAACCAACCCATATGATCCGGCTCGAACACGATTACAAGCACAAGTCATGTGTTGTTCTAGTTATTCGTCTTTTGATGAAACAGTAATATGACATATTACAGAACTGTAGATAAGTCATGATTCCATAAATCATGCTAACCTCACTTACGGATTGTGTGGTGGCAAGTGCTGAACTAGCTTTCTCTCCAAAATGGAAACTGAAGGCGTGAGGGACTTGCGGTGAGCCATGGATGTTGGCGACATTTCTGACTACGTCATACACAGAGGAGATGGTTTTTCAATTCCTCTGGCGTTGCAGAAGTTCTTTCACAGGATGAAGGTGCATGATACATTTTGAATCAATCATAATTTTGTTTAATATGAATGTTGTTTAATTAAAGTTTTTTTTGCTTTATTTGTTGTTTGTTTCAATAATAAAAAATAATATTAACTATTTAAAACATTATTTACATATAACACAAATTTGTTCTATTTTATCTTAATATTCGCTTACACAAAATTGAAACAAAACCAGGTGGATGCCAAGAGAGAACCATTGGAGAGGTTCTGAAATCGCTCAAAGAAGGAAGAAGCCATGCTGCGGCAACATTAGTTGCAGCAAGACTAGAATCTTCAGGCACAGTCAAAGAGATCAGGAATGACCCGGAATGGTTGGATTCTGATGAGGCCAAGAAGATTCATGAGTTTGAAGGCGAAAGAAGGAGTTTCTATAGCCGAGCTAGTAGAGGCTGAGTATGGGGACTACAAGCAGTCCTTCAAGCTCAAGGTTGAAGATGATGATCCGATGCAAGAGAAGAAGAAAGCCGAAGATGAAGAATCAAATGATGAGAAGAAGAAGGTGAAGAACACGAAAAAGAGAAAGCAAAGTAGTGCGGACTCGGCTGAGTCTGAAAAGTCTCGGTCCAAGAACAAGGAGAAGAAGAAGGACAATGCCAGCGACATTATGAAGAAGTCGAAAGAGAACAAGCTGCCCAAAGTTAGTAGAAAGGTCAATTAGCTCAAGAAGAAGAGGAAGTCAAAGGGCATGAGGTCTTCTAGCTTTTGGGGCGACCAGCTCTTTGTCAAGTGTCAGCAGAAGGGCTAGCAACAAAAGAACCGCAGCCAGCGGCTTTAAACTGTGCACGCACACCATTGAGTTGTTTGGAATCTAGATATAGCAAGTCTCATGAAAAGGCCAAAGAAGTCAGGCACTCCGTTGAGAGTGTCTGTTTCAAACAGATGTGGCAAACAAGGAGCATGGAGAGCAAAACCAAAATTGGTGTATTTGCCACAAGTGTCGTCGTTCACAAATGCAACGGGCATTGCTGGCTATAGTGCAGCTGAAGCAGGATTCGTAGCAACCAAAAGAACGACAAAAAGGTTTGTCAAAGTCCATACACACGACAATGTGTCACATGCTGCACAAAGGCATTTTCCACTTCTCTATGTTGATGCCAAGCCACACTCAGCCGAAGGAAGGGCAGGAAGAGCATGTGCCTACGGCGCTTGGCCAACGGCCCTGGAGTTGATAATTCCAGATATTGGCAAAACTCATTGAAGCGTGAGTGTGCAGAGGGCGAGGGGATCATTAGCAAACATGATTCCACCATGAAGAGTTCTGATTACAAATCTGACCTCAAGACTACGTTCTCAGGCGTCTTCACCTTACCAGACACTGTGAGCGGAGTGACAATACAGAATTTGGCCACCAATTTGCATAGCAATCAGAAGGCTGAATCGCAAGAGCCCAAGACTGACCTGAGTGGGGTCTTGTGTACGTTGCACTCCATGTTGATCCTCTTCAAGGATCTAGCATCACTACAAGATTTGATTGGTGGTGAGGAGATTCTATGGAGGGCCGCGAGACAGCGGCAGGTAAAAAATAACCTGGACATGCTCGACAACAATGAAGCAGGATGGGCACCAGCAGTAGATCTGACTGATCTGTGCTCTGGATTGATGGGTGAAGATGGATTGATGATCCTCACAGAGGACATGGGCAACTCCAACTTGTTGCCTGCAATGGTCAGAAACAAACGTGCAGTACACGCCTCGTACGGCATCAACTATCCGAAGGCGGCAAAGTTCTACAGTTACAGTCGTAGTTGTAGTTGCAGCTGTAGTTGCTGTAGTTGTAGTAGTATTAGTAGTAGTAGTAGTAGTTGTTGTTGTTGTTGTTGCTGTTGTAGTTGTAGTTGTAGTAGTAGTAGTAGTAGTAGTAGCTTGAACCACCCTAGCTTTCAGCTTTAATCTTTAATCTTTATTGGTTTGGCAAGTCACACTTTGGACCACGTCATATTTCCACTCCTGTGCCCAACAGTTTGCCAGTGGATCAAAGAAAAATCAGATAGAGAGAGAGAGAGGTAGATATAGATAGATAGATAGATAGATAGATAGATATAAATACATACTCACATACTCACATACTCACATACTCACACACATACATACATACATACATACATGCATGCATGCATGCATGCATGCATGCATGCATATACATATATATATATATATATATGTATACGGGCGCTGCCAACGTGATGGGCACTGAGGCTGGATTTGTCGGGACGAAGATGGTTTGTTCAAGCATCCAAAGTGGAGGTACTCCCACAGAATACCACTAAAGCATACCATAACTAGGACTTTAGGGAGTTGGGCTCCTTACGTGTTACAAACAAACAAACAAGTACATATATCTATACATATATACACATATTTATGTTTATGTCTGTGTATGAGATCACCTCCATTTTGAGTGCTTGAATCTTAGCAGTGGAGTTGGAGCAGCTAGAGAAACCAAAAGGTAGATGACACAGAGATTGGAAAGAGGAAAAACTATGAACATAGGGTCAAGCAGCTTCATTGAAAGATTGCTTTGTTCGGATTTGCTGGGCCGCTTGTGGAAGCCGTTTTTTGTGGACGGCCATGCCCATGTTTGTGCGTTTTTTTTTGAGGCAGCATGGACATGGGCACAATCAAGGCAAACCGTAGAGAGTTGGCAAAAAAGACAGCAACTGTATCCAAGCACAATTCCAACAGCTAGAGTGACGCTTTTTCAGCACACCCATTAGGATAGATTTAGCGTTGTTCATGGCCTTAGCCGCTGCCGATGTGAGCGATGCGCCGCCGATACTGCAAGGACGCCAGCAGAGCAGCACGGAGTTGCAAAACCATTTGAACACCTGCCAGCAAGATCACCACACCTGCGTCCATTGTTGGTTTGCGGCTGGTGTCATGGCCATATTTCATGTGATGGTGGTGGCGTCTGTTTTCTGGGCCTTAGCATGTTGACGATGTGGTGCCACAGTTTTTCCATTGCATTGTCAGCCTATATGTCTATGTAGTCAATCTGACAGGTTTCGCAGAGGTATTGTAGAGGTGCCATAGAGGTACTATAGAGGTGCCGGAGAGGTACTGTAGAGGTGCCGGGGAGGTACTGTAGAGGTGCCGTAGAGGTACTGCAGAGGTGGCGCGGGGTGGCTCATTTTTGTTACTACCCAGAGCTTTGCACACCCCATTGGTCTGAATCCATGCAAGTTTTGATTCTTGTTCATGAGTTCTATTGAGTTCTTCTGCTGTAGGTAGTTTGTTGGTCTTAAAGACACACTTGTCCTGTGGTTCGTGTGTAAGCGTGGATAGCGGATTGCATTGCATCTTTGGAAATCGTCCCTGCTGCTAGGCTATTTGGGCCGTTTGCGGAAGTCAGCTGCGGGCCTCAAGCCAGCTTCATGGGAGCACTCCTGGAAGCGCAAGTGCGTGTTCAAGTTTGGACAAGGTCATGCCTCTTGGCTAGTTTGCTTGGACTCACCTTTCCAAGTCGGCTGCTGGGTTTGCCATTCAGCTGGCGTCAAAACAGCTTTTGGGAGATTGGCCGTGACGAAGGTTCAAGCTCTTAAATCTGTCAACTTGCAGAACCACGAGAAGCAGAAGGTCCATGTGCAAGCTTTGGAAAAGCTTCAGTCCCCTGGCCAAAGCCAACCTGACCAGGAAGATCTAGTGGATGGCCACGTTAGTGGTTTACCTCTGTCAGTGCCAAGACTTGACAAATGGATAGCTGCAGTGAATGCCCTGGTGGACAGAGCTTCTTACAGTGGGGTGCAGGGCCGCGTGGAGGCTGGCAGTGTCGGAAGCGCTTTGCTCGCTGGAGGCGACAGCAGCAGCAAGGTGGTCAGGCAGATGTATGCATGTCTGGGGTCAAGATTAGCGGCCTTGGACCTGGCTCGCATCAAAAGAGCGGTTAGTGGAAGCCTTGCAATCGACAAGGGGCATGGGCACGTCGTAGTGTATGGCAGGATGCTGTGTACTGACGGCATCTACGATTCTTGGATTTGTTTCAAATGGCATATTTTTTTCGCGTGGCACATTTTTTTCGGCGGATCCATCCCGAAGTTCGTGAAAATTGTCTTATGTTTATTGCTCCAAGGACTGGTTTCTGGGGCTTGGGGACCATGTGCCGGATAGCGACGAGCCTGACGCCAGCAGATCAGTCCTCAAAAGCTTGGAAGACGTCTTGAAGAGAGCCTGCACAGTGCATGTCGAAACAAGGACTTAGCTTTGAGGGTCGCGCCCGGATTGAGAATATCAAACCCGGGTATATGGCTCCTCCAAACTTTCGACTCTAGCCGTAATTTTGGTTGGTTTAGCTTTTTTGGAAGCCTGTTCAAACCCTTAAAGGAGATTGCAGAATGTCCACAGCAGCGATGCAGACCACTTGGACAATGAAGCTTTCAGCAACTTGAGACGCTGCTGTGTTTCGCTGGTGGCTGATGGTGGCCCGACAGAGCAAAGGGCTTTGTATGAGGCATCTCCGCTGGCTTCTGGGTTGGGCGGCGCTTCAGCTGATGAGTGCCTTTTCCCGAACTGCATGCTCATCACCCGGGATCGAGCGCATCGTTTTCGCTCTGTGGACAAACAGTTTTGGTCCAGTTTGCCATCCATTTTCAAGGACTTCTTGGCAAAGCTGGTGACTGGAGACCGATCACTAGCACGATTGCTTGAGACATCTGAGAAATTTGCACACGTTTTTTGTTTGCATTGAAGTGCGTGGGAATTCGAGGGCCTCGTGTGGTTGGGGCTAGCCAGCTACTGTTTGTGAAAGGCTAGTTGTTCCCCTCCTACTAGCTGAGGTCCCTAGATTTTATCAGGGTCACTTCCTCTTTCGTGCTTCTGCTTCTCCTTCTTCCTCCTTCTTTCCCTTCTTCGTCCCGGACTTTCACTGCCAGCTCTAGATGTCAGTGGGCACTGCCGGACGGCAACTGCGAGATCCAGATCACAGTGGGCACTGCCGGGTCTCAACCTTGGAGGTCGGGAGGCTTTGGAATGCTTTGGACCTGGTGCCACATCGCGGGCTCAGGAACCTGTGGAGTGGCTTTGGAGCGGCCCTGGACCTCACACATGCCAGAGAGATTGCCAAAGAGAATGCCAGACAGAATGTCAGAATAGATGCCAGATAGAATCCCAGAATGAATGCCTTAAAAGATGCTAGATAGAATTGCAGATAGAAAGTGAAAATAAATGCCAGAAAGAATGTCAGATAGGATGTCAGAGTATATGCCAGAAAGAGTGTCAGAATATGTTTCAAGTAGAATGCCAGAAAGAATGTCAGATAGGATGTCAGAGTATCTTGCTAGAAGAGATGCCAGAAAGAATGTCAGAACAGAATGTCAGAAAGGATGCCAGAATAGACTTTCTGAAAATACATGCCATATATAGTTCCAGATAAGAATTCAGAAACTATGACAAAATAGTGTCACGGTGGGGATCACTCGAAGTAATGTATTTTGGCTTCAAAGCTCTTCAAAATGCAACTGAAGCCCACGGCATTCTTTGCCTGCCTTCAGCTTGAATTGAGGCTTTCGCAGCGAAGCAAAGGAAGGATGTTGAGAGTGCTGTGGGCTTCAGTCGCATTTTGAAGAGCTTTGCCTATGCCGAGCACAGGTTTGATTCGCGAAAGCGGCCGCTTTTCCGACTGTTCAGGTTGTTGCCGTTGGTCATCGACTTGCTCGAGGAGGTCAGTGCCGCCGTGGGTCCCTTCGATGAGGAAGACCGTGCTTGGGCCGCTGCGTTGCTCCAGGAGTTTGGTGGGGACGAGGGCTATTGCCGTGTTGTGGGCTCCGCGGTGGCTGCTGATGCACTAGTCATGGCATGGCCTTTGATCAAAGTTGCCGACCAAGCTTGCGCAGACTTTGCGCTCGAAGCTCCAGCTGCTGCGCAGTGCCTTGCAACGCTGAAGCTGATGCTTTGCCATGGGGGGATCTTTTTACCGGATGCTTCAGAGACACTGACGCATTGCGCTTTGCATGCAGTGAAAGAACGACAAGTGAGCCTTGGGCGCAGGCAAAAGTTGTGTAACTTTTTTGGCCTTTATTCGAGTCGCCTCGCGACGAGTACCGCCCACACCCAGAAAATTAGATAAAAAAGAAATTGCGGGCCTACTTGGTCCAACCAAAAACTTGGGGGTCAAATTTGGCCGTCCTTGGCCGAAAGTTAAGCCGAACAGGAGTCAGCCACCTTGGGCCCAACTTGGCCGTAACTTGCGCCACGTGGGCCAGTTGGTTCCAACTTGAGCCCAGCTTGAGCCGAGCTGGGGTTCAACACGGCGCAACTTGGGCACATTTGGGCCCAAGTTGGGCTTAATATGCACAACTTGGTCCTGTGTGGGGGCATCTGGCTCCGAAGTTGGGCGCGAAACAAGTCCAATGTGGGCAACATGTCCTTGCACGAACCTCCATCACAGCAAAAAGACGTTTGGAAATAGCTTTAAACATGAAAATTCTCAGCTTGTCGCATACAATCCGCAAAATTGGCCCGGTCTGGGGCTGTTGCGTCTTGCGCCCAACTCGACACCGGGTTGCCGCCAATTGGTCATGTTGGACTGAAGTTGGGCCCAAAGGGACCCCAAATTGAAGCTATGTGTACATGGAGGTCCAGGTTGTGCTGAACATGGTGCAACTTCGACCCTCGCACCTTCAAGGTGGGCCCACCGGAGACACAACATCGGGAACATTGCTCAACACGTGGCATCCTCCATGCCAAGCAAACCGTTAGAAATAACAATGAAAACCGGTTTTCAATTGGGCGGCCATGTGTTCCACATTGAAGCCATGTGGACTTCAACTTGCGCCAAAGTTGCTCGCAAACGGCTCCAACTTGGGGTTATAAGTTGCGCTATATTGGAGCCAAAATGGGCCGAAGTTGGAGCCAAGTGGTCCAAGTTGGGCGGAGATTGGGACCTTGTTGGGCGAAGTTGAATCCAAGTGGATGTTGCAGCCATGTCGGATCGAAACATTGCACTTGGACGATGTTTAGCTGATTTGCAAAACGTGCAAATTTCCAACAGTCCCCGTGCACTTGTTGGCGGCCCGCTGAGCGAACATCCGCCCCCGCAGCTGAAGCTGTACCAGGTGAGCAGATCTGTTCCTTGCTTCGACTCCTCATGAACTATCACGCCCCGACGCCTTCCGTGCGGTGGATTTCCGGCTCTCAGGTCGGCTTATCCTCTTTTCACCTGTTTGGCCTTTGTCGGCTGTATTTTGCTGTTTGCCATGGTGTCCAACACCGGACTTCCTTCCGAAAGCAAGCCTGTGATCAGTGAATGTTGTCATATATATCTATATGTATATTGAATAGATAAATAAATATATAGTTATGTAAGTTATGTATTTATTAATATTATATGTCAAAATGATACATATATATATATACATTGATATCAATGAATAAATATAATCTATTTCTTTTTATGCTCCTCATTGTTGGATATCAGCAATATAAAATCAACAAATACGTAATAAATAAACAAACAAACAAATAAATAAATGAATAAATAAATAAATATATATATATATATATATCGATGCTTCGGAATAAATGTCGGAAACGATGTCGTGATTTATGGGAGAACATGGGTGTGAATTCATGTCAGCACATGTATGACCGTAGATATGTTGGCATGTGTAGGGACTGCACGAGCCAAGCATCTTTTGTACTTCCAAAACAAGTTTGTTGGAGCAAGTTTTCTTTGGAAGGACGAATGGATGTAAGCTTCACAATCAACAGAATCCTGATGAGGTTCATGGGCCGAGGGAAACCAGAGAAGCTTCGAACTGCGGTGGTTCGGTGGCCAGCCCCTGACACGCCTGAAAGACGGGAGCCAATGACAATTGCGAAGAGGCCAGGATCTCAAGTGCAGCTGACCCACGGCAGACTGCATCTTTTGTTTTAGGTGGATCACTGCATACGATTGCATTGGGCTGGTAGTCTGCTCACCCTGTCACACTAGCAAAACGAACTCTTTGTGGCTGCGCCGCATCTGCAGGTTCTACAACATTTTTGAGACCTTCTTCAACACAAACTTTCCGGGGTACGAGGAGTTTATTGCAGTTTTTGCATACTGTGTGGCTCTCATTCGCGGGGTTGATTTAGTGTCCAGGTGTTCCGTATTTCTTGGCTACTGCATGTTAGGTTGCTCTCCGTTGGTAAAATATGAGGTTAGAACTCCTTCCAACTTATTGTATATTCATCCTATGTAGTGCCTCTAGCCAAATTCCCCAAACAGTGTGGCCACACTGAAGGGGTTCTTACGGTAACAGTTAAAGCCCGGTGTTTAATCGAGGTGTTCTCATATGCGTCCGGCTTTTTCCCTGTAAATTTCAACACGAAATGGCTCTGGAGAAATGTCCATGTGCGTTTCGATTGCGCAGGCTCGCACAAAATGCTTGCCGCGGGATTGGCGTACGGCATTTTACCGGTAAATTTCCACACAAAATGGCTCTTGTGAAATGTCCGTGTGCATTTCGATTGCGCAGGCTCGTACAAAATGCCGTGCCCGGGATTGGGGTCCGGCATTTTTCCTGTAAATTTCCACAAAATTGCTCTTGTCGGATGTCTATGTGCATTTCGACTGCGCAGGCTCGCACAAAGTGTGCTTCCCGGTCTTGGGAAAGGTCTTCCTCCTCAACGTCCTCCCCCTCCACATCATCATCTTCCTCCTCCTCAACATCCACTTCATCATCTTCCTCTCATCATCATCATCATCATCATCAGCATCATCATCATCATCATTTTTTCTCCCATCCTCATTATGTCAGCATTCATGAAAATCACAGGCGGTCATTATCTCAGATGAGTCATCATCATCATCAGCATCATCATCATCATCATCATCATCCTCATCATCATCATCATCATCATCTCATCCTCATTATTGTCAGCATCATGAACATCACAGCGGTCATCATCATCATGATGATGATCATCATCATCATCATGATCACCATTCTCATCATCCTCATCCCCATCTTCATCATCATCATCATCACCATCATCATCATCATCCTCATCCTCATCCTCGTCCTCATTAGAATCATTGCCTTCTTCTTCTTCATCATCATCATCATCCATATTATAGTGCAGTATCCTTTTACCCCCCCACACTGTTTGGGGTCTCTTGCCGGGATAATCTTTTAACAGATTTGCAGTACTTGTTAAAGGGGTCTTCGATTGCATCCTGCACGGCAAACTTTTGAAGTGTTGCTAGGAGGCCAATGCTTTCGGGGCTTTCAATTTGTCTGCGCAGATCGCGCTTCCCAACCGAGAGCGCTGGGTCAAATTTCTGTGTGAGCGATTTGGCATTGACGGGTCCGAAGCTTGGAAAAGTTGGCTCGGCAACGGTGAGACCACCGGTGTTTTTGTACGAGCGCAATGGCATTTTTCCATGCATGGGGTGAAGGAATTGCACCGGACCAAATCTGCATGCCACGCACCAGAGTCTCCTCACCAAGAAGCATGGCTGGCGACGTGGTTCGAGATTCGCCGGGTCAGCTCCCATTCTGCTGTCTGCCGCTTGGTGGAGATTTACTTGAGTGCATTGAGTGGAACTGGCACCGTGGAGCGGTTCATACATCTCAAAGGCGACCTAGCCCACAGTCGCCCGAATCTTTCCACCAGGAATTTGGAAATCAGCTTGAAGCTTTTGGTGCAAGATGATGGGGGTCGCCGCCGGTCCCGTTTGGATGCAGAATCTTTGTTGTGCAAGCCAACCTCCGCAAAGACCGCTGGTGGAGCCACAGCTGTGCACCCTGCCAGTCAAGTGCTTTTGAGAGCTCAGAGGCTGTATGCAGCCTACTTTGGCGAGAAGCCGGGCAAGGCCAGAGACATGGAAGCCCATTCCCCTACCTCGCTGTCTCGACAAAGGCTACTTGCACAAAAGCCGAGGCTTACAATATGCAAGGACAAGAGTGACAAGTCCGAGAAAGCGACCTTGGAGAAACATGCTGCTTCTTGCGCAGCAGCGGCTAGCAAAGTCCGGGAAGGTGGCGTGATGGAGGGTGTGCTCGGTGACATCCCTTCGTCAGATGGCGGGGCATCCGAGTCGGGCATCTTGAATTCAATGGCTCAAGCTGCTTGGCACATGAGGAAGAAACGGAAGGCCTTCGTTCAAGAAGCTTCTGAAAGAGTATCTTGGCGCAGCGCATTTTTTCCACGTGCTTAGGGATATTCCGTGTGTTTTCTCCTTTGGGCCCATGTGTTTGCAAGTCTCAAAACTTGAGCCAAGAACTGAAACAAGAAGGGAACCAGTTCGCATAACCTCAGGTCAGTGCGCCATCTTCTAGCTCAAAGGCAAGGACGGACGCAACAGCAAAGAAACGAGCCTTGGAGGCGTCGACGGGAACTCCACAACCAGTTTCCAAAGTGCCAAGAGTTGCTGGAGAACAAGCTGTTTTGAGCGAGGAAGATTGGGCTGCAGCTGACAAAGCTGTGGCAAACCAGAAGGCCATTGCGGATAAGAAGGCTTCAGTTTTTCGAGCTGCTGCAGCAGGGCAACCTGTGGATTACGTGGATGCGAAAGGTGGCCTGATGCGGCCGAAAGGCGCCCCTCCAGTAGCAGCAGCCAAAATGCCTTCGTTGCCACCTGAGCCTTACCTGTTCTTGGAAGGGGTCAGGAAGAGCGAAGCGAAACAATGCACCCACTTGCCTGAAAAATGGATCCGCACCAAGGAGATCAGGGAGGTGCACTTGGTCTTGGTGAAATCGGTGCCACTCAGCTGGCGAGGGCCAGCGGCTTTGCTGGCGCGAATGGTGGGCGCCAGGCTTATGGACCTTGAAGGCAGGATGACAGCATTCAGAGGTGTTCTGCGCCATTGCCACATGGTACTTTTTGTCACCTCCGGATTTGAAAGCAAGCATCCAGATCACGCCAAAGTTCTCCGTCAACTGGGCCTATTGAGTCCTTTCATGACTGTGAAGCAGAATCAGCAGCGCCGGCGCTTGGAAGTTCATCGCGGCGATGTGCTTACCAGGGTGGAGTGGCCCACACTTACACATGTCTTGGTGGCAGAAGCCGATGCAAAACCCCTCCGATGTCAGGATCTGGATGGAAAGGATGTCAAAGTCAAATGTTTGGATTTGACAGAATTTTTGCACTTGTGTTCCAACTGCTATGAGCCGGCCTAGCTTCTTAGATTCCCACCTCCTTTGTTCCACCAACGTTGGAGCATGAGGCAGCGAGGGCTGCCTTGCAGTGCAGTGTGGGGCATGCTTCAGAGCACGTGCCGCAAGCGGAAAAGCATGATTTGACATATGGGTGCGGGAATGGTTCAAAGCATGATTTGACATATTTGCGTGTGGGAGTGATTGGCAATATGTTTGAACGCAGAGAAAGACAATGCTTCGTGTTTTTTTCCAGGGAGAAACATGTCTGTTGAGGAAATTGCTTTCAGCCATAGGTTGCAATGCGTGTTCGTTCACTCTCGTGAATTTTAGGCTTCCAGTAGGCAGCGAGGCAGGCATTGGCAGAATGGGAAAAAAAACCAACGAAGAACTCGGCTTAAACCGGCCACCCAATGCTTTTTCTTTGTGGTGTGGTTTTGTAAGCACTACGGGAGTGAAACTTCCTGTGCGTGTCCGGCTGCGTAAAAAACCTTGGTGAACAGCAAGGGCCAAATTTCTAGTCGATGGCATGGCATGAGCACGAGAGAGAAAGAACCTTTCTTCCGGGCTGCCCAGACACAGGTTGCAGCGAATGAGAAGTGCCGGCTTGCTGCACGCTTGCCTATAGCTCGGTCTGTGGCCAAAGAGCCCGGGTTGGAAACCTAATGTTTTTTTTTCGGCCAGATTTGAAAGCTTTTCTACAGAATAGCCGCATCATCATGTAAACTCATTTTGGTGGACAGTTTTTCAGGGCAAGTACTATTTGGGTTCATTGCTACAGCCTGGAGGAGGATGCGGCTCCAACTGCTTCACTTCCTCTGGCGATCTTCGAGTGGCAAGGTGGCCAACTTTCGTGCGAAGAACGAATAGGGCAAGGAACCTATGGCCAGGTTTTTGCAGCGCGGGAGAAGTGCTCTTCCCGACTCTATGCGTTGAAGATTGCTCAGTCTCGCCACGAGCATGTGTCTACGCTGGGTGATCTCGCTCATGAGTTTGAAGTTCTTCAGCATTTAGGGTCCCATGCTCACGTGGTTCCTTGCCTCGGACTGTTGCCTTCCAGCAGCCAGAAGGCGCCTGTCTTCATTGCGTGCTTGTTTTGACACGCTTGCGCACCGCTTCTTCCCGAAAACTGGTCATTGTTTTCACGCATGTTTGAACAGAGTTCTTGTGTCAGACAGCTGGCTGGGAGTAACGGAGACACCAGGGAAGGGATAGAAGATCAGAGAAGAGAAAAAGCGAGAAGAAAGACGATGCAGGTGCGCGAAATTTGTGGCTCCGGAGGGTCGATAAGTAGGCTCGCTAACGCGGCGGGTGCGGAGCCAGTTGGCCAGATGGGAGATGAAAAAAATCACGCCATTGTGGTGCCAAGCACATGTCCAAGTCAAAATGTGCAAAAAGCACGCCATTCTCGGACCACTTGGAAGTTGAGATGTCGAAAGAGTCTCAAAAGTGCTTAAATTTGTGTCCCAACTTGAATTTTCAGGAAAGCAACTTTTTTTCCTACTTAAGAACCTTATCCCAAAGTTTTTTTGTTCGGCGGACTTTGCAGTTTCAAAAACCAAACATCCCAAACCATGCCACGCGAAAATGCTTTGGACCTGAGGATATCCAGCTTAGAGTATCCCTACTCAGCCATAAACATCTTGAAGATTCAATGTCCCAAACTGCATGGGCCATTGATTTTGCATTTTCATCGGACACCTGAGCTGCCATAGTTTTAAAAGCAATTTGTATGTATTGAATTTCATGTGAGAGTCATGCAATGTTTCTCCAGAAAGCATATCACTTGGATGCAGTGAGTTCACAGGCATTTGAATTTATATCCCATGTCGTTCATTAGACGGCTTTACCCGTCGCGCGCCTTTATCCACACAGCATCAAAATACATTTTCTATGCATTCTTCTCGCAGCTATAAGTCGTTCTGGATTTGTTTACCAAGCTTACAGCTCGTCGCTCAAGAAAGCAAGACTTTTCAGTATCTTCAAAGCATCTCTGCACGAGGGATTTTAGACCCACAAGGTCTGACCTTGCGCAGGCCATTGACTGTTTGGGATGTTACCAGAGGGGATTTTTATGTTCTTGCAGAAGCTGTGGTCTTACAGCCAGCAGTTTTCACCAGCCTCTCTTGTTTGGGTGATTGGGAAGAAGTTTCTGGCAACTTTGCTTACCAGACTTCCACAAAATGTTTCCAGCTTCCATTTGTTTTCCACCCAAGAAGGGTTTGAAGTTTCCACGGGCTGTTTTCGAAAACGAGATTATATATCTATATATATATATCTATATACATATATATGTATATATATATATATATCGCATGGTGTACCTTGGTTTATGGCGAAATGTTTGTTTATCCAAACTTCGCACCCATCCATGATTTCGGGGAAGTGCCAGGACATGGGCTTGCTTTTGCCTTTGGCCAGCTGCTCTCTTCACGAATACCTGAATGGCTGCCCGTTGATGATCTCCAGCCCAGAGAATGCCTTGGAGAACCGATGCCGTTTAGCAGTGCAAATTTTTATGGGGCTGCAATTCATCCATGCCAAGCAAGTTGTACATTTAGATTTGAAAGCCTCAAATGTCTTGCTTGTTTTAGACAGCCAAAGCAAGAACGGCCCACCTCTAGCCTGGCTTGCTGACTTCGGCCTCAGCCAACAGATGCCAGGCCACGTCTTTGGACATTTGGTTTGCAGCAAGCCATATCGGCCGGTTGAATGTCATTGCTCCGGCCGTGAGAAGATGAAATTGACCCCTGCACTGGATATCTTTTCACTTGGGTGTTTGCTGTTTGAACTTATTCAAACTGGCCCTCACAGGTTCCTCTTTCCTTCTGCAGAAGACATGTTTCATGGCCTGCCTTTGCCCGTGGCGCAGCAAAAGGCTGCAGACCACGTTGCCCACAAGTTGAGATTTCTTGACCCGGCCGGCGCCGAGACCATCAAGCTGTGCACGGCACCGGTCCGGGCACGGGGGGAGTTGGAGTCTGCCAGGCGGCTCTGGCTTACTCAGCGCTGCTTGCGTTGAAGGGGAAGCAGCACCAATAGCTGCAACGGGTCAAATACAGAAGGGCAAGGGTCGGTAGGTGAGCTTCTGTGTGCATCTTTAGGTGACAAGTAGCGATACCTCAGCTTCCGTGCAATGCCTTGTACACATGACCAAAGCATAGGATTCGTTTGTGACATGCTTCTGCGACAAGTCCAGGAATCCATATTGCTGCAGCCTTTGCAGAGCTTCAGTTGCGCCTATGGCCCCAAAACCAAAGGCCGTCAGAAAAGGAACGTTGAAAAGACCGGCGTCTAAACTTAGCCCCAAGAGCCATGATGCCCGCGTAGATGTGGCAACCTTGTCTGCAGAGAAGTTTTCCTTGACAGATTTCATCCGCGCCACATGGAATTTGAATGGATTGGCTCCCTCCAGCACGTGCAAGAGAGCCTTGACAGTTTCCAGCTGCTGTACTGGTGTCAACTCCTTCGGCTACGTTCTCAAAAAGATGGTGCATTGCCTGGGCCAGCAGGTCAAGCTCAAGGATTTGTTCGGCTCGGAATGCGACAAGGCTTGCCAAGCTTTTTTGCTCAGGAACAATCGCGCACCGCGATGCCTCTTTGAAGCTCCTTGGCCAAAACGCTCACAAAAAGAACATGTTCACCAAGTTTGTGGCCTCTGTTGAATCCATTTTAGTTTCAAGCTTTGGGCAGTGAAGCCATTCCCAGGATGCATCAGATGTAAGCACCTGCAAGCAAGCTGCTTGCGCAGTGCATGCGAGAATGTGCGTTGTGCCCTCTTCAGTTGCTGGTGGTGAAGATGACCTTTACCAAAGCTCTTTTGTGTGTCATTGGAATTCCATTCAAAATCCCAAGAGGTTTCAGCACGATGTCACACAGATTGCTCAGCCAACCTGGGAAGCAACCCGAGCGGATATCGCTGCTCGAAGACCACTTTATGCTCTTTTGGAGAACGTTACCGGTCTTCAGCGCGATCCTGAGTCAGGCTTACGATTTTCAACGTTTTGCTAAATGGTTCGCCCGCCGCAGTGCAATTTCGAAGATTTGCAGTGACATGTGTTTTTTGATTAGAGACCCAGGCTTGCTGCTGGTGGAGGGAACGGTGAGCCAGCTTTGAACCATTGCTTGCAGCAGCTGCGAGAGATCCCTGGGTACACTGTGCACTCTTGTGAAGCCACTGCCCACCCCTTGCCAGCCGACAGGACAAGGATTTTGAAACTGCTGCCTTTTTCCTTCGGTGTTTCCAGTTTTTCCTCTTTTTGTTCTTTGTTGGAGACGCGCGCCACGGCCCTGAACTTCCAGGAACCGTTGCTTGATCTTCTTGAGTCGCAGCGAGCAACACCCAGCAGAAGTCCTTTGCCAGGAATTTGAATCACTGCAGTCCTCTGTGAAGCTCAACATGCGCAGGCATCATCTGGACACCTGTTTGGTAGCACATGCCTCTGCAACCAGCCAGCAAGAAGGTGGTTCAAATCCCTTAGAAACGACTGCATCCGATGACGCTCAAGATGCAGCTGCCTACTTTCAATATTTCAGCAGTGGATTGGAGAAGGCTTTCAAGAAGGGTCGCTTGCCACCTGGCTTCAAAGTTGTTCCAAGAGAAGAACGTCCGTCGTGCAAGCACATCGCCCTTCAGAAGAAGTCAGCATGGTGCAGGGCACAGGCAGACGTCTATTTCTTCATCGGCCAGTTTTTAGCTCAGCAAGAGCAGGTGGAGGACGCGCACGTGTTTAAAAGCTTTTGTTTCAGTTTCGGTAGAGACATTTTTTGGTTGCGTATTAAATTGCCAGATATAGAAATATTTGTACATGTCGCCAGAAGCCAAGAGTTCACAACACTCTTTGCCGATCTTGGCGTTTCAGCTGGCTTTTGGAGTCGTTGCATTTTTTTTGGCTTAGCACCATTGTCTCGTTTTTATTCATATTTGTCAGGATTCTCGGAGCATGGTGGCAGACATTTCGCAGTCCGCCGACAGGGGCAAACTTTGTCTCCGTGGAACTCTCCCTACCTGCACAACCTCGTCAACTTTGTACCACTACAGACTTGAACGTTTTATTTCTGCTCCCGAGTTGTTTGTAGCTCACGGATACCCTGGCCAGACCTGTTGGGAAGGCTTGAGCGAAGGAGATCAAAGGCGCATAGTAGGCAACCTCATGTCCTCTACCACTTTGGTTTTAGCCCTCTGCCCATTCCTGAAAGCATTGGGCGCCCTCCGTTCTTCAGCCTAGAAGGATTCAAGGCTCTGCAGGCTTGACGGTGGAAAACGCAACCGAATTTAGTTAGTTCATGGTTTTCCTGGTGGGTTGCAGCTCGAGCAGCGTCACGTCGGACGTAGGTCTGCCACGGCATTTTCGACTTTCCAGCTCACATGCCACATTGAATGCCATTCTTGTTCCATGGCTCAAGGATTAACTTGGACTTGCGACCAGTCAAGTGTTTCACATGCTGTGCTTAGGATGAATGCTAAGGCGTTCTGGCGAGAACGCGTCAAGGCAGCAATTGGTGCTGACCCGGCTTGCCCACGCCGGGTTGTCTCTTGCTTCGGTACCATAGATCCGGTGCTTTGCTTGAAGACTTCTGCAGGTTTGGACAGTGATTTCTCCACCGCAGGTGTTTCCTATGAAGGAGGGCTGCGCAAAGCGGCAGCTGACTACTGCCAGGCTGCCTTGCGAGTGCGGTACATGGATGGCAGCAAGACTAGATTTCAAAGCTTCTGCTCCAAGGTGCCGAAGCCTTTCATTTTGATTGGAGCCGTAGAACACGTGAAGAAATTGGAACGTCTCAAGGAAGCTATGCCCAGCTCTATGCCTGATGTCATTGTCCTGGACATTTCTTTCCAAAGCGGAAAGGATGAGGAACGCGTGGCAGATGCATTCACCTCGGCTTTCCCTAGCTTCCAGGTAGCTTTCCTTCGAACATACAGTTTCGATGCCTTTGGTTTACCATGCTCTGGCCAACGTATGTTACTAGCAGCCGCAGCAGCAGCCTGTTCAAAAGTGGAAGGAATGAATGAGTTTTGGGCGTCTTCTTTGGACGCCTGGAGCAAGCTGCCTGACTTTGGAGTCTCAATCGAAAAGTGCCTATTCTCTTCAGAAGATCCCCAGCGTCTTTACGAACAGAAGCAGAGCAGAGAGGTGACCTTGAAGAGACGTGGCCCTGGCGGCTCCGATCCAGGCGGCAAGAGAGCCAAACACGGCACAGAGAGTGTTTCGGAGACAGCCTGCACCTGGTGCTTCAGGTCATCCCAAAGACGAGAGAGCTGAGCTTTTCACAGGAGCTGTGTTGCACAAATTGCTTCCAGAGGGTGCCACTACGTCGCCAATCAAAGACACTGCCCTGCATGAAGTTCATGGCGCTATTCTCGCGCACCGATACCAACACAGTCAACACGCGAGCCGCAGCTTTCTCTTGGCGGACTCTGGTTCGAAAAAGTGGAAGGGTCACCAAGTGGTTGAGGGAAAGCTGCCAGACGTCAAGCCTTCATCGGACGTTCTTTGCTTCAATGGTGACGCTTGCCGTCCTTTGTGCCTGTCAGAGGTGTTGCGTTGCAAAGGCTATAGTGGCCTGAGCTTGAACTTGCTGAGCCCGGCAGCTGCTAAATCAGCAGTGGCCGAAGTGACTCCTTCTCCGGTCGTCATATTAATGTTGCTCATGGCCATTAACATGGCTAGCAGGACTCCAAAAGCTTGACCTTTTCACGATGACGAGGGCGCAGCATGCAGCATGTCCAAAAATCATTTCTCGCTTGTTTTGATGCAGGCCTTTGCTTGGAACTCTTTCCCTTGCGTGCAAGTTCGTTCCTTGGTATGCGCCTTCCAGAGATCCCGGCAGGCCATTGGCAGATTGCAGATTTCGTACAGCCTCAGGCCGGATGTAGCAGGTGAGTTGGTGCAGTTTGTGTTGAACATAGCCTTTCTTTCTTACAGTAAGAAAACGTTGAGGGATTGCAGAACAACTTTGAAGGCTCTCCAAAAAAAATGAGTCTCTCAGAGTTTACCTTTAAAAGTAAACTCTGAGCAAAGGATTTCTTCATGTAGAAGTGACATTTGGCCATGGGCCTTGCTCAGAGTTTCATGTCCAAATGTTGCTTCTACAGCTAAAAAGCTTCTCCTCAGAGTTTACCGTCAAAGGTAAACTCTGAGCATCCTGTTTTTTTTTACTGCTTCTCAGAGTTGTTCAATTTGCCTCGAAACTCTGAGGTCCAAAACCTGCTCCTCAGAGTTTACTGTCAAAGGTAAACTCTGAGCAATCTCTTTTCTCTTTTGTTCCAAAACCTCGGAGTTTACCGTCAAAGGTAAACTCTGAGCAGCCTTTTTTTCTCTTTTGCTCTAAATTCTACTCTTCAGAGTTTACCGTCAAAGGTAAAAAACGAGCAGCCTTTTTTTCCTCTTTTGCTCCGAATTTTACTCTTCAGAGTTCACCGTCAAAGGTAAACTCTGAGCAGCCTTTCTTTCTTTTGTTCCGAATGTTACTCTTCAGAGTTTACCGTCAAAGGTAAACTCCGAGCAGCCTCTTTTCTCTTTTGCTCCAAATCTTACTCCTCAGAGTTTACCGTCAAACGTAAACTCCAAGCAGCCTCTTTTCTCTTTTGCTCCGAGACCTCCTACTCAGAGTTTACCGTCAAAGGTAAACTCTGAGCAGCTTTTTGTCTTTTGCTCCAAGTTTACCGTCAAAGGTAAACTCTGAGCAATCTCCTTTCTCTGTTGCACCAAAACCAACTCTTCAGAGTTTACCGTAAAAGGTAAACTCTGAGCAGCCTTTTCTCTTTTGCTCCAAATCTTACTCCTCAGAGTTTACCGTCAAACGTAAACTCCAAGCAGACTCTTTTCTCTTTTGCTCCGAGACCTCCTACTCAGAGTTTACCGTCAAAGGTAAACTCTGAGCAGCTTTTTGTCTTCTGCTCCAAGTTTACCGTCAAAGGTAAACTCTGAGCAATCTCCTTTCTCTTTTGCACCAAAACCGACTCCTCAGAGTTTATTGTCAAAGGCAAACTTTGAGCAGCCTTTTGTCTTTTGCTCCAAATCTCATTCCTGTCAACGGTAAACTCTGAGCAGTTTTTTTCCTTTTGCTCCAAACCTTACTCCTCAGAGTTTACTGTCAAAGGTAAAGTCTGAGCAGCCTTCTGTCTTTTGCTCCAATTCTTACTCCTCAGAGTTTACCGTCAAAGGTAAACTCTCTCTTTTGCTCCAAATCTTACTCCTCAGAGCTTACCGTCAAAGGTAAACTCTGAGCAGCCTTTTTTCTCTTTTGCTTCAAATTTTACTCCTGAGAGTTTACCGACAGCCTCTTTTCTCTTTTGCTCCGAATTCTACTCCTCAGAGTTTACTTCAGCCTTTTTTCTCTTTTGCCCCGAATTTTACTTGTCAGAAATTACCGTCAAAGGTAAACTCTGAGCAGTTTTTTTCTTTTGCTCCAAACCTCACTCCTCGGAGTTATTTTGATCCTGTGGGTTGCTTGCTGTCTAGCTGTCCCGGGCCTTATGAGTATAGTCAATACTCACTTGGGGCTTGCAGACATTTTCTAAGGAGGGCGTGTTGTGCGGTGGGTGTGTCTACAGAGTGCACGCACGTACGGATTCAATGCAACAGGGCAAGACCTTTTTAGAGTGTGACAGTGGCCGCGTTCAACGCAATGTTTTTTCCCTCTTCTGTTGCATATGGGTGCAAATGCCCTGCTGTAGGTGTAAAACTAAATTGGTCAGGCTGCGTATAGACTAAACTCCGCTCAACAGACGCGTTCTTGGCTTAAAAAGCGCCTGTTTGCTTACCTCCCTTTGATTTAAAAGCGCCTGCTCGCTTGAATCCGTGTTTTCTGTCAGTGGGGTGAAATAGTGGCTCGGAGCTGTGGGAGTGGATTGCATGGCTTCTTTTCGATGTTGCTGGCTTTGACCTACGCTCTTGCAGGATGTTTCTTCAATATCGTATAGGGTCTTGTTTGACCTTGGGTCCTCGTCAGCGTGCATGTGCGGGCGTTTGGTGCAGACTGTTCGCTGGGATGCGTTGCTGTGCTTCTCATTTTTAACCACGCGTAAGTTCCATGCAGTTGCTTTCATGGTGAATTCTGCAAGGAAGTCATGGTTGTGCTGGCATGTAGAGAATCGCTCCTGATTTCCCTTCGTGTGATCTTGGCACAGATTCTATGGCGATCTTATCTCAAATTCAAGATTCAAGATATAGATTGTGTAAGAGACATGGAGCACTGTGATTGTTGCTGTGTTCGGTGCTTCTCGCAACCCTGATCGCGGCAGGCTTGGGATACATTTCAGCAGCTGTGTGTCGCAGGCAGAAGCAGTGATCAAGCTTAGTCACGGAAAAAGAAGATTAGCTGTCAACTGTTTTGACAAGTTGATGCTATTGATTCTCATTGCAGGATGCGGAAAGCCATCCGCACCTTAAGCTTGGGCGTTTTTGTTGGTTCAAATCTCAAAGGTTCTCGGACCGTCTGCGTTTTTTCTTTCACGGTCGGCTGACCAACATGCCGACTTCGACCAGACTGACTGGCAAGAAGGCGGAACCCAAAGCCAAACGCCAGAAGACAGATAGCAAGACAGAGAATGAGTTGGCTGCTGAGCTTGCAGACCACCCGGCAATCCAAGAAATCAAGATGTGGACAGATGTTCTTGCGGAAGAGCTTAAGGCCAGACTTTTCCGGGACAGAGTCAGAGTCGAAGGTATATTTTCTCCTTCTGTGCCTGTCAGACTGAAACGGTTGATTAGGTGCACGGTTTCTATTTTCAACTGCTCTGTCGAGCATGTTTGACTCAATTGGTGCCAGGCAGCTTCTTCGGCTGGGCCTCTCGACAGTTGGGGCGGAATCTACAGCTTTGACCTGAGTGAGTACAAGTCCCAGATGAAAGCATCTGGAGCCTACGAATGCCTGGTGACGTTCGATTCCATCGACATCTGCACATTTGCACACAGGACATTGCCACCCTCCATAGGCGCGGAGCATATATAGTATAGCCATGAGTTGCTCTTTCCCTATCACGCAACGGTCTCTAGAATTTAGCATAGTTATTTTTTCGTCTTCCTCCTCCTCCTCGCCCACCTTCTCCTTGTCCTCCTCGTCCTTCCTCCACTGCGAGCTTCGGCTGTCAGTGAGCGGCTACCGGACATTAACCGCGGGCGCCAGATTTTAGACCTCAATCTGAGTGGCACTGCCGGACCTCAACTGCTGGGCAGTGCCGGACCTCAACCGCGAGCTCCAGATCTCAGTGCGCACTGCAGTACCAACCGCGAGCTAAAAATCTCATTGGGCGATCCTGCCCGCAACTGCGGGCGCCAGATCTCAATGTCGGACCGCAACCGTGGGCGCCAGATCTGGTACAATGCTACAAATAGAATATCTGATAGAATGGCAAAATAGCCTGATAATTTGCTAGATAGAATTCTAGAAACTAATGTCACATAAAATGCCAAATAGAATGCCAAAATAAAAGCCCGAAACAATGTCAAATTAAATTGCTTGTCAGGATCGAAGATCGCGATATATGTTATTAGCTGTGTCAGGATATACCTACTAAAGAGAAATCTCCGGTTATATGTTTGTCTGGATGCTGGATGAATGTCAGAACCACATGCCTGAACACATGTTAGACTTGGTGTCAGAAGAAATGTGACGCTAAGTGTCAAACTTTATGCTCACAATATGTCAGGATACGGAAGATAAGAAAGGTCAGGGTATGTCAAAATACATGCGAAGATGGTGCGGCTGTTATATCTGAAAGCATGTCGAAATAAAATCGCCAAAGGAAAACAACGATATTCGTCAGAAAGATATGCCAAACAATATTTCAAGACAAAGATCACACTGCACAGCAGGAAATATTTACTCGAATTTAGATGACAAAGGAAATTATGGCAAAAATGTTAGCATATATGTTTGAAGAAATGTCAGGGTATGTCAGGACGGCCGTAAGAAGATATATGTGAGATGTCACATGTAGGGTATTCAAGTGATTTCAAAATACACGGCAGCAAATGTGTGTGGGGATCAAATCGAAGTAAAGAGATGTTCCGAGTAGACTTCCCTGTAAAGCGGCTTTTGGCCAGAAGCTGATTTGGCACAGGTTGTGTCAAGACCTTGGCCGAGAACAGCTTCCTCTCTGCCGATGGCAACTTTGAATTTCGCGCCTGGGATGAGGCCATAGTGGTTCGGGCGATCAGCAAGACAGATCCTCCTGCGTGGGGTTCTTTGGAGCCATGTGGCGGGGATGCGCTCAGCCCCTGGTTGCTATCCATTAGTAAGCTTTGCTTGTTTCTTGCAGCCCTTGCTGGCTAGTTCGTTCTTGCCCCGCCCGAACCTGTCATTCCGAGGTTTCCTCCTTCATCCCTTAGTTACTTCTTTAGCTTTACTTCTATTCTCTTCTTCTGCCCTTGTCACATCACATGCTTCTCCGCTCTGCTTCTAGCTCCAGCACCTGCCCGACCTGCCCGAACTTCCGATATCTTGTCTTTGCTATGCTGTGGAAAAGATATCTAATGATTTCTTTTTCTACAAAAGAATTGTCGAAAGGTATTTATCAGTATATATGTACATAGTATACTCATCTAAGACATGCAAACACCGCCTGATATTTGTATTTACTACACACACTCACACACACATACACATATATATATATACAGATTTAAAATCCATACAATGCTGTGCCTCGAGACAACCTGCGCGTTTCCTTCTTTTCTTTTCCAAATAGCAGGAAACACGTACGCGGATATATGCAGGTATATGCGCGTTTCCACGCCAACCTTCTGTCATCTTCTCTTGAACAACAGGAAACGCCAGGAATGAATCTTGCCCTTCACTGGAGCAGAAAAACTGTCCTACCATTAAAAAACATTGGTTTCCACGACAAAAAACAGCTATCTTTGCTAACTTGTTTGCATCTTTTTCTTGAACATCTGCTTTCTCCTGTTATATCTTGCTTTAAGTAGATATAACTTTAACATGACTTATACAAGTTACCCCCCTCTATAAATCTACTTACACCATATTAAAAAACTACATATACAACATATAAAACGAGTGGAGAACACGTTGTCCAAAACCTGGCTTGGGTGAAATCTGGGGTCGTAGGATGTGCTCGGATCGTCCAAAGCAGGAAACTTCCTCGCGATGTAAGTCAAGACTCGCTTCTTCAGGAGGTACCGGCTCACGACAATTTTCAAGGATGGCTGGTTCAGGTCTGGAGGGAAGCGTTTGCACCCAACATCTTCCAGCAAGCACTCGAGGCACCAGCAAAGCGAACTGTTCTGGATGGAAGCAGTCTTTCGGCAGCTGGTGCGCTGGCAGATGAAATCCAGATTGGTGGTCCATGCCATGCAGTGCCGCGACCCAAATTGGGAATCCAAGATCTCAACGGGCCTCACGGCAGCCTGGCCTGCCTGGGAAAACCGAGACCAAATCTTGAGCATTGTCCCGATAGCCTTCGGCGACATTGCTTTCACGCCGCCTTTCGAAAACCACTTGCTAAGATCTTCTTGTGACGCCGAAAATCCTTGGCTCTTCAGGGCAATCTGCACATCATACACTGCCATATAAAACGAGTTCCACCTCGAGGCAAAACATTGTATGTAAATAAATAAATAGATGAATAAATAGATAAATAAAGAAGTTTGTATGTATATAAATGCATGTACGTATTTTCTGATATTTAAATGCAGTTTGGTGCCGTTTGAATTCGATATCAAAACTCATTCCCTGGCCTCAATTGAAGCCAAGTTATGTGAGTGTTTGTTTCAAAGGGTTGAATTTTGTGGTCTCTGTGAAGATGTCACTGAGGAGTGTCTTTCCTTTACGCTTGGTACCGCTGCCTGACCGACGGCAAGAATCAGCAGAGCCAGAAATCTTTTCAGAAGGGGGCAAGGGCATTTCGAGTGAGATTCCGCTACCTTCCATCTTGGGAAGATTATGAGCTTGCCAAGTGGAAAGCTGCCGACCATGCGATGGACGTCGCAGAGTCCCAGGTGCTGATGGGATTGAAAAAAACGAAGGCAGTGTATGATGTGCAGATTGCCCTGAAGAGCCAAGGATTTTCGGCATCACAAGAAGATCTTAGCAAGTGGTTTTCGAAAGGCGGCGTGAAAGCAATGTCGCCGAAGGCTATCGGGACAATGCTCAAGATTTGGTCTCGGTTTTCCCAGGCAGGCCAGGCTGCCGTGAGGGCCGTTGAGATCTTGGATTCCCAATTTGGGTCGCGGCACTGCATGGCATGGACCACCAATCTGGATTTCATCTGCCAGCGCACCAGCTGCCGAAAGACCAGTTCCATCCAGAACGCCTTGCTGGTCTGGTGCCTTGAGTGCTTGCTGGAAGATGTTGGGTGCAAACGCTTCCCTCCAGACCTGAACCAGCCATCCTTGAAGATCGTCGTGAGCCGGTACCTCCTGAAGAAGCGAGTCTTGACTTACATCGCGAGGAAGTTTCCTGCTTTGGACGAAGCAGGCAGATCCTACGACACCAGATTTCACCCAAGCAAGGTTTTGGACAACGTGTTCTCCACTGTAGCAGCTTGGAAAGAGTCTGGCTTGAGCAGCACTTTGCCCACAAACCTCAGTTGGCTGCAGCTCTTGCCTGAATACCAGCAGCAGCTCCTTCAATTTGGTACGCAGTTGCTTCGGGGCTCTCCAGATCTGGACAGAGTCATGGATGCCGCACTTGACCGCGACGCGCTAGTTGCAGCGGAGGCGGGGCCACGAGGGATATTCCACATATTGCGTGCCTTCTGTGAAAAAAATCAGAGATTATAGAATTGGTTTCAAAGATGATAGCAGTCAGTGTGACAGCTTCGATAGTTTCGGGGCACCATTTTTGCATTCTCACAGACATCGCTGACAGGCAAATTGTACATCCCATGCGTGTATCAAATTGCTATGGTTTCTATGTACTGTCCAACATGCTCTTCTCTCGGCTTGATTGGCCTTGCCAAAACACTTTGTCTCTACAGGTCTTCTTGATGGGAGCCGACTTCCAGAAGCTTGGTATCTATCACCATGATGAGTTCTTGGAAGCAGCTGCTGCAGCCAAGCGTGGCCCAGAAGCACCTGAGCCGGCTCAGGAGCAAGTTGCTGCAGCAGAAGAACCCGTGCAGGTGGCAAGTGCAGCTGAGGAGGTTGCAGAGGCTGCGTGGTTGCGGTGTCGATTTTTTCGGAATTGTAGTGAGCACGCGTACCTCTCTCCAAGTCCTGTTTGCGAGCGCACAGGTTATTTTTCTTTTTATGCTTCCCGCGATTTTTTCCCATATTTTCGCGAAGGCTTTCCTCAAACTCCTTGCCTTCCGAGCATTGCATGTTGCCATGTTTTGGCCCTTTTCTGTTTGTCGGCGGTGGCCCACTGCAGCGCTTGTTCGTGAAACATGTAACTATGGAACTTGAATATCACCACTGCAAAGCCGACGCATTGCATGGCTGTTAGATTGTTATTCCACCAACTTCGATGTCTTGTCTCTATAATTCAATAAATATATTCCTTTAGATGCTCGCCACTCCAAATTTCAAACCACCTCGACCTCGCCCCTTCTGGCAGGAACCTTCTCTTCAAACTGCGGAAGCCGAGGAGGATACCAAGCCAGATGCCATGGTTGTTGAATTAGAAGGTGAGCCTGACAAGTTGGATAGGCTTGCGTCTTTTCCTACCTTGCGGGAAAGCATGCCAGACACGTTCCAAGACATCCTGTACAAGAACAAATGTGACGTCGCTTTTGCACAGGTGCTGGATGATGCCAAGCTGCGCAACTTGGTGCATTTTTTTTCGTGAAGGAAGAGACGCCCCGAAAAACATATGGTTGCTGTGATTGTTTTTGCCGCGTTTTGTCCTTCTCCCGAGGGCGCAACTTGATCATACATAGACCCAGGAAGAAACACCTACGTGCAGTTCCAGGTTGCCCCAGCTTCTTCAGAGTGGAGAAACTACACCTTCCCTGCGGGCCCCAAGCTTTTCCGCATGGATTTGAAAACGCGACGGAGCGAGCCGGATGCGAAGACACCCTACAAGAAGGTGCCCCAGACATGCAAGACAGAGCAGAGGAACATCTTGCAAGCTTTGCTTGGCGATCCTGCCATCACAGGAGACCAGCAGTTTGGCATGAGTGCCGAAGACATGCTGGTCTACCATGATGGCCGCAATCTTCGCAACGGAATGCAGTTCATGAAGGATGTGGCAAAACCTTTAGCTCTGCGGAAGGTGATGTGGCCAGCCAGGAAAGTCGCCCAGGTCAGACTCCTTTACCACAATGATGAGTTTGAGACCGGTTTTGCCCGCCCCGCTCGCAGAGTTGAAAGCAGCGTGATTTCAACCTCAAGTGCTTCCAGCCCTGAGCCGTTGGAAACCATCTACATCCTGAAGCCCAAAGATGTGACGGTGCCTCTCCGTGCACGTGTTCATGTAGATCTACCAGGGAGAAACCGCGACCGTGGATGGGCCAAGAATGGTCTCAAGAATGCAGAGGAGAGGCTGCTCACTGCTTTGCCCACCCACATCTTGGAGAAAATGTTTACAGGCCAAGCTCGCGGAGATGGCCTAGAAGATGAAGTGCTGGATTTGGAGCCTGAACAGGAGGCAGAAGAGACGGATGGAGAGGAGGGCAACGATTCGACAAAGCATAGCTTGCTGTTTCCATGGGAAGCCGAGGAGAAGCAGGTGTTGGAAATCTACAATTGCTACAGCGTCAGCCAGCAGGTCACCATCGTGGACATTTATGGTGGCGCAATGGCAGCTATTGCTGCTTGTCGTGAGAAAAGGAATTACCTGGGATTTGTTCCAAACACCTTCTCCCAGACCGTCCTTCATGAGATGGTTCTCCTGCGAGTGCTGATTGACATGGTCCTTGGCAGCATCGTGACCAAGCGGCGCCATTTGACGAGGGCCCACAGCCTGGGAGGGGAGCCCGATGTGCATTTTGCAGCCCACCAGCAGCCTTCCGAACCGAATGGCCCACCATCGCCAGGTTCAGGTGCTCCACCACCTGCAGATCAGGGTGAAAGTGATGACAGCAGCGTAGCCAGTGACTCGTAAAGGTTTGTGATGGAATGCGCAGATGTGACCGCCAAAAAACGCAAGAGCCAAACTGGAATCTGCCGTGCTGCATGTCTTGTGGAAGGGGTACTGGATTTACATGTTGTTTCGGACAGTGAGACAGTTTCTTTCGCATTTCGTTTTCAGCCATGCCTTTTTCGCAGTTATAGCACGCAAGTCCATGGATGCTTTGAAGTGCAACATGTACATCCCTGCCTCCAAATCAGCCTTGCTTTCTTCTTGATTTATGTTGCTTCCAGTTGTTTGCAAGCTTGCGCCTAGTTCCACCTGAGTATGCCCTGCATGATGCGCAACCTTGGAGGAAGACTTCATTTGCATATGGCGAGCTCCGTCCCATAAAGCGCTTCCAGGTGCCCAGAATGTCACAGGGAAAATGCACAGATTGCAGTGCCCATTAGGTTTTTCGACATGTCCAAAGATGATTGTTTGAATGGCGCGGTTGCAAGTCTTGAACCGTCACATTTCTTGTTAAGATCCAATGTCCTTGGTGGATCTGGGTTAATTCCAGAAGACCAAGGGCACGAAAATGCGTAAAATTCGCAAGGAATCTTTCGGATAAGTCAATCCTTCAAGATTTGTTTTGCTACATATCTGTATTTTGCCTTTATGGACAAACATGTACTCCTCCAAGTGCTGTTTAAATTCTGAAAATGCGACAAAAATTGGCCGCGCATGTTCCATCCTGAGGCTCGGTGTTCTTTTCCCTGTGCTCCTTGCAGAGCGTGGATCTCCAAAGCGACCGATACGCTTTCCTTTTCTTTTTTTGGCTACTCGTCAGGGTAGCGGGTGAGTCGCGATGCTTGGATGAAGGACCTGCAAAAAGGTTGGGTCCTACTAACTAATAACGAAAAACGCGTTGCAGTCGACTTAAGCAAACAAAATTAGGCTCTATTTGTGGCACAAAGAGCTGGCATGAATAGTTGGTGACATCTTAGGATCTTTAGGACGATTTGAGCGTGATGGTTCATAGTGCTTGATTTTAATTGGATGATCCTTCTCGAGATCTTAGCCCGCCCACCATGACATCAGGATATCACAGAACAAAATAGAAATTTACGATGTACAGAATCCAACATCATGGTGATTTGACCTTGATTGGGCTTTACCAAGCACAAACAGGGGATTAGAATCGCAAATTACTTGTGCAAATGTCCACTATAAAATGGTGGTACCCATGTTCCATGTCAGAAGCCATTTTGATGAAGAAAGCAGCCATGTTGTACCGACTTGTGCCCAGTGAATCCTGCATTTTTGTGAATGTTTTTTTGTTGGGGAAAATCATGTTGCAAATGCGTTATAAAATATTGTCCGGGCCATTTCATATTACAGGTATTTGCGCAATTGGACGCATTCTCATGTTTGCCTGAGATTTTAAACCAATGCTTTGACAAAATGGTTTGGGTCTAAAGGGCCTACAGTCCACCGAAGTTCAGGGCGGAACAAACTAGGCTACAAAGTGGATGAACAACTTGTATTTTGATGTGCTTACTGTAGATGTATTGATTTTTTCTCACCTTGCCGAACAAACATACAGATATTGTAGCAGGGACAGGACACAGGGAGTGTAGCGTTTCCTAGGGGATCGGAATAGGCGCAACTTAGACATTTCCAAATCATTTTTTTATATGACCCAACTTTACAAAAATGAGGCAGCTTCAAATCTGGGAAATGAGGTTGGGGCAAGCATTTCGCAAGGGGTAGTGTTTTTTTTGGTTCACCGGTATTTCCTGGGGAAGATCAAAAAGCCTCCCATCTTATAAACTTGAAGCCATGACATTCTGTAAGCTCGAGACCTTGGTCCTTTACAAAGTAGCTGCCCTGAAATCACAGGGTATAGTACGTGTACAAAGGGGTGCAAGTTTGTGAATAGTTGGGACGCTATTTGTTTACCTAAAACTCATTTGCAACGTGTTTCCCCATCAGACTGAATATTCTCGGAAGGTGTTTGATTCGTCAGCTGACGAGAATTCAAACGAGGAATGGGCCGAAAGGATTTGGACATTCAAAATGATTCATATATGAATCCTGCAGCTTCTGTTTTGCCTAGCAGGACCAGCCAATGTCCAACACAAAAGAATGAGAGCAGTACAACAACGAACAATGGATGTCTTCTGCCACAGCGGGTCTGAAGCCAAGGCAGATGGATTTTGCGACCCCTTGGCCTTCAACGAAGAGGCTTGCAGCTCTCTTGGCGATATTTGGCAGGGGTGCCGGGTGCCTGCGACTTGGCACATTGTCAGGTATTTGGCTGGCAAGATGTTTCATTGGATGTGAACATTCCAAATTCGAATATAAGGAGTGTGCAGGGTCCGTTTGCAGGAACGTTGAAAGGATCCAGGCTAGAATATGTTTTCAACATTGTGTGTTTTCCACCTTGCAAGCGATTCTGTTCCTGACGGCGATTTTTTCGCAGACGTAAATGAAGAAGCGCAAAGCACACGTATATACAAATGTCTCTGTAGTGATGCTTTTGATTGGTTTAGATGGAGAGACTTATCAGTCGATATTCATTGATTCAATCAATCATGTTTCAATTCACTGATTCATTATTCATTGGTTCATTTATTGATTCATTCATTGCTTGATTCATTCAATGATGCCTTTAATGTTTTACTTTCACATTGAACTGTACTGTACTATATGCAAGTATACTGATGATTTTGCATCTATTGGCAGACCTTTCCGTCTCTGTACCGCAAACATGTTGTGGTCGCCAACAATGAAATCTCAATCAAAAGTGGATCCAATGGCGCATGGGCAAGGTCCAATACGCTGCAACTGATGATGTCCGAAGTACAAATTGCGGAGGACTCCGGGAACCATTGCCATAGTGCAATC
Organism: Cladocopium goreaui; assembly: GCA_947184155.2. NCBI lineage: Eukaryota > Dinophyceae > Suessiales > Symbiodiniaceae > Cladocopium > Cladocopium goreaui. The sequence goes on along the minus strand of CAMXCT020000802.1, from coordinate 348,044 downwards.
TGCTAACGGGTAGACGAAGCTGGAAAGTCTCAACCGTTCACACAGCACATTTGGATATGCTTGGCATTGTTGCAGACAAACATACCTTCAAAACTTGAGGAGATCTTTTTTTTTCATTTGTTGCATCCTTGGCACCTTGGGATGCTATACCACATGACGGAACAAACACACACACGCACGCACGCACACACACACACACCCACCCACCTTGTGCGAGGTAACCACAGGCTTAGACACTGGGAGATGACGAATTTCCCTGTAGTAGTGACTGGGCGTGCTGGCTGCAGATGGTGGTTGATGGTGGCCACGGTATCACCAGAGCTGGTGGATGGCTAGGGTTTGCTCAGGGAGCCAGTGGATTCACCCAAAAAAGAAATTCTGGAAAAGTAACTCGCACCAGTTGTTTGTAATGATTTTCAAAATACTGCTGAGACCCAGTAAGACGTGATGTAATCTCGTTTTGGAAAGGATGAACAGAAACATGGACTTGGTTTTGTGGATCAAAACAACATCATGGGATAAAGACAAATTGTAAGTAATTAATTGTTTCACTAACAATCCATAATCGTCTATATAACAATATATCCATATGAGATAGAACATGATCAAGCAATAACAAGGATTAAACCGGCTGAAATTGGGATCAGCCCAGTAGAAAGTGATAACGGATATTGATGGAATATAAAACCAACACAGATAGGATTTGTGGGTCTGTCCGAAGAAGTGGTACATACCAATTTCATCGGGAAAATGATGAGAACCAATCAGATTTGCCGGTAGCCCATTGTCAGATGAACCCACAAAAGCTGAGCTTTGGACGTCGCCAGCTGAATTCGGAAGTAAGCACCAGATATAGGGGTTCAAGTAAATAATTGAGATTTAACTAGCTCACTTTCTGATCTGGCCATCATGGATTGCGATTTAACCACGAGTTTACCAGCAGAAATTAGAGGTTAGCGAGAAGAGTAGCGCTTGAACCTGATGAAATTGGGATTGAACCAGCGGACTTTGAAATCAAGTCTGGCAGACTGGAAAACCACCTAAAAGTTGATGATTGACACGGCAAACATCGGAATCTCCAATGGCTAAACTGCAGTATCTAGGGTATCCTGAGGGTACGTGTAAAAGAATCCTTCTTGTATTTGGCAAGGGGTAATTTTCCGAGTTTATTAGAGTTAGAGTGTCTCAAAAGTGGGGCTGCATCGAGATACTTAATGATCATAAAAAAAAATCAGTTTCATTTTCTATCTTAATAAAGATTTGCAATCAGAAACAACCCTTTTCCTATGTTTTTTTCGGTTGGGTATCCTCTGCAGGCGGCTGTGCCTGTGATCCCCCCAGGGTGACCATTGTTTTGGTTTTCTACCTATGGCTTCTTGGGTTTTTTTAAATCAAAATTCGAAACATGTTTTTGAATTCCAAATGTACAAGTTTGCGAAGTTTGTTTACTATGTTTTATTCTTAAACTTTCCCATCAAGCACTACTGGTTCAGGGTGTAAATGCAGAACTTCAAGGGGAACTTGAAAGAAATGCGCCCAACGTGCCTCTGTCCTGTTCGAAAAAGCGCCCGACAGCGCCAAGGACCCCAGAAGTGGATTGCAGCTGCATGATCTATGCAGAAGAGCATTTGGTCTATGCTTGCAAGTTCTGTTCTCCATCCAGGCCTGCCACCGTGCCACGGCGACCTGTTGGCAGCCCGGTGGCGATTCCTTAAGATCCAAGTGGGCCAAGAAACAACGGAACAGTTAAAATTGCAAAAAATGGAGATAAATGAAACCAGATCTATCCTCGGGGGTTTCTTTGTATAGTATATCTTTGTATATTATAAAAATACATATATATATATATACATTTATATATATATATACGTGAATATAAAAAAACAAGATTCTCGAATTATAATTACAAATCATAAATATATAAGTATTTTAAGACATTTTTTTAAACATACACATATACATTTACATATATATATATATACATATGCATATATACATATACATGTATTTACATATTTTATATATGTATGTGAATATGTGCATGTAATTGTAATATATTTATTTTTATATTTATAACGACATTCAAGCCCGTTGATTCCAGTTGCCGCTTCTTGTCACTTGTCGTGATGTCTTTGGTTCTGCGAACTTAGGTTGCGTAGGAGTGCCGAACAAAGTTCCATGGAGAGCAGATTCTGTAACGAGTTCGGATCCGCCAATAATTGCGGAGGTGGCGGGAAGGTTCCGCAGAGGTTCTGCCTTTCTGGGGTTCCAGGTTTAGAGGTTGCGCAATGGCAGAGTTTCTGTGGAGGTGCTGAAAAGGTTGGCAACAGGTCCCGTACAGGTTCCGCACACATTCCGCGGTACAGCATAGGCTCTGGAAAGGTTCCGTAGAGGTTGGTTCCGCAGAGGTCCCGCATGCAGAGGTTCTGTACACGCTGCCGCAGATCCGGCGGGGATCCGTAGAGGTGCCGCAGAGGTTCTGCATAGGTTCCGTAGAGGTGCCGGAGAGGTTCCGTAGAGGTGCCGCAGAGGTTCTGCAGAGGTTCCGCAGAGGTTCTATACAAAGGTCCCGCAGGCAGAGGTTCTGCAGAGGTCCCGCAGGCAGAGGTTCTGCACGCTGCCGCAGAGGTTCTGCAGTGCTTCCACAGATCCGAGGTTATGCAGATTTTCCGGCGGAAACCCGTAGAGGCGCCCCAGAGGTTCTGCATAGGTTCCATAGAGGTGGCGGAGAGGTTCTGTAGAGGTTCCGCAGAGGTTCTGCAGAGGTCCCGCAAGCAGAGGTTCTGCAGAGGTTCCGCAGGCAGAGGTTCTGCACACGCTGCCGCAGAGGTGCTTCCACAGATCCGAGGTTATGCAACGTTTCCGGCGGAAACCCGTAGAGGTTCTGCATAGGTTCCATAGAGGTGCCAGAGAGGTTCTGTAGAGGTGCCGCAGAGGTTCTGCAGAGGTTCCGCAGAGGTTCCGCAGAGGTGCCGTAGAGGTTCCGTAGAGCTCACAAAGTGCAGCATGGCTGTGTCCCAGGTTCTACATATGCGCTTGCAGCGGTTTCTTTCATCATGGGCCGGTCAGACCTGAGTGATGGATCTGCGAAACTTGTGGGTTTCCGAAATGCGTTAAACAATATCCGAACCAAACTGAAACATTCTCATGTTGATGCATATATATTTTTTCTGGCCGGATCGTTTCTGCTGGGCCTGCGGCTTGCATGACGTAATTCCTTGTGTGGAAATTAGTCTAAATTGTAAGACGGTAGTTGCCCCAATTTTGAACATTTCCCAGGTTCGGAACCGCAGCCAAGCTCATGAACATCTACTATTTATGGGACCTTCCAGGCAGTGAAGGCCTGAAGGCCATTGCCAGTTGCTATGTTGCCACCCGTTGTAAGTCCACGCACGATATCATGAAGAGGTTGCTGTTCGACAATCGATTCATCCATCCATGCATCTGATTTTCACCGCAGTTGCCCATTAGAGACCGACTGGGTGACCAAGCACTGGGCCCGCCACTTTTGATGGCTGCAGGCTATATTGTGGGAATTGCGAGTCAACCTTGGAACATGGCTTTTGCACCTCGGTTCGAGTATCTGTCACATGCTGCCACATGTTTGGTTTATTGGCAGAGTCAACACACGCAAACTTCTGAGAGGGGTCCGAATGAGCGCAGAGACAAGATTGTCCATTTTTGGCAGATGCGTTTTTTTTTTGCGAGATGGCCACCTCTTTTGCCACGTTGAAGTCTAGCTGCCTGAAAGCATGCCCGACTTTCCTTTCAAAAAAAAGATACACGCGGTCAGGTTCCCATGTTTTGCTCTTGCAAGTGGGGTTCCTCCGGCTTCCGTCTTTGACATCTCAGGCATTTAGCAAGCTGCGCCACGACGAATTGGCACTGGCATCGGCGACAATCTGGATAAAAAGTGGGCAATGAGAGCTCTAGGTGTTTATTGTAGACAATGGAATTAAGCACAAGACATGCAGATCTTTAAGCTATACGACAATTCACCAACCTTCATCCAATCTTCTCATCGTGGTTTTGCTTTTTCTGATTTGGATTCTTGACCCAGATGGGTTTGATTGGAAACGTCCGCTTTGCAGCCTGGTGTGGAAAGTTTCGAAAGTGAAAACTTTGCCAAGCAAACATGCTTCCCCAACAGAAAGAAATCTATCACTGCGCCGATCCCAATGAGCGTCCACAGGTGGGTGAAGCGACCTGCGCACGATGTGTGTTTGTGTGTGTTTTTGTCTGTGTGTGTGTGTCTGTGTGATCTCCATTGCATCTTTTTGGAATAGGTCTGTGTGCCTGGGTCGAGGAAGGTGATTTGGGACTAAAGATTTAATCTTTACTGAGGGGCTAAGACCGTTCAAGATAAATCGTGGATTGTTTGTGAAGAACCGCCTCAAAATTGTTGAGTTTTCCTGAAATTGCCCAGAGAATATGGTTGGGTGGGGTTGCACTACCAGGTTTGATGAGATTTATTGAGATTTATATTTTTTATTTTGATTCACTGGTTCATGATTGCGAACCCTGGTCTTAGCAAACCAACAAATCCATAATGATTCTTGAATGTGCTACCAGGAACACAAGCCCATCGGGCCCATCGGTCACGGTTGAACAAGATTGCCCCACTTGATTCATATCCCACATCGAATGGGCCAGCTGTTTGTGGTTGGTGGTTCAATGGACCTGAAAAGCAACATACATAGATACTTTGGTAATCTTTGGTTTGTTTGGCCCTCTTGAAAGAAAGTGAGTAAATGATCATTACATCATTACATATAATAGCATCAGATTCACAAATTGGGCTGGTATGTCTGAGTAAAGTCGTCACAATGCATGGCTGGGTCCGAATACAGCAACCAGATAAGAGTTTTTGAAGCAGATGTTGGCGTTGGTTCTACGAGTTCTACTCCCTTCGCCTAATCTTGCTAAATTCCCCCAGTAAGGCCCCCCAAAATGGTTGGATCCGTTACTAAAAAAACAAGTTTTTTTTTGCGTGTTAGAAACTTTTAGTTAATGGATCCAAGCATTTTAGACTTTGGATCCAATCAGATTTTTCGAGATTTTGGGAAGGATTATCCCCCACGAATTTTTCGTTGGGGCATGCGGCATACCCACTGACCTCAAGCTGGTGATCCCGAAGCACTTGATGAGTTGAGGGTGTATGAAATGGGTTTGTCTGAAAATTTCAGCACCCCAAAACCCTAATGGGTATTCAAAATAATGTATATACTGTATATGCAGATGATAATGTATATAACATATACATTATATGTAATTATATGTGTGTATTAGAATCATTTTTTCATTAACGTGGCCCAAAAATGGGTATTCCAAGTATTCAGACACACCCATTTTTGTATGGTTTTGCAATTTCATGACACTAATATTCAGCTATGACTGACCTGAGGTTTGGATGGTTGACATCCGCAACCTGGGATAAAATAAACATCGCCAGCATTGATTGACCATGGATTGATTGACCATGTTACTGGGACTGGTTGGTTGTTTGGAACCGACTGGAATTTTGAATGACTTTCCATATATAGTTGGGAAATGTTGGGAATGGAATAATCATCCCAACTGACGAACTCACTCCATCATTTTTCAGAGGGGTAGGTTGAAACCACCAACCAGAATCCGTTTTAGTATAGGTTAACCCAGGGTTGATTAATAGCGGGGTTTGAAGAAACCCCTTTAACAACAGGTTTCTATGATGATTGATGGTATACCAAACCGGCTCCTCTATTTTTGCCGAAAGGACATTATTGAACATACCCTCTGGTAATTTAACATAACTATGGAAAATCACCATTTTTAATGGGACAAATCCACTATTAATGGCCATTTTCAATAGCTATGTTAAATTACCAGAGGGTAACCTTTGGATGGGTGGACTACCAAAGATTGACATAGGCGAATCCTGGCCACAGGCGGCACTGTGGCCAGCCACATTGGAAACTCTGACAGAGGACGGGCGACGGGCGCTTCGCAGCGGAGAAGCAGCTGGCAACTGGGTACCCTGGGTACATGGAAAGCCCAAATAGATAAAAAAAATGCAGGATGTCTGATGTCACACCCTGTCATAGATATTTGGTGGTTTCCGTTTCGTCATTTTTGGGTACCCCTAGTTATCATCCATAAAAACAGATGGATTTTCCATGGTCCATAAAGCAAGCATTTTTGGATACCCATGGATACCCCCATGGAACACCCCATTTGGAACATGTTTTTTTAAAAGTATAACTGCTCAAGGTTCCAGGTGTCGGGTTTTTTGATCTATTTGCATGGCATTGGATTTCAAAAAAGAGTGTAATTTCTATGCACCCTCTGGTTATTTAACATAGCCATGGAAGCCATGGCTCATTTATAGATGGTTTACCTATTAAAAATGGAGATTTTCCATGGCTATGTTAGTCATAACCAGAGGGTATATCTACTAACATCCCTGTTTTTTTGATTAAACCTCTATAATCACCATTAAATCCCATTAAACCACCATTTAATCACCATTTCCCCATCATATCTCCATGATATCCCCTTTTTTTAAGCGCCAACCGTTAGGATGGTCGCTACCATTATATATCAATTTCCCCAGCTTTGGGCTCCGCAGAGCCCCAGGAGAGTCGTCAGGCGGTCCTGCAGGCGGTCAGCGGCCGGAGACCCTTTGGCCTGGTACAGGCGGTGGCTTTGGGATCGCTGACATCGGAAAATGGCACATTTACCCTCTGGTTATTTAACATAGCCATGGAAAATGGCCCATTTATAGATGGTTTACCTATTACAGATGGTGATTTTCCATGGCTATGTTAAATAACCAGATGGTAGTTCGTTGATTTACCTGCTAAAGATGGTAAACGTTTACACAGCTATGGAAAATCACCATCTATAATTAGTAAATGCAACGGCTTGTTTGAAGGGAACGTTTGCATGTCCCCACCCCACTATTTCATGGGAAACCCATATCTTGGGATATAATGGGATCTATAGCCAAGAATATAGTGTATGATAGTGTATGTATATATATATATATGTATGTATATATATATATGTATGTATATGTATATGTATATGTATATGTATATGTAGACAAAGCCACAATGGTAGTAGAGTCCCTACAACCTGCCGGTTTGGGTTCCCTTTTGGACCACCTGGTCCACACTGATCACCAAATGCCCCCTGGGCACCACAAATGGAATCTGTTTTCCTCCGTATGGCGGCCGCGCCAAAAGGTCTATCGAAAGTGGGCACACCCTAAGCCCTCGGCCTCCCTGAGCCGCACACCCTGCAGTAAAATGGATGTTGTGAACCCTGCTGGACATTCTACCGTTAAGGGACAACTCATTGTCTCATGAATCTTCCAGTAACATCACATGCACTGACCAGAGATGGTGCGGAAATCACACTCCTAAAAATTCTCTCTAATAAATAAAAACTGCTTTGACGTTCTCGGCTGTATGAGGAGATTGTTCTGAGAGAGAGTCAAATCAAAACTTCCTGAATTCTGTCCCTGTATCCATGTCAGATTGATATTCATCCTGAGGACTTCGCCGCAGAGATGATATTTCTTACAGTCCAAGGTTCTTCGCAAAAACATGCAACGCTGACTCTGCTGAACTGCTCTGCTGATACCACTGCTGCCGAATACGCTTGTCTGCTCGCTGCTTGAGGATCTCCTCCGCATCATGTAAAACACATTTCCCTTGTTCCAAAAATGCTCGCAGTACTGATGTGTCCATGTCTTTAGTGAGTGAATCGGCCATTTGTGCCGCACTGTGAACCCATTTGATGGCTACATTTTCCTTTAAACGATCTTTGATCACTAAGGCTTCTAGAAGTGTTCTATATTCTGAACATTGAGGGATCGAGGTCTTTTGCAACAAGTCGTAAAGGCTCTTACAGTCTACAACAGCATATGCAGTAGGTAGAGTTCTGAGGGTGTCTTCGATGTTCTTCCAAGCTATCTGCGGATTTTGAATCCAAGCCCAGTGCATACGTGTCCAGCTTAAAAGATCTAATGCACCTGACAGTGCATATGTCTCGGATGCAAGGGTGCTTGAAACCACACGACTTATTTTCTTGGAAAACCAAAGAAGTGGGCTAACAGGTGTTGTCATACCTTGATCAACTCCATCGGTGGTGGCCATGATCAGGCAACCTTTTTGGGAATTGGCCTTCTCTCTTGTAGCAAATGCAGCATCTGAGTAGGAAAGAAATCTGATTCTCGAAGGATCTAAAGATTGTATTCTGATTTTTGTATCATTGAATTTCTTTGCATCTTGCAACAATCTATTTCCATTGAGGAGATCTCCTACTGTGGCACATGTCACTTTTGCTTGCAAGAGACTTAACCGGCATGATAAGTCGGGCCGTGTATTGGTGGCTGCGTACTGAAGACTTCCGATGAGTCCTCTCAACGCTTGCAGTTCCTGTGGTGTGATTGGTGATTCTGGTGATTTGCGTCTGTCTCTTGAAACATCAATAGGTGGAATATCTTGAATATACCCCTTTTGGCTTAAGAGGATATCCCCATTGATTTCTTGGTGAACCTCAATTCCAGTGAATGTGAAAGACCCTTGTCTTTGACTACCAAATGGAAACCGCTTTTCAAGATTGGCAATGGCCTGATTGAAGACTTTGTCGCCTCCACCAATGCCATCGTCAACATGGACTCCTAACACTCCATGGATCTGGCAGTCGTTCGGGCTAGGATTGCGTTTAGGCAACACAAACAAGCATGGGTCAAACGGCGACACTGTGAATCCAAGACTGAGCAAGGCATTTTTCAGTTCACAATACCAGAGGAGTGGTGCGTTAATGAGGCCATATGCCCCCTTTAAGAGCTCGCAGGTCTCATTGTCTTGCAATTTCATTTTTAAGCGAAGCTCTGGCGGCGGCTCCATTCCGAGGATCCGGGCCTCTTGTCTGCTTCCTCTCAGGAACGCTGTTTTGATGTCAAAGGATCTGGCTGTCCATTTCTGACTGGAAATTGTCTGAAGTGCTAACATTCTGCTGTCTCTTCCTAGCGTAGGTGAGTCACGAGGTAATGTGTCGATATGAGGGTCCTCAAAACCAAGGATCACCAACCTAGCTTTTGCCTTGCGGCTGACTCCAGTTTCTTTTTGCTCTTGGGGATCTAATGCTTTCCATGATAGAACCCATCGTGATCGCAGCAACTGACCTTCTGGGATTTTATCCCTTAGGATACGCTTGACAGTATCGGTAGCTAACCATGAGTCTAATTCCTTGTTTTTGGCTTGGGAGAAAAGTTTTTGATCTTTGCTATTCAACTCTTTCATCTTCACCTCCACCTTTTGCCTCTTTGCAGCTGATGCTAGATAACTTTCTTGATAGTCATAGGTTTGTCCTAGACATTTTTGAAAATCATCAAGAGTCAGGTATATCTCGGCTTCAAAACCCTGTGCAGCTTTCTCAGTCACATGGGCAGTCGTATGTTCATCCGTGAGCGCGGCTCCTGGTTTGATCTGGAAACAGGTGGTGCCTTTCCAGGGCTCAGGCTGGGAAAGGTGGGCCGCTACGTTTGCTATCCACAGTTCAGTGCGAGAAAAATCACTTCCGGAAACAAATGTGCCATGTGTGGTTCTCTCATCTTGAAGCTGATCGATTGCTATAGGACATTCCCAGGCATCATGAGGAAAAAACATTCGGAGACGTGGTATGACATGGTGTCTAACCAACATAGATCCCTTTATTTCCCAATAATCCCGGTTATGTGTTATGGCAACCAAATCATCATCGGTTTCTACTGGTACTGGTGTTTCTACTGCTGGGTCATGAACTGGCTCATGTGGTGTTGATGGCAGTGAGGATTCTCCTCCCGGGCATTGAGGTTCGGCATCTGGTTGACCCACCGACGGTGTCTGGCCATGGTGCATCTCAGTTCCTCCAGGGACATTGGTGCTTTGTTCTATGACTGTGTCAGGTTCAGGTGTTCTGGTTTCTGGTGTATGTCCATTCGTGTTCGGAGGTGGTGTTTGCTGTGATAATTCTCGAAACTGAAATACTCCAGTACCACTGCGGGATGGCAACTGAAAGGAGCCGACGGCAGCAGGCGATACCCCTCTAGCCTCATCAGTGGAGAGCTTTCTGATGTGCTCTGGCGCACAGCGGAACAGTCTTGTCAGATGACTGATCCATACCAGATTTTGCCCCTCAATCATCAACACTTTTCCCGGCCCATGCCAGGACCCTTCTTCCACTCCTTTGCCAGCTCTCCAATACATTACTAGGTCTCCCATTTGGAAATCAACCCTGTCGGGCCTAGTTCTGGAATGGATAGCCTTGCGCACTGCAGAGCTATGGTCGGCTCGCACGAATGCGATTCTGGCAGCCTCACGTCGGGCTAATTGTTCATGGAATCGGCGGCCTTCTGGAGTCTGGTCCTCCAGTCCAGCAAAACTGGCACTGTCGAGGTATTGATTGGAATTGCTCCCAGGGAGTGCACGCATCTTTCCTAAGACCCACAGATCAGGAGTATACCCCTCATGACGTGACATAGAGTTTTTTGCATTACACAACTGAATCAAACCTTGTTCAAAGTCATGACTGTTGGTGATAGGTTGGTCTTCATGATATTTGGATAACATGTGCTTGAGGATCGAGCCATGTCTTTCCGCTCTTCCCAACTGCCAGTGTGCTTCCGTGGGGATCACATAACTGTTGATTCCATGTTCCTGCAAAAACTTGGAAAACCTTTCGCTGTTGGCTTCGGTGGCACTGTCAAACATCACTGACTTTGGTGGTCCTGCCCATCGAATCCATGCCATGTTAAATGCATCGATGAGTCCTTCAGTGGTCTGTTGTTGGTATGGTACTGCAATGTGGAAATTGGTTGCTGAGTCAATAAAATGATAGAAACCATATTTTTGACCTTGATTATCTTGCCACTCCGCAGCATCAAACGAAACATGATCATTGAAGTCTTTCGGACTGCGCAATTGCCCTGGTCGAGCAATCTTCGGCCTCTGTTTCTCATAACAGACCGGGCAGACAAAGTCAGTGCAGGCTTTTACTTCCATGTCGGACCATCCCTGATTTTTCAGCGCCATCTGGAGAGTGCGGTTGTCTGGATGCCCAAGGTTTTGATGAATCTTCTTGATTTGACTCTGACGATCACTGGGTAAGGCTAGAAATTTGGGTCCATGGGATTTCAACTCAAGTGGTTTCTGAAGACTATCCGGGTGGCTCGCTTCCATGGAGGACAGCGGATCTTCCCTTGGATGATGGCTTTCAGACTTTGGACTTGCATCTGAATCTACTTTCGTGGGATTATGATTTTGAATTCCTATGGGGCCACTATCTACCCCTTCTATCCCCTCTTCCTTATTCTTACCCCTCTTAGGTGGCATTTCAGGCACACTGTCTCCAGGCCGCTTGTTGGTGGCAAAGACTGACACCAAAATTCGGGAGGGCACACCAGCACGAATTTGTTGCCGATGGGACAGTTGTTCCCAATGTTCCCACTGGTCATCCACAAATGGCTGCAGGTCATTCCTTCTTTTCCCAAAACTCCTTCTATATGGTGCTGTGCCCTTTTGGCCAATGGGACACACTCGAAGGCGGTTGATACCTCTGCAAACTTCTACAGCAACTATTTGTTTATCAGGATACAACTGTTGTACACCTTCAAACAAAGGACCTTCTTGAAGAACGGCTTTTCCTACCCTTGGGGCACATTGTTCTGCCATCTGCAGCAACTGTCGGATCGGCCTCAGAGGATCATCTCCGGCATGAGATGATGGCATCGCATTGCTCGCACCATCGGTCGGGATCGGCTCGAACAGGCGTTCGGGCTGGAACTTTCCCCACAGGCGCCGGCGCTTCGGCAACGGCTCATCATGGACTGCAGGATTGGCAATTTCGGCGTGATCGTTTTGAGAACTTCCAGTACGTTCTTGGATTTGGATACTGCACTGCAAAGCCTTACCAAGTCTTCTTCCGAACATGGCTGTGTATAGCTCGGTATATTTCGTAAGAGACATACGCTTACTACCATGGGGGCGACATGATCCGGCTATGACATCATGTGGATGGGATCCAGGACATTGGAATTGGAGTAGCATGTGATACATGATCTTGGAAGTGGTCCATACCTGGGTCCTCTTTCGCAACAGTTCTTGGCTGTTCGGATGTCGGAGGTTTCCGGCGGTGCACATGTCACAGACTGCCCTGAAAGCATTGACGACTACATACTCTAATTCCCTTTGAGCTAACATCTCGGATCCGTTCGGTTGCTCTAGATGGGCATGGAATGTGTCGCCTCGCCAATCTTGCAGCTGGAACATAGCGGTGCACAGCAAAAGATGCACGTTCTCACTCTTCCGGTCCGAAGAGATCTGTCGGGCAAGTCTTTGAGACTTCTGGGAGTTCAGACGATTCCAAGCAGACCAGGGACCACAACGAGGTGACAACCAAATGTGCTTCGGTCTCAAAATCCAAAGGGCATCATACAGCTTACATCTACCCCCAAAAGTCGAGAGATCACCCTGCCTCAGGCCAAAACGTCGCGTGGACATGCCTAAGAGTTCCCCTTGGTGAGTGAGCTGACTGGTATCCGAACAGTACACTTCAAGGACATCGCAATATGACTTCTTCCAGTGAGATTGGACCGTGTCCGGATTCATGTGTGAGTGTTTCTTGCCAAAGTAATTCCACATCTCCTCATACACCCAATTATCGTTTCCTACATCCTCATGTTTGGTTTGGGAAAAGTAGGCATGATCGATCACATGTTCAGGTTCGTTGAGGATTGCATCGGAACCAATGACATCACAAACCCTAGAGATGAGCTCACTGTTCATTTCTATCCCTTCTAGGAATTCTTGTGGGCAGCCCCTTGCATGGCCAGCTGGGTCAATGTCTGCAGCTGCTGGGTGATCTGAGCTAATGAATTTTCCATGTTGGAGATCCGTTCGCGCTGGGCACTCAGTTCTCCTTGCATCACTGAGTTCTCCTCTTGGATCAGGCTCCACGGCTTGTCGTGCTCCGATGCCGACCAGTTCTCCTGGCTGAGAGCATCGTCCGGTCGGGGAGGCATCGCTCTTGACTTGGGCCATGAGGTGAATCTGCTGGGCTTCCGTCACTGGCATCTCCGGATCTCGATCCTGAAGGAGCTCCATGCGTTCCACATACAGTTGAATGAAGTACAGAAACGGTTGGTGGGCCGCTTTCTTGCTGTCGGAGTACTTCTTGAGGAACCAAGCTACATACTTCGGGTCGTCCTTGATCACATGGATGAAAGTCTGATTCACCTTTGCCTCTCCGAATGCTATCTGCATCTGAGACAGCTGCTCGAACGACATGCCCTGGTATTCTTCGTGCTTCTTCTGAGTCACTGCCATCTGGAAACGATCGGCCAGAGAAGCCATTGGACGAGCTTTCACTGACACACACCCGTGAGGCTGGAACTGTGCACGGTCTTGGACTTGAGAGAACACCCTGCTGAACCTCTGGTTGTGGACCTTCATGGACAATTTTTGGCTCTTCTCCCTCAACGATACTGGACATGACAGGAACTGAGGATGTGAACTCTGACCTGGATACCTGGCAAGCCTGATTTCCAATTCTTATCAACTCACAGAAATCCAAAAGATACAACTTCTTTTCCGACAATCGGAGTGGCATCTGGATGTTCAAGTTGGAGAAATGAATGTGATCCGTGGCTGTGTCGATCTGAGCTCCCAGGGTTCGAAACACATTATTAGATATCAGGAACGGTGTCCTTGACTTCACAATGCAAATCTTCACATCCCACTTGGCTAGGGGAACAAGGAGCGCACGGATGCACATGACTGTACTGCTGTTGCCAAAGCGAAACACGGTCTGGCACGGCACTTCACGGACCCTGGCACGAATGTCACTGGGAAGGTTTTCCAAAAGCTCTGCAACTTGTTGTTCACCTATGACAGTTTGGCTGGCTCCTAAGTCTACTATGCCGTAGGGACCGTGGCTGACAAACAACGTGGTCTCGCAGGATCCGTCTTGGATCGACATGGATTTGCAGGTGTGCGGCTCATGAGTTTTCCTGGGCTGAGGGCTTAGGTGTTGTTTCAGGTTCTGGACCATCCGACCCAAAGCACTTACGCTAGGAATTAACCCTTGGGACACACTACCATGAGTATCAGGTACCATGACAAAACATTCAACTTCTGGGGACCCTACACCATGGCAAAAACAAGTGGCTGTTTCGGGGAGTTCATGCGGAATCATGTCTTCGGTCTCGCTCTCATGCTCGGCCACCATAGTCATACCTGTGAAGGCTCCGGACTCCTTAGTGGACGATGTCCCTGAGGTCTGGCTGCTGCGGTTGAGTGGACACTCTGCTTTCCAGTGTCCCTTGACGCCGCAGCGTCTGCATTCTGACTCCAGGATCCGCTGGGACAGCGGCTTGCGATACCTCATGTTCATTTTTCCTTTACCCTTGCCCTTACCTTTGGGGTTACTTTGATTTCCCTTGCTACTGTTCCAGAATCCACGGTTGCGATTTCGATCTGTCAGGCGTTTCCTGGCATCCAGGTAGGCATTGTAGCATGCCGCAATTTCTGAATCTCCTTGTAATGCTTCTACGATGCTTTCCTCAAACTGCATGCGCACTAATGAATCGGCATCACCCTCATCATAGGCACTATCCAGATCATCCCAGGATTCCCCAACATAGGCGAAGTCTTCATCATGTGGACCCCAAGACGTGTCATCATCGAACACTGCATTGACATCATATGTTTTCGTTCTGTTTGTGGCTGGTTTGTTTCCAGTTTGAACTTCTTGGAAAAACTTCGATCCCAACAGTTTCAACATGGAGACTACCTTCTGGTGTTCAAGGTTTCCATTTGCATCCACAATCAACTTCTTTTTGTCTTCAGCTCCCAACCCTGAGTTTCGGAGAAGGATGTAAGCACGAACATCCTGGATCCCGACCCCCATCTGGAGGAGCTCTTCAAACTGATAGTCATGCCTGGCCAAATAGCTCTCGTGAGCTTCATCAGGACGCTGCACTGTCGTATAGATGGCCCTCTCGAACCGCTCAAACTTCTCTTCTAGGGTGCTGCGACCCCAGATTCCCCCCAGTGTGGTCACTAGGAGTTTCACTCCTTCCTGAGAGTTGACCTTCAGTTTGGACGGCTCCAAGCGCATCACTCGCTTGAACGCACTACCTTCACACATCATGGCTGCCCTAGAGGCTAGATGTGCTAAGTGTTCAGGAGGCCACAGCGATGCTAGAAACTCGAGCTTCTTGGCATACTCATTGATATCAGTTTCACCTGGCTTGAAACTGGGTATCATGGTCCAAGGAAGATGAGAGAGCGAGGTGTTGCTCCCTGAACTCCCTGTGGCCCCCTGGCCCATTTCACTTTGGTCCATGATGGGATCTGCAGCTTCCGGCTATGGCTCTTCACTCCCGCCCCAGCCGGCTGCAGGAGCTCCGCTACCAATGTAGACAAAGCCACAATGGTAGTAGAGTCCCTACAACCTGCCGGTTTGGGTTCCCTTTTGGACCACCTGGTCCACACTGATCACCAAATGCCCCCTGGGCACCACAAATGGAATCTGTTTTCCTCCGTATGGCGGCCGCGCCAAAAGGTCTATCGAAAGTGGGCACACCCTAAGCCCTCGGCCTCCCTGAGCCGCACACCCTGCAGTAAAATGGATGTTGTGAACCCTGCTGGACATTCTACCGTTAAGGGACAACTCATTGTCTCATGAATCTTCCAGTAACATCACATGCACTGACCAGAGATGGTGCGGAAATCACAATATGTATATGTATATGTATATGTATATGTATATGTATATATATATACACATGTAAATTTACCACATGGGATTTATCATCAACATGACGATTTAATGCAACACATGGATATATTTAATGGACATTTTTTTGGGATCTGAAGATGGTATGTATATAATATAATGTATATATATAATATAATGTATATATATATAGATATATTTCATCACCAATTTGACATTTATGTTTGGTTGCCTCAAATGGCTTGTGTAATTGGAAATTTGATGGTCTAACCCATGAAATTTCGGCGGGGGTGCCCTGTACATTTTCTCATGCAAACCCCAGGGATGGGTTATGAACACTCTACCCTCTGGTAATTCAACATAGCTATTGACAATGGCCCATTTATAGTTGATTTACACTCTGGTAATTTAACATAGCTATTGAAAATCACCATTTTTAATGGGAAAATCCACTATTAATGGTCATTTTCAATAGCTACGTTAAATTACCAGAGGGTACCTATTAACGATGGTGATTTTCCATAGCGTTTTGTGTGTTTACCAGGCCGGGTATTTTCAAGTGCTATTGGGAGTTTCAATTTCAGCCCGGGCGGATTCAATCAGGTAACTTACGGAGACTTTAACGATGAAGAACTTGCTGGTTGGTTGTTTGGAACCATGGAATTTTATGACTTTCCATATCCATATATATATATATTGGGAAGAATAATCCCAACTGACTTTCACTCCATCATTTTTCAGAGGGGTTGGTTGAAACCACCAACCAGCTTGAATTTGACATGCATTAACCATATTTAGCCAATGAATAATGGAAATCGGTCTGTTTGAAACTTTGGTACGGCCATTTGACATGGGGGAAACTGGTATATTCAGCTGCAAACAAATATGACTGGTGGTCTTGTTCATATTTGGTATGGGGGCCCCACTGGCTTTCATATTCTTGGGACGTTTTTTTTTTTACCGCCAGTTAGAGCGGCAAAAACATGAGATTTCATCAACAGATGCTGAGAGATGGAGGTTGATGTATCCTTCGGATCTCTCCTGGTGTCCTTCTTCTCCATTCTCACAACGAAAGGGCAGCGCTAAAGCATGTCAAATCTGAGGAGTTTTTAGTACATGTCCATTTTTCTCAAGAAGATTTGAGAACCAGAATTTACAACGGAACAAGCAAGAAGCTTGCGCCATTATTTGGGATTTACTATGACATTTTTTCTGTTTGAGCAGTGACTAAAACGCAGACTTATGCCTGTCTTTTGGCGGTTAAATACGGCACAGAATATGTGGGATTTTTGGAAGGTGTGCCTGTGGTGCCTCGTTGCAGGGTCCGACTATGCCTCGAGAATCTGGAATTACTCAGGTAAGTGTCACCTTGAACAGAGAAAGATGGCCATATATCATCATATATCCATGTATTTCTCCATTTATAGATGATTTTCCCATATTTTCCGAGCCATAAACCACCATTATCCACCATTTTTCATGGGAATTTACCCTATGAAACTAGGCATTAAAACCCAACGCCCCAAGGCGCCGCGTCGATTTTTTCGTCGCCGTTCAGGTGGGTGGCAGCGTGCAGAGCGTGCGGCTGTGCACGGATGTCAATGAGCCGCCACAGCAGCGGTAGGGTCAACCTTAGTTTCACATAGGATTTGACATAGGATGATTTTCATGGTAGTAATGGATGATTTTTTCATGGTAATTTTGAAAAACAGCCATTAATGGTATCGGTATCAGGGAAGGTTTCGTTTTAGAACGCGGGATAATACTCAATTTGAAACGCGACTTTATTACTCATTTTGAAACGCGACACACTCTGTGCCATGGTTTCCATGATATCTGTGTGGTTTCCATGGTTTCCATGGTTTCCATGGTTTCCATACTTTCTTTGCGGTTTCCATGGTTTTTGTGGTTTCCATGATCTCTTTGCGGTTTCCATGGTTTCCATGGTTTCCATGATTTCTTTGCGGTTTCCATGGTTTCCATGGTTTCCATGATTTGTCTGCGGTTTCCATGGTTTTCATGATTTCTTCTTGCGGTTTCCATGGTTTCCATGGTTTCCATGGTTTCCATGGTTTCCATGATGTCTGTGCGGTTTCCATGGTTTCCATGATTTCTTGGCGGTTTCCATGGTTTTCCATGGTTTCCATGATTTGTCTGCGGTTTCCATGGTTTCCATGATCTCTTTGCGGTTTCCATGGTTTCCATGGTTTCCATGATTTGTCTGCGGTTTCCATGGTTTCCCATGGTTTCCATGATTTGTCTGCGGTTTCCATGGTTTTCATGATTTCTTTGCGGTTTCCATGGTTTCCACGGTTTCCATGATTTCTTTGCGGTTTCCATGGTTTCCATGGTTTCCATGATTTGTCTGCGGTTTCCATGGTTTCCCTGTTGTCCAAGATTTCTGTACGGTTTTCATAGTTTGCACGGTTTCCATGGTTTCTGTGTTTCCTGAAGCCTCCCAATGCCAACAAGTGAACCGTCCTGGAACCCTGAACAGCAACTGAGATCCCGACCCCAACCGGAAAAAAGAAATGTTTCAACCCAAAAAACAAAACCAAGTTTCCCCAAAACTCCAAGCAGCCACCTCGCTGCTAGCTGACGCACCTTTGTGCCGCTTGACATCTAAAAGGCTTCGGTCCGGCCCAGATGCAGGTTCTTCAGGATTCCTAGACAACACCCGGTGAGTTGAAGTCTGGACAACACCCGGTGGGTTGAAGTCAAAGCAAAAGTGGAAGCATTTCCATTTGAGAATTGGGTAAATAGGGATGCATGGAATTCTTACACGCACTCCCCCTATGTGATCAGTTCCACTGACCACATATTCAGCTCAAGCCCTCTAAACAAGTCATAACAAGTCTATCATCTGCAGTGCAGCAAATCGCACATGGATTGAAGGCCCGAAGTGGACCATTGGATCCGGCATCACGACAATGCTCATAATCAACATGAAGTGCATATCCATGTGAGATCGCATACAGCCTATGTTGGGGAACGTCTGACTGTGGGCCACATCTGTGACATCGTCGCGTCAGACAAACTTCCTTGGCATGTCTAAGACCATGACATTCACGGTCACAGTGGTATCTTCCACCAAATGGCGTGGTGAAAAGGGGTTTTGGTCCTCTTTGGGAACGATCGGGAGAAGCATCAAAAAAAATAAAAATGCATCAAAAAAATAAAGATGCATCAAAAAAAACTATAAATGCATCAAAAAAAATAAATGATCATGAAGAAAGGGGGGAAGGAGGAAAGGAGGGAAGGAGGAAAGGAGGGAAGGAAGGAAGGAGGGAAGGAGGGAAGGAAGGAAGGAAGGAGGGAAGGAGGAAAGGAGGGAAGGAGGAAAGGAGGGAAGGAGGGAAGGAGGAAAGGAGAAAAGGAGGGAAGGAAGGAAGGAAGGCAGGCAGGCAGGCAGGAGGAAGGAAGGAAGGAAGAAAGGAAATAAGGAGGGAAGGAGGAAAGGAGGAAAGGAGGGAAGGAAGGAAGGAGGGAAGGAGGGAAGGAAGGAAGGAAGGAGGGAAGGAGGAAAGGAGGGAAGGAGGAAAGGAGGGAAGTTGGAAAGGAGGGAAGGAGGAAAGGAGGGAAGGAGGAAGGAGGGAAGGAGGGAAGGATGCAAGGGGGGAACGAAGGGAAGGAAGGAAGGAAGGAAGGAAAGAAGGAAGGAAGGAAGGACCATGTGTGCAGTCAACACTTATTATCGGTTATTTGCGTTCATTTCATCTTCATTGATCTCCATCGCGACTTGTGCCTATGTACTTCTTTCATGTTCCTTCTTGGTACGCATTGCAGGGGACCCCCCCACCCGCTTTTGTTTTTTCATCAGCTTCCCTTGCTACCTACTCTCTTGCCTTTTGCTCATAAGCATCATTTCTTAGGGTTCATTTTCTCTTTCTTCTTCTTTCAAAATATCCATCGAGACTTGTGCCTATGTGCTTCTTTCTTGATCTTGTCGTTCTTACTTGCAATATATCCATTGAGACTTGTGCCTATGTGCTTCTCTCTTGGTACGCATTGCGGGGGGAGGCGCTGCGCCCTCCCCCCTGCACCCCCTCACCCGCTTTTATTTTTAAACCGGTTCCCCTTGCTATACCTACTATTCCTTTCTTTTTGCATAAGCATCATCTTTTATTTGGGTTAATTTCATCTTTGCTGATATCCATCGAGACCTGTGCCTATGTGCTTCTTTCTTGATCTTGTCGTTCTTACTTGCAATATATCCATTGAGACTTGTGCCTATGTGCTTCTCTCTTGGTACGCATTGCGGGGGGTGGGGCGCTGCGCCCTCCCCCCTGCACCCCCCCACCCGCTTTTATTTTTAAAACTGTTCCCCTTGCTACCTACTATTCCTTTTTTTTTGCATAAGCATCATCGTTTATTTGGGTTAATTTCATCTTTGCTGATATCCATCGAGACTTGTGCCTATGTGCTTCTTTCTTGATCTTGTCGTTCTTACTTGCAATATATCCATTGAGACTTGTGCCTATGTGCTTCTCTCTTGGTACGCATTGCGGGGGGAGGCGCTGCGCCCTCCCCCCTGCACCCCCCCACCCGCTTTTATTTTTTAACCGGTTCCCTTTGCTACCTACTATTCCTTTCTTTTTGCATAAGCATCATCGTTTATTTGGGTTAATTTCATCTTTGCTGATATCCATCGAGACTTGTGCCTATGTGCTTCTTTCTTGATCTTGTCGTTCTTGCTTGCAATATATCCATTGAGACTTGTGCCTATGTGCTTCTCTCTTGGTACGCATTGCGGGGGGAGGCGCTGCGCCCTCCCCCCTGCACCCCCCCACCCGCTTTTATTTTTAAAACGGTTCCCCTTGCTACCTACTATTCCTTTTTTTTGCATAAGCATCATCGTTTATTTGGGTTAATTTCATCTTTGCTGATATCCATCGAGACTTGTGCCTATGTGCTTCTTTCTTGATCTTGTCGTTCTTACTTGCAATATATCCATTGAGACTTGTGCCTATGTGCTTCTCTCTTGGTACGCATTGCGGGGGGAGGCGCTGCGCCCTCCCCCCTGCACCCCCCCACCCGCTTTTATTTTTAAACCGGTTCCCCTTGCTACCTACTATTCCTTTCTTTTTGCATAAGCATCATCGTTTATTTGGGTTAATTTCATCTTTGCTGATATCCATCGAGACTTGTGCCTATGTGCTTCTTTCTTGATCTTGTCGTTCTTACTTGCAATATATCCATTGAGACTTGTGCCTATGTGCTTCTCTCTTGGTACGCATTGCGGGGGGAGGCGCTGCGCCCTCCCCCCTGCACCCCCCCACCCGCTTTTATTTTTTAACCGGTTCCCTTTGCTACCTACTATTCCTTTCTTTTTGCATAAGCATCATCGTTTATTTGGGTTAATTTCATCTTTGCTGATATCCATCGAGACTTGTGCCTATGTGCTTCTTTCTTGATCTTGTCGTTCTTGCTTGCAATATATCCATTGAGACTTGTGCCTATGTGCTTCTCTCTTGGTACGCATTGCGGGGGGAGGCGCTGCGCCCTCCCCCCTGCACCCCCCCACCCGCTTTTATTTTTAAAACGGTTCCCTTTGCTACCTACTATTCCTTTCTTTTTGCATAAGCATCATCGTTTATTTGGGTTAATTTCATCTTTGCTGATATCCATCGAGACCTGTGCCTATGTGCTTCTTTCTTGATCTTGTCGTTCTTACTTGCAATATATCCATTGAGACTTGTGCCTATGTGCTTCTCTCTTGGTACGCATTGCGGGGGGAGGCGCTGCGCCCTCCCCCCTGCACCCCCCCACCCGCTTTTATTTTTAAACCGGTTCCCTTTGCTACCTACTATTCCTTTCTTTTTTCCTGCTGCTACTACTGCTACTACTACTACTGCTACTAGTACTACTACTACTACTACTACTACCACTACCTACTACCTACTACCTACTACCTACTACCTACTACCTACTACCTACTACCTACTACCTACTAACTACTAACTACTAACTACTAACTACTAACTACTAACTACTAGCTACTACTACTACTACTAACTACTAAACTACTAACTACTAACTACTAACTACTAACTACTAACTACTAACTACTAACTACTAACTACTAACTACTAACTACTAACTACTAACTACTAACTACTAACTACTAAGTACTAACTACTAAGTACTAACTACTAACTACTAACTACTAACTACTAACTACTAACTACTAACTACTAACTACTAACTACTAACTACTGACTACTGACTACTGACTACTGACTACTAACTACTAACTACTAAGTACTAACTACTACTACTACTACTACTACTCCTACTACTACTCCTCCTCCTCCTACTACTACTACTACTACCACCACTACCACTACGACTACGACGACGACGACGACGACGACGACGACTACTACTACTACTACTACCACTACGACTACGACTACGACTACTACTACTGCTGCTGCTGCTACTGCTGCTAGTGCTGCTACTACTGCTACTACTACTACTAGTAGTAGTAGTAGTACTACTACTACTATTACTACTACTACTACTCCTCCTCCTACTACTACTATGATATTTTTTTTTGATACGGATATTTTTTTTGATCTAGGTTTGCAGCACGAAACCCGTGAGGTCTCACACAGTGGCACCTGGATATTTTTTTTGATGCATATATATTTTTTTTGATGCGTGCTGGATATTTTTTTTTGATGCATTTTTATTTTTTTTTTGATACGTGTCTCGAACGAGATCCTCATGAATTGCCGGACAAAGCTGCCACAAATAGATGGCTGACGGGAAAAGACTCAAGCCTTTTGCGGTCACATTGCATTTATGATAGGGATGATTCTCCTTGTAAGAGCTAACTTGTTTTTTTGATTGTTTTTGTTTGAAGAGCTGATTTGCTAGGGTTTCATCAATGTGCTGTGGTGTTACAAGCGCCATGGTGGTTACAAAGAAATGCTATGCCTTCCAGATGTCTTAAACAGCAGTATCTTGGATGTGTTTCAAAATGATCCTTATCCGGGGCTTTTGTGTTTCGAAATGATCCTTATCCTCTGTGTTTCAAAATGAGCCTTATCCGGTGTTTCAAAATGATCCGGGTCCCTCGGTATCATCCTTTAATTGGTAAACGGTAAACCATAGGGTAATAGGTAATAGGGAGACCATCTATAAATGGGGGAGCTTTGTAATAGGTAAACCATCTATAACCAGATATTTTTTCCCATCTGGTTTACTGATAATTACTGATAAGTACTTTGATGATTTGTTAAAAACTGAGTAAAATGATGTAAAATGTACATTCACCAGCCAAACATGATTATTTGGCAGGTATCTAACCATCAATGGTCGCGTCAATGGATTGACTGAAGGGAACATCTCAACCAGAAACTATGATTTTTGCCACCAATTGTAGCGGGTTCCTGTAGACTTTCCCTTCAACCAATCCAATGATAGTGATTGAAAGAGGACCATGAATTGTTCATTTCAGTGAATCATGATGGCTGGTAGGGGACATGTTGCACCTGGCATATGTGTGCTACCTTTTAACCTTTTGCAAAAATGGAAGGCAATCCAAAAAGCAAGATTCTGGATAAAGAAAGCATGGCATAGCTATTTGCTTTACAAAGACTTTTGCCCAATTTAACCTGAGAAGATCCTCTGCTGCTATTGGGTCCCCAATTCCGGCCGAGAACCGAGATATTCTTTTCCAGGATAATGGCTGACTGGTGATATGGAGGTTTCAAAAAAAGGGAGTACCCCCAAATCATCCAATTTCATGGGATTTTCCATGATTAACCAACCATTTTTGGAGACCCTTATTTATGGAACCCCGCATATCAATGGCGACTTCAGGAACCGATTTATTGGAGGTACCTACCATCTATAAGACCTATGTCAGGGCTAGGGGATATAACCCCCAAGTTCTATGGCTATATATATGGTACTCACGTACCTCCAATTTAGGCTCCCAGTTTATGGCCATTGACCATATGATCAAAAACTGTGGTCTGTGAAACTGTTGGGGCCCGACTCACGGGGCCCAGGATGTAGGCTTAAATGATTGAGAGTATATGCTAATACAGGGTAATGTTTGTGGTAATATCTATGGTAATATACCATGTGTATACATTATTAATGTATATTAGCATATACAAATTAGAGGTATATGTATACACATTGATTGAAGTATGTATCATTGATTATCATAAAGTATATCCATGTACAATCATGTATAGAATAAAGTACCCATGAAACAATCCCAGTTTTTCAATGTTTTTTTTTTTAACATCGCAATGCTTAGGCCTTCAACATTGCAGCTGGAAGAGCTGTAATGCCATTTTATGGTTTATAAGAGGACGTTCTCCCTGAAAATTGCCATAACAGTGGGTGGAAATTCAATCATGGTCAAAATCTCATTTTCGGTCAAACCCAAACTTTATATTATTGGTTATGTATCCCATGATAGCCTCATTTCCTATTACCAAAAACGTGTTTTTATTTGAATCATCCAGCTATTCGTGCTGTGGACCGTGTGGACCGAGATGCCGGCCGTTTGAAGGAATTTGAGCGCACCCAGGTGGTGCTAGTTGCAACTTGGGACACCAAACGACCATTTGTCTGGTAAACTAACATAACCATACATAACCATGGAAAATGGAGCTAGATGAATTAGCCACTAAGAATGGTGATATTCCATATGTACCCGAGGCATTGTTTTGGCTTGAATCTGGATGAACCTTTGGTTTGAAATGTTCAATCCAGGTGTCTTCGATTTATAGAAGCACATTAGTTCACTTTTGATTCAATCCAGGTGACGTTGATTTTCACAGAGAAATGAAGAAACTGACAATGATTCCTGTACACTAAAAGGATGGTTGTTGACGGTATCCCGTTAATAGATGTATCGCTTCTCTGGTCCAATTCCCATCCGGATCTGTGCTGGTTGGGGTTGAGGGTTGAGATTCACAGATGGATGTCATTTTAGAGTTCCGATCCGGAGAGCCACCCAAAAGTCGGATTCGAGTCGGTTTCGGGTTTCGGGTTTCGGGTTTCGGGTTTCGGGTTTCGGGTTTCGGGTTTCGTCGATTGAAACCAACTTTCGCTGTCGGTTTCGGGTTTCGGGTTTCGGGTTTCGGGTTTCGTCGCTTGAAACCAACTTTCGCTGTCGGTTTCGGGTTTCGGGTTTCGTCGATTGAAACCAACTTTCGCTGTCGGTTTCGGGTTTCGGGTTTCGGGTTTCGGGTTTCGTCGCTTGAAACCCACTTTCGCTGTCGGTTTCGGGTTTCGGTTTTCGGGTTTCGGGTTTCGGGTTTCGTCGCTTGAAACCCACTTTCGCTGTCGGTTTCGGTTTTCGGGTTTCGGGTTTCGTCGATTGAAACCCACTTTCGCTGTCGGTTTCGGGTTTCGGTTTTCGGGTTTCGGGTTTCGATCGGCCCTGGGGAACTTAAGTCTTCAGAGTCGGTTTCGGGTTTCGGGTTTCGGGTTTCGGGTTTCGGGTTTCGATCGGTCCTGGGGAAGTTAAGTCTTCAGAGTCGGTTTCGGGTTTCGGGTTTCGGGTTTCGGGTTTCGCTGGTCGAAACCAACTCTGCAGACCTCTCTCCGGATCACGTCTCTCATTTTACGTTGTAAACTATCCCAGACGAAATATCTGGTTGGTTGGAACATGAATTTTATGACTTTCCATATATTGGGAATAATCATCCCAACTGACTTTCATATTTTTCAGAGGTGTTGAAACCACCAACCAGTATCCCACTTTGGGACACTGCAAATACATTCCAGAGATGTATTGGAATGAGCAAAGAAAGCTGCATATGACCAGCAAACAATGGGTTGGGCAGCTATACCTATCTATTTCTTCGGCTAGAATTGATGCACGCACATGCTGTGATAATCTTGATACGTTCAGTTAGTCCTTGTATGTCCTTGTATAGAGATCCTGTGGATTCCCCGAAAGGATCCCTGTAATTACGGAGGTCTTGTGAGTTCTTGTAAGGGTTCCTTTTATGATACATCTTGTGAGGTCCCCCAAAGGATCCTTATATTAGAGATCCTGTGGGTCATTGTCAGAGGTCAAAGGCTCCTTTCCCCCAAGCTGTTTGGGTGCAGTAATTTTCTAAACCATGGCATTTAGGGGTTTCCGATTTTCAACCAAACGATGGCTACCCTTCGAAAATGGAGGTTTAATCTTCAGAAACGGGATAGAAGGGGTATAATCTCATGGAAAAGCGCCTCGACAATTAATCAATATTAATCATGACCCCAATTCGTTCCCATGCATCCCCATAAATCTAATTTTAATAAGCTAGCCATGAAAACACGATGGGCTATCCTTAATTCATAGAACATCACCTCCAGCCTCGTAAAGACGACCAGAGAAGTGATCGGCCCACTCTGTCGAAGGCAGAGCGGGCGGCCGTGGTTTCCTGGAAGCCTAACCTCTCGAAGCCAAAAAGATGCAGGATTTGGAACTTAGCATATTTAAACTGATCTACCCCCTGGTAAATTAACAGTTGGACCCTGAAAATCATCAATTTTTAATGGAAACTAGTCTTCCGACCCTTTGCTAGGGTCTGATCTAATCACTGGATGGTGGTTTCAAACATTTTTTATTTTCCACAATATATGGGATAATCCTGCCCATTGACTAATATTTTTCAAGATGGTTAAAACCACCAAGCAGATCATGTTTTCATCTGGACCACCACCTTGCAGGTTTTGTTTTCAGCTTTTCCCTTGGAACGGAGGCGAACTCCAGCGATGCACGGCATTTTCAATCACTCGACGCCACACCACGTGGCGGTTTTTTTTCGACGCCTTGGCGTTTCAAAAGCATAGGAAACTGGTGATTTGACCAAGAAAAATTGGGATTCAATGGGATTTATAGCTGATTGATAGCGAAGTTGGTGAAGATTTGTGACATAGTTGGGTGAATTCTATGGTTTATGGTAGATATAACTATAATTAAGGATGTAGGGTTTATTTATGGGGTTTATAAACCAATTTACAACTGGTGGGGGGCCACCTTGTGAATATATGTGTATATAATATACACATCCTAGCTTGTTGAAGTGGGATTTATCATATATATATATATGTAATGTATAATTATATATATATACACATCAACACAGCTGGTTTGTGGTTTCATTTGTCGATGTTCAACCATTTGACTATCAGTGATTATCATATGACTCGAATCATGATTCCAGTTGACTGATACTTTAGTGACATATAGTGACATTGTGGGGGTTGAACCCTCGTTTTTCACCAGTTGAGTGTTACCTCTATGGATCTCCTGGGATGTCGGTCTAGCACAGATCTTCGCAGATCGTCCCGCGACGGTGGAATCAGAGGAGGTTTTCATCCGACAATCCATGGTTAATAATTCAATGGGAATTCCAGGATCCTAAAATGGAGGTACTGTACCATATAAGGCCATATTTTGTGGGGATATTCCCTTACATAGGCCTTACATAGGCCTTATATATAGTAGGTACCTCCAATTTAGGTTCCTGAAATGGCCATTGAATAATGGTGATGATATGGTGATGATATGGTGATGATATGGTGAAGAATGGAACAATGATCATGATATACTGGTTGGTGGTGACTGGAACCATGGAATGGATTAGGACTTTCCATAATATATTGTGAATGTCATGTCATCCCAACTGACGAAGTCCATCATTTTTCAGAGGGGTAGGTGGCTCAACCACCAACCAGTCATGGTGGTGTCAAAGTTTCAATCAGGTCTTGAAAGATGCTTTTTTTGTCTTTACAGAAGTCCTTTCTGGCTGATGGTTACCCTCTGGTAAACATACAAAAAACTATTGAAAATTGCCATTTATAGTGAGTTTTCCCATAAAAAATGGTGGATCTTTCCATCGTTTTTTGTATGTTTACCAGGCCGGGTAACCATCAGCCAGAAGGGACGGATTTTTCTCGGTTCCAGTTCACTCCTCATGCCTTGGAGGCTGACGGCTTGGTGATTCTAAGGAGGAAACAATGATGGGTTATGGCAGCTATGGGATGTTATTGGGAACATAACATGAAATGCCCTCTGGTAAACGTTTACATAGCTATGGAAAATCACCATCTTTAAGTTCGGTAAATCAACTATAAATGGGCCATTTTCAATAGCAAACTGTTAGTCATAACCAGAGGGTACCACTTATCATTGAGCTATCAGTACCACTTGTCACCAAGGAAGAGGACCCAGTTCTTAAGACTTTGGTGACATGGTGAATGACAGATTCGCCACTGTGATCCTTTTCATGAGTTCCCTGTACCATTTGGTTTTTGAACACTTTGCTATGGAAGCCATGGCTTATTTACAGATTATTTATGATGATTTACTTTTAAACAAATTGGAACATGGCTTATTCAATCTTACCCTCTGGTAAACTAACATAACTATGGAAAATCACCATTTTTAATGGGAAAATCCACTATAAATCACCATTTTCAATAGCTTTTTGTATAGTTTACCAGAGGGTATCTATCGATGATTTACCCATGACAAGCTGGTGGATGTCCAGCCCTCGCAGGTGAGGTGGAACATTTCAACATGTTCCGACATTCCAATGGTAAAGCGAGAGGAATGGGAGTCTGATGCTCAGAAACTGCCAAGATTGGGTCCCCAAAATCATGGATAAGAATTGGATACTCAAAAATGACTTAGATAATTAGATTCCTACTTTTTTGGATTAAAAAAACGACTATAGACATTGACTGATTTTTTCGAAAAGATTCCGCTGTGCATTTTGTGGAGTCGGATGTTCATCGGAGCAAGCTGGGGGTTTCCATCTTGGGGCTACCCCAAGCTCGCTGGATGGTTTATTTCATGGAAAATCCCAATCTAAAATGGATGATAACTAGGGGTACCCCCATGACTTAGGAACCCCCCATATGGATTCATATGGTATCATAAGTTTTGACCCAACCCCAAAGGAGATTTAAAAAAATGCAAAGGAACGTGTCAGTTGTGTCACACTTGACGTCCCCTCTAAGTGGTTGAGAACCATGTTTATAACAGGATCCATTCTATACAAATATACCTGTACCCAACCATTACATAAACCAGGTTTTTATGGAATGGTGGGGCACGGGTTCCTACCCATCAATCAAGGGGGATTTTATAACTAGCTACGGATGGAATCATGTCAAACACGGGGGATTCACCAGGCTTTGTAGTCATTTATTACCTGGTTGTCTTATCCAGATATGGATTGGGACGGCAAAATGTCCTGGTCATTTGGCTTTTTATTTTAGGGACAACGGCCGTAAAAAAACGGATTCACCCGAGAAGACCAAGAAATTGCGGAAAATCCAGGAAAATCCCATCCTAATATACTAAACATAGCTGTTTTATCCTGTTTTATTGTCACACATATGGTGTCATCATGTTTCATCCCCTATCCAACCAGTTTTTTTTTTCGTGGGAAGCTCTCCTGGGGATCCTGTTCTGCCTCATTCACCATGGATACCCTCTGGTAAACATACAAAAAGCATCAACAAGCTATTGAACATGGCTATAGAAATAGTTGATTTACCCAGCTATAAAATTGTGATTTTCCATAGTTATGTGGCTGTTTACCAGAGGGCAAGTGTGGCTCAACAATCTTTCTACTTTGGTGACTGTTCTCCAGTAAACTAACATAGCTGTGGAATATGTATGAACATGTCTCATTTGTAGATGATTTACCGTAATGAAACATGGCGATTTCCATAGCCATGTGAGTTTACCGGAGGGGATATAAAATCACTAGAACATCATAATTTGTCAATCTAGTAACATCCGTTTGGTGGATTAAACTACATCAAAATTTCATAGGTTTTCAACATCCAGGAACATCCCATTGATCAATGGATTGTTTTTTTTTTGAAAATCTTCACCGGAAACCAATCCAATGATCCCTTTGAAATCCAGTTTTTATCTAGGTTTTCATGGGTTTTCATGGATTTTCATGGGTTTTCCTCTAGGTTTTCCGGTTAAAATTGTCCCTTAACTTAAAGCCTGGTTGGTGGTTTGGAACATGAACTTTATGTTTCCATTCAGTTGGGAATAGTAAGCCCAACTGACGAACTCATATTTTTCAGAGGGGTAGGTATACCACCAACCAGCCAATAATATCCCATTCATATGCCATATATATATATCCCAATATATTCCCATTATATTCCCATCAATATCCCATCTGTTTCTGGGAATTGAACAATATCTCAATATATCCCACCAACCATATAATAACCATATAATAACCACATAATAACCATATAATAACCAGGGAATTGAAATCCATCTTTTTCTGAACTTCACCGAGCCACCGAAACAAAGCCATGCTGCCTTGAATTCCATCGAGGTGGTCACCTTTGTAAGAGCCGAAACGGCTTTGCAGGAGGGCCATGGTGAAACATTGGGATTTGCTATAGCTATATATGCTTATATGAAAGTTATATGATGTTATATGGTTATATAACTATATGGTTCCCGACCCACAGAGGGCCGTATGGTTTTAGGAGTTTTTCATTAACAAAAAATTTTCGCTACAGAGAAACGTCATTTTTTTATCATGTTGACGTGAAAAATAGGGTTTTGAACATCTCCAAAACTACTTCGTTTTTGGACATAAGTTCGTGTTTTTTTGGGATGCAGCACTTTGTTTCCTTCTTCTCAGAAGCTCTTGATTGCTTTGACGGCCTTGCAAAGTTCATCGAGAAATCGGTGAGGTGTCAATGGTCCCAAAGAGTTTCGCCAACAGTAACCCAAGACAAACTTTTCCAATTCAGGGTCCTCTTTTGTGTTGACTCCATGATACAACCGTCTTGGAAAGCTTTTGGGAATCTAATCTTTCAGGCCTTTCAAGTGCAAGAGAAGATCACCATAACGTAGCATGACGTGTGTGTGCAAGTGCAAGAGAAGATCACCATAACGTAGCATGACGTGTGTGTGCAAGTGCAAGAGAAGATCACCATAACGTAGCATGACGTGTGTGTGCAAGTGCAAGAGAAGATAACCATAACGTAGCATGACGTGTGTGTGCAAGTTGACATGAACGTTATTGCCGCACCCCACCCCACCCAACCCCACCCCAAGATAACCATAACGTAGCATGACGTGTGTGTGCAAGTGCAAGAGAAGATCACCATAACGTAGCATGACGTGTGTGTGCAAGTGCAAGAGAAGATCACCATAACGTAGCATGACGTGTGTGTGCAAGTGCAAGAGAAGATAACCATAACGTAGCATGACGTGTGTGTGCAAGTTGACATGAACGTTATTGCCGCACCCCACCCCACCCAACCCCACCCCAAGATAACCATAACGTAGCATGACGTGTGTGTGCAAGTGCAAGAGAAGATAACCATAGCGTAGCATGACGTGTGTGTGCAAGTTGACATACATTGCCCCACCCCACCCCACCCAACCCCACCCCAAGATAACCATAACGTAGCATGACGTGTGTGTGCAAGTGCAAGAGAAGATCCCATAACGTAGCATGACGTGTGTGTGTGTGTGCAAGTTGACATGAACGTTATTGCCCCACCCCACCCCACCCAACCCCACCCCAAGATAACCATAACATAGCATGACGTCTGTGTGCTAGTTGACATGAAAGAGCATCAAAAAACGAAAAATTGCCAAAAAATGCTTAAAACACCGCGGCCTTCTATGGGTCGGGCTCCAGCTATATACATACATATGTTACATAATATAAAATTGGGATTTAACTTATTATAACTTATAACTTATTATATGTGGTTATATATAGCTATATATGGCCAATTTTTAATAAGCCCTATATCAATCTATGTTATAGATATAAAAGCTATATATGGGCTATATCACCTTATAGAGGTATATTATTGGATGTTACTATATATGGTTATAGTTGTTACATCTATGAAGTTACATTAATATAATGTGATATGTTTTGTTATACACATATAATA
This sequence comes from Cladocopium goreaui, assembly GCA_947184155.2. Taxonomy (NCBI): domain Eukaryota; class Dinophyceae; order Suessiales; family Symbiodiniaceae; genus Cladocopium; species Cladocopium goreaui. The sequence continues at coordinate 316,343 of CAMXCT020000802.1, read as the reverse complement.
TCATATAATGTGATGTAAGTTATATTCACTGTATTATATATGATTTATTAGTTATGGGGCTTTCTTGATTGGGGGATCCCCCGTCATCATCCAAGTCATTAGATCATGACTTAGTATTGAGTCCCAACCATTGTTTTCCGACTGGGGACCCCCCCCATTTCAAGAAACCTCCACATGATGTTATACATAAGTTATTAGTTACAGGGTAGTAGCCCCCACTTACAAGTTGATTTTTTAAAACCACCCTAAAATGGGATGGTTTACCACATCAGTTGTATATCAGGTACGAGGGTAGTACCACGACTTATAAGTTGGTTTACAATCCCCCGAAACATGTATAGATTGAACACCCATAAACCCTAGTTATTGGAGCTGTAAACCAAACTTAGCGAATGAACTGAGGCACGACCATGTATAAGTTATCATTTAATGATTATATTGGGGATAGCCAAGGGGAAATCTGACAACTATTTTCTGACAAAACATGACAAAATTCACACAGCTTCCTGGAAAATGGATGAACATGGCCCATTAAGTTCAATGATTTAGCCAGTAAACATGGTGATTCTCCATGGCTATTTATGTGTAAAATTACCAGAGGGTACCTCTCAAAAACGTTTTTTTGGTCTGTTTTTCAAGGAGTCATCATTGGGAAAATTAGTTGGACATCAAGGGATATAATCAACATTAGTCAACAATGTGATAGTTGGATGTTTTGTTTTGAGATCATGGGCATAGGCAAATCCCAATTCTTTATAGGATATAATTCGTGCGGAGAGAGTGGTGTATAATGATTGGATACAACCAAAAGTATGGAGTATATGGATTGGTTCAAAAATTAGGGATGTGCCCCCAAAAATGGGCCCCCCAATGGGCCCTGGAATTTCAGAAGGCCACTGGAATCTCAAGGGGACATGGATGAAAAAACCCATGGGGATTTTGGATGTTCTTTTTTCAGACCGAACTTCATCCAACTCGCTTTCAGCATGGTAAAAAAAGGCCTAAAGTAGACATGGGGGGGACAATCATGGGGACATATGTCCACTGAAATTCTGGGGATTGGCGTTTTCTCTTCCCAGATGGCTCTACCAGGAGCCGAATCTTCGAAAGAGATGGTTTTTTCGACCAAAATGGTCCCCGTGAATTTGTTGGTGAATCGCCATTTTCCCGACGATCGTTGCCATTTCTGTGTTTTTTTTGCGGTGTACCCTCTGGTAAACTAACAGTTTGCTATTGAAAATTGCCATTTATAGTGAGTTTTCCAATTAAAAATGGTGATTTTTCATAGTTGTGTTAGTTTAGAAACGCCTAGATCCTGGATATGTAAAACATCTTCAAACTCAAGTCCTTGATGCGGCTTCTGTAGTACACGGCTCCAAAGTGTCTGCTGTTGGGCGCATAGGACAACTCAGAAATCTCCCTGGCCGTAATTGGATCAGGACCCCCCCACATTTGATGCATTTGACGTGATAAAACCATGGTTTCCTCGAGAGATTCCCATCAGTCGATCCATTAAATGTTGAGGTAACCTGGAGTTTGACTTCTCTGTCAGGTGCTGATGTCAAGTATTGAAGTTGATGGATGGCACCTGTTTCTCAAAGAGGCGTGCAAAGATGCTCCATTGCTGGTGCCCCAATGGCACAAAAAGAGGGACATCAACTAAGCAAGAATGATATGACCATAATGTTTGATCACCAATCACTGTGAACCATTAAGTTGTTATGTCTTGCTATCAGAGTCTGTGATATACATTGATATACCATACAGAAGTTCAGCGTTTCCAATCAGATTACATCACGTCTATCAACGCTATTTTCATTAGATCATGGGTTAGCCCATCATTTGGAGATCGTCATCGGTAAATGGGGATGATAAGAAGCAGTTTACATGAGCTATCCTGATATGGAGGTTTCCTACCCTCTGGTAAATTAACATAGACCCTGAAAATGACCGATTTATAGTGGAAACTAGTCTTCCAAACCCTATCTGCCAGGGTCTATGTTAATTTACCAGAGGGTAAAATGGGGAACCCCAAGCATCCCATGTTTTCACAGAAAAAGATTACTGGCTTGGTCTTTTTCAAAAGTCTCAATGGTTTTGGGTTCACCCATTTTAGGAGAAAACACAGAGGGGATCGTGTCCATTTCATTCGCAGCGTTCTTCCAGCAGGTTTATGATTATAAGGGGGTATACCAGGCAATATAGTATTGGGGATTATATAATCCATGAAATGGATGCCCCAATGAAGCCAACTAATATTCTGTCTCTCAAGTACATGTGCATAGATATGGAAGACCCACTATTTGTAGATCATTTTTTCTTGGGAAGCAACCATGGGTTTATGACGCTTTATGAGGGTTTACGGGAGGGCATATAAGTAGCAGCTATGGTGGCTTGATCCATGTGAGATTTTGAGGGAAAATGTGAAACATCTCAAATGAAATCCCCATCACTTTCATGATGGCAATAGACCTACAGGAAACCGTATAGGCAATTTTGCCTTGGCTTCCTCCAGATTTTCTCTTAAATCAATCGACTGATAAAGATTTATAAAGAGACGAAAGAACAAAAATATACAAATATCAGTTTTGTTTCACCCGTTTTTTTGAAACCATGGAATTTTTCCTAAAGAATAAGCAGCCGGAATTTCTTTGAAGCTCAGTTGGAATAAAAAACATCTTCGATGACAGACCGGGTTCCAGGAGACTCAGCAGCTTTCACAGAAAACGGCCATTGAACATGGCCATAGAAATCGTTGATTTTTCACTTCAAGAATATAAGTCGTATAAGGGATCCCTGGCATACCCTCTGGTAATTTGTTACAGAGCTATTGACCATGACCCATTCATAGTTGATTTACCTATTAAAGACGGGGATTTTCCATAGCTATGTAAACGTTTACCAGAGGGTAGTATGATCTAATGTGTGGTTAAAACAAACAATGCCATAAACCATCCATGACTGGGAATGGTACACATACCACCTATCAAAATGGTGATGACTGGGGGATGGTTTATGTCATTGTTTTACCAACATGATACCTCTAAATGATTCTAAATGGCTATTTTAATAGAGAACATGAGAAATTTTTGTATTTTCACATGGTTATAATCCAATGGATCTGGGGATGGGTCAAGTTACCTATGAAAATCGTCACCATATGACTGGGCAAAGAGCCATCCATGCACCAGCTGTGACTTAGGGTAGGGCAATAAGGGTTTTGACTTATAGCCAGTTTCGAAACCCGTCAAACATCGTTCCAAACAAAAACCGGTGGCCAGGGATTTTTGCGGTGAACGGAGCGGTGAACGGAATCCATTTTCCCTTTTTTTCCCCATGAAATGGGGAGCCGTTTGGAGCTACGAATGAGTTTCCCAAGCGGATGATAGCAAACAAAAACCTGGATTGGGATTGGTGGTTTCATAATGTTTCATATTCTCAACCGACATGACATGATGATCCCAATGACTATTGGGAATTATTGGGATTCATTTGAAACTACCGCATTTGGATTGACACTGCATAATCCCAGTCTCAATGGGGTCAGCAGTTTGAGGGTAGATGATGGGACAATGGCCACATGAACCCCCCACCCGGTGCCATGTTTGGATACCAACTTCAGGGCGGCCAAATCCACGATTTTTGAACACCTTAAATGGGCCATGGCTTCCATGGCATTGTTAAATAACCAGAGGGGAAAAAACACCATGGTTTTTAATCATCCCATACTGGTTGGTGGCTTGGAACATTTTTTATTTTTCCATATATTGGGAATGTCATCATCCCAACTGACGAAGTCCATCATTTTTCAGAGGGGTAGGGCTCAACCACCAACCAGCATAAAATGTCCCGCATCTCGTGCCGCTATTCCCGCTATTCCCCATGCTATTCACCATGGTGTCACCTAATTTTCCCAAGACTCCAAGAAAAACACAGGCAGATCAACAGCCTGGTCAACCGCACCGTGCAGGGGTCGCCGAGATCTGGAAGGAAAATCAAATGAAGAATGGCTCAATGTTTGAGTATGGTAATATATATATATTTATTAGTATATGTTGTGAATCTACATCATTGCAACCCCCACAGTGCCATTTCCTTCCAGCTCACGATGCCAGGAATAATCAACAACAAATGTCTTACCACTTGGAGCACATTGGCTCAGGGTCAGCCTTAGGAGAGGGCATAGGGATAGGGAATCGTGCTTGCCATTTTTGCTTACTGGTCTATTGGCGTGGTCGCCATTTGGAACTTAGAGCCTGGGGCTCATTCAGAACTGGAAGGCCTAGTTGGCCAAGCGATTCTTGGTGCCTTGATCCCAAGGCTTTTGCCGCTGTGATCCTTTTTGCGAGGTCTGACAAAACAGTTTGGCCGCGCTGTGGGTTTTGTGCTTTGGAGGTGCTACCAGGTGATCTGACTAATTGTCAATCACACTGGTAGCGGAGCTACCGTTCCGCAACGGAAGATCCAGGTCAGAGTCAAAGTGAAGAACAAGCTGCTCCAACGCAGCGCGAACCAGCTGCACCACCGCAGCGTATGACAGAGTCATCAGAAGGCTCCAATACAGTCCCGAATCAATTGGCAGTTTTGGTACCGTCATTTGATCCCAGCAAGGATGATCTTCAGGTGTATACTCAGAAGGTTGAACTGTTGCTAGAAGCATGGCCATCTACAAAGTACACCGAGCTAGCCACCCGGCTTATACTGAACTGTAGTGGGTCCGCATTCAAGAAATTGCAACTGCATCAATCAGAGATCACTCAGAACGATCGCAAGTCCATTCAGAGGATCATAGAACTGCTCGGAGGACACTGGGGACAAATCCCTTTGGAACGCCGCTACGAGTTTGCAGAAAGAGCCCTCTATAAGTGTGCACAGAAAGGGGATGAAAGCGCTGACAGCTACTTGGCTCGTGCTGACATCATGTGGACAGAGCTGAACAACACCAAGTTCAATGTGAGCGATCTACAAGCCTATGTGACACTTAGGGGTAGCATGCTTTCGGCAGAGGACAAGAAACGTGTCCTCATTGATGCTGATGTGGCTGACAAGGGTGAGTTGACTGTGTCCCGAGTCAGCTCCTCGATTCGCATGTTGGGTGCAGGTTTCTTCCAGGAGATGACAGCAGGTCGCAAAGTCTCCAAACTGAAGACGTATGATCAATCAGCTCTGCCCGCCGAGGACATGGATGGTGCTGAATCCGACCAGCCCACCATGGCCATGGAAGGCATTGAAGATGAAGACCAAATGGTCGAAACGTTAGTGCAGGAGGGAGACGAAGATGCATCTCTGGTGGCAGATTTTGAGGCAGCCGCCGCAGACGTCTTGCAGAACGATGAAGAATTGGCAGCCGCCTTGACTTCTTACCAGGACGCTCGAAGACGCCTCAACGACAAAGTCAGATCCAGAGGTTTCTGGCCCATCTCCAACAAGGGAAAAGGCAAGGGGTTCACCAAGGGCCCAAAAGGCAAGTTTCAGAAAGGACACCCGTCCTCTCGGAAGTCACTTCAACAGAGGATCCTGGAGTCACGATGTCGCCTGTGTGGAAAAGTGGGGCATTGGAAGGCTGAATGCCCCAGCCGATCTGAGAGTACAAGTGCCCATGCTCGAGCTCCACAAGCTCCCACGACGTTTGTGCAGGTATCCCATGCTGAGGTCAATGAGGTTTCCGATGGTCTACCGTTAGAATTTTTGAACTTGCCGCTTCATGCTGAAACCACCATGGATGCCACTCAGCACAATAATCAATTTTCATTTGTAACCGCCACCCAGAGTAATCCCAAAGATAACCTGAACAGTTCTCTTCAAGCCTGGAAACATTACCACGATCACCACACTGTCACTGCCAGGAATGAACCGATGAGTGCCCAGATGCGATCCAGATTGGCTGCTCGAGCCCAGCAGCGATTGCACACCGGCAGCCATGACCCATGCAACAGAGCTGAGCCAGATTCCGTGTGTTTTGCATCCCATGGATGTATGGGAATAGTTGATCTCGGTGCCACCAAGACCGTGATAGGCAGCCATTTGGTAAAGGGTTTGTTGGATAACCTTGACCCATGTCTCCGATCACAAGTGTTTAGGTGCCCATGTGTTATCACATTTCGTTTTGGTAATCACGGAATTCTGCAGAGCAAATTTGCATTGGTCATTCCGATTCATGGTTTACAATTGAAGGTTGCCATAGTGCCGGGATCCACTCCGTTTCTTTTGTCCAGTACCTTGCTGAGAGCATTGTGTGCCACCGTTGACACTGAGAACCATGTGATGTTTTCCAGAAAACTCAACCGATCGTTTCCTCTACAGCTCACCAGCAAGGGTTTGTTTCTCCTTGATTTAAATGTACTGGCCCAACAACTACCGGGCCAGAAGACCTTTTTTCCAATGGCAGAAACTCATCCCGCAATTGATGAGCATGACCGGAGCATCCGATCCGAGCCCAAAACTCTGCCAGCTGCTCCACATCAACCCAAGAGCTTGGAAGTTGTCAGAAATCACCGTGAAGCACCAATTCTGAGTGATCAAGTTTCGGAAGTCAGTTATGAACATGCTTCCCAGCGCCCTGATCGGCCCAAGCCATTGCCCCGAGGTTTTCAAACGATCCAACGAAAGTGCCATGACCAGCTTGGCGCAGAGGTTGCTGAACGTGCAGAAGCCAGCCGAGGAAAGTCACCCAGACATCTCTCACCTCACCCTCGGACAGCTGAGAGAGCAGAAGATTGCTTTCGGGAAGGCCCACCAAGGGAAGACTTTCAACCAAATGTGGAAGGAGGAACAAGGCTGGGTCACCTGGTTTGTTCAGAGATTTGCCCAGTCCACCAAAGCCGAACATCGCATTTTCCTGCGTTACGTCGAGCTCGAGATCGAGCGAGCCGAACTCTCAGGGGATCAGGTTCCAGTGAGGAATCAGCAGGAGACCAACAAGCTGATCAACATGGCAGACACACCGCCACAGTCCTCCCAACTGGGAACTGTGGCCAAGGCAAAGGCCAAACCGATGATTCGCCCGACCCCCGAGACCCCGGTCTGGGACTTGGAGGAGGATCCCGATCTCTTCGAGATGATTCCCACCGACACAGGTGTGGTGCAGAACCAACAGATCGAGCACCTCGAGACCAGGATGCTGAATGTGGAGGGCATGCTGAGCAACATCCTTCAGCACCTCGAGAACCTGACAGTGAACCGCTGTACCGAGCAATGAGCAGGGTTGAGTGTCCAAGCGACATGTGCGCAGATTCTATGTTCCATACGGATACCCAGACCACTCCTGAATCCAACCGAGAAGCCATCAGATTCAACCAACTTGTAACTCAATACTCAAAGGAATTCTCCAAGGTTTACCATTCCACTGATACTTCAACTTCACGTTTGAACCTGTTGGAAGTGTTTTGCAGCGCACAGAGCCAGTTGACTCACCAGTCTCAGCGCCTTGGATTCCGAGCTGATCGCTTCGGACTGCAGCAAGGGGATCTCCAGACGGCAGATGGCCGGGCAAAATTGTTTCAAACGGTTTGCAGGCATAGGCCGCAGAATGTTTGGTTCAGTCCTAGCTGTGGTCCGTGGAGTGGATTCTCCTGTCTGAACGGCAGTCAGTCCATGCAAGCTTGGGATGCGTTGCAGGAATCACGGATGCGACACTTAGAACAAGTTGCCCTTGGAATTGTGTTACTAAGGTTTCAGCGACAGCAGAATCGACACTTCCATTGGGAACAACCAAGGGGTTCCATCATGTTCAAGTTGCCATATCTTCAAGAAGCGCTGTACTATTTGCTTTCAGTGGATGTTGATTTGTGCACTGCAGGTGAACTGAAGGATCCCGAGAACGGTAAGCTAATCAAAAAGACCCTAACCATCATGACAACATCCAACAACATGGTAAGGTCCCTCATTGGCTTAAGATGCAACAATTTACATGAACACCAGACCGTTGAAGGTAAGACCCATGTTCAAGGAAAAGCCATCAATCGTTCCACTTTCACTGAGAATTATCCCAGAAAGTTTGCCCGCAGATTAGCCATGTTGATGGGAAAAGTCCAAATTCCCCATGAACCTGTGTACAGAAATGAAGCATGGAGTGTCCTTGCAGCCGAAGAGCATCCAGAAGCTCCAGCACCCAAGAGAGTCCGACGTGAGCGTTACACCTCTCTCAAGATCAGCCGAGTCCAGGATGTCTCAAAACTCCCATGGGGAAAACGGCAGAAGTGTGTTGGAAAAACCACCCCGATTGACAGTATGAACTCTTGGAAAAGGATCTTCGAAAAGTTACACCAAGTCTTACCCAGAGTAGGAAAAACCGTAATCCACGATGATGAAATCCTTGAGTCTATTCAAAAGTTGATTCCAGAGAAGAACATACACACACTGATTGCCTGTAGGGGAGCCAGTAGAACTCTTGCCCCACCTGAAACACTAGTCAAGGGTCTTGCACCATTCCGTAGAAGTGTTTTCACTGAAAGAGGGTCTGGGGAGATCCGTGCCGAAGAGGATTGGGAAAACTGGGAAATGCTGGCAAAGCGCAACCTGATTCGTCCATCTCATGCCACCCGAATCAACCTGACGATGTTTGGGAACACCAAAGAGCAGGTGTGTGATGTCCCCAGGAATGAACCCGAGACATCCAATGCAGAGCCATCTGTGCCAGACAACCGGCGCATCAATTCAAGTGCACCCGACAGCCAGGACTGTCTCGAAGAAGCCAATCCTGAAATGTCGCAACACCAAATGGAGACACCATGTTCCGAAGACCTCACTAGTTCCCAGGGAGCAGATGCCGGGAGCCAATCACATGGCACTAGATTCAAGGCTTTACCCCGAGATGAACAGATTTCCTTGATCAGAGCTCACAAAAACCTCGGGCATCCAAGCCCGGAAAAACTTAGCGCTGTCTTGCGATCACAGGGGTACAGAGCCGAAGTAGCCCGTGCTGCACTGGATCTCAAATGTTCTGTGTGCCAGGAACATAGTGTTCCAAAGCTAGCCCGGCCCAGCACTCTGCGTGATGAGGGAGATTTCAATGACCGAGTGTGCATCGATGGTCTACAGTGGACTAACAAGAACGGCAAGTTGTTTCATGTGTATCATGTTGTAGACTGGTCCACAAGTTTTCAAGTTGCCCGAATAGCCCCTGACAGATCATCCGCCACCGCCATCCAGACATTGATCGACATGTGGCTATCGTGGGCAGGGTGTCCTATGGAAATGTTAGTGGATGCTGCTACGGAGCTTAACTCCGAAGAGTTCAGTACGTTTGCCCAGAAACACAACATTCGGGTCACCACTATCAGCCCAGAAGCGCAGTATCAGAATGGGAAAGCCGAAAGACATGGAGCCATACTCAAGACCATGCTAAGTAAATATGATGCTGAACATCCCATAGAACAATATCATGACTTAGCCCAAGCACTTTTTTGGTGTACACAGTCCAAAAATGCAATGAGCTTGAAGCGTGGGTATGCCCCTGAAGTCCATGTACTTGGCAAACATACTCGTCTCCCAGGTGCTGTCTGCAGTGATGAATTGCTGCCAGCACACATGCTCTCAGAGTCAGAAACTGCCCAGGGTCTAGCGTTTAAGCGGCAGCTTGACCGCCGTGAATGTGCCCGACATGCCTTCATCCAAGCTGACAATGATGCAGCTCTCCGGCGTGCCATGCTGCGCCGATCACGACCCGGTGATCAGCAGTACAGTCCCGGTGAGTGGGTAATGTGTTGGCGACCAGGGAAGGGCCCGCAACCAGGATTTTGGGCGGGCCCCATGAAAATCGTGGTACATGAGAACCCTCAGACCATTTGGACCACCCAATGCAGTAAACTCTACAGATGTTCCCCAGAACATGTTCGACCAGTGTCAGCCAATGAGTCCCGGAAAATACCATTAACCACCAATGAACTTTCAGTATCCACCATTGCACAACAATTGTCCAATTTCCAATCCCAAGGTATCACCAGAGCTATTGATAACTTTCCCTTAAATCCCATCACCAGCATTCCGATGGAGGGACCTACGTCCAGTCCGCAACCAAGTCAGAATGAAGAATCCTCAGAGGGTCAACCGGACATGGAACCTGAGATTCCATCCCATCAAACTACACCTTCCACCACCACGATCAATCCTGAAGAAAGCCATAATTCCCAGTTGAATGATCAACAAGTAACCCACAACCCAAGCCCATATGATGTAAACATCCCTGGTATCGAAACCCCAATACCTGACGATGAAGATGGTCTCACATGTGAAGGGATTCACTGCTTAGACGATGACGGGGACACAGGCCTGATCACCGACGGATCCGACATGGCATGGCGATGTGAAGTCGTGGTCAACGACAACGACATTCAGAGCTGGAAACAAGAAAGTCCCAGTGAGCACATGGCCTTTGTTGCATCAGCAGCCAAACGACAACGCTCTGAGGTCAAATTGTCCACGCTGACACAATCGGAAAGAGAGCAGTTCCAGAAGGCAAAGGAATCCGAGATTCAAAATTGGATTAGGACCGGCACCATTTCAAGAATCTTACGGGATAAAATTCCTCATGATCAAATCCTCCGATGCCGTTGGATTCTCACATGGAAACCAATAGACCCCGAAGATATTCCTGATAAATCCCAAGTCCAAAAATCCAAGGCAAAGGCCAGACTTGTAATACTAGGATACTTAGATCCCCAACTTGAGAATCTTCCCAGAGATTCACCTACTCTGGGACGAAATGCAAAGATGTTGTCCCTGCAATTGATTGCATCCATGGGTTGGACTCTCAGATCCTTTGATATCAAGGCAGCCTTTCTCCAAGGTAAAACCCAAGGAAACCGAATATTAGCCATTGAGCCTGTACCGGAACTCATCCAAGCCTTGCAGCTCTCCACAACAGAAGTATGCAAGCTTGAAAAGGGAGCCTATGGTCTGGTGGATGCACCATTTCTCTGGTACCAAGCCATTAATGAAGAACTGTTGAAACTAGGGTTTACACAAAGTCCGTTTGACCCATGTCAATACGTTCTTAGACACCACCAAACGGGAAAACTAGAGGGCATCCTTGGACTCCACGTCGATGACGGCATATGCGGGGGATCCTCATATTTCTCTGACAAAATCAATCAACTAGAAAAGAAGTATCCTTTTGGTTCCAAAAAGGCCCAACAATTCACATTCACAGGAATCGAAATGAACCAACAACCCGATGGAACGATCACTATGAAACAAGGCAAATACATCAATGCCATTGAACCAATCAAAATTTCCACTGACCGAAGGAACCAAGGAGAGGAAAAAGTGACGGAGACAGAGAGACAAAGCCTGCGTGCCATCATCGGCAGTCTCCAGTATGCCGCTGTCCACACCCGGCCAGATCTTGCCAGTCGATTGAGCCAATTACAATCCGCAATTAACAGTGCAACAGTAAATACACTTATACTTGCCAATCAAACTTTACACGAAGCCAAGAAGCACAGCAGCACCACCATTATCATTCAACCAATCCCTGTTGATGACTTTCGATTTTTGGCTTTTTCCGACGCCTCCTTTGCTTCAAAGAGCAATCCCAGTTCCCACACGGGTAGCATGATCATGGGCACTCATAAACTGATTTCAGAAAATGTTTCTTGCCCAGTAAGTCCCTTGGCATGGGGCTGCAAGAAAATTCAGCGTGTAGTGACAAGCACCCTGGCCGCTGAAACAGTTTCGTTAAATTCTGTACTTGATCATTTGTCCTGGTTGCGGTTGTGTTGGGGTTGGATACTAGACCCAAAGGTTGAATGGAAACACCCAAACCATGCCCTAGGTCAGCTCCCTGAATCCTTTTCTACAGCCACCTATAAATCTCAGAGACTTCCAGATAGTCTAGCCGCCACTGACTGTAAAAGTCTCTATGATTTGGTCACAAGGACAGCTGTTCCCAATTGCGCAGAATATCGCACCATGCTCAATGCCCGGTCCATTAAGGATATGCTCCAAGAAGGAGTGCAACTTAGATGGGTTCACTCTGGAGCACAACTTGCTGATAGCCTCACCAAAATAATGGACAGTGGTTTCTTGAGAGAAACTCTCAAGATCGGAATGTATAAGCTTCATGACGAACTGGAAGTTTTGAAGAGCCGTGCGTCAACCAGAACACGACTCAAATGGCTTCGCAGTTCTTGCAAGGAACCTGATTCCGAAGGTTGCAATGATGAATGTTTTCTTTCATTAAACTATGATTTTTTGGGAGTGTGAATCTACATCATTGCAACCCCCACAGTGCCATTTCCTTCCAGCTCACGATGCCAGGAATAATCAACAACAAATGTCTTACCACTTGGAGCACATTGGCTCAGGGTCAGCCTTAGGAGAGGGCATAGGGATAGGGAATCGTGCTTGCCATTTTTGCTTACTGGTCTATTGGCGTGGTCGCCATTTGGAACTTAGAGCCTGGGGCTCATTCAGAACTGGAAGGCCTAGTTGGCCAAGCGATTCTTGGTGCCTTGATCCCAAGGCTTTTGCCGCTGTGATCCTTTTTGCGAGGTCTGACAAAACAGTTTGGCCGCGCTGTGGGTTTTGTGCTTTGGAGGTGCTACCAGGTGATCTGACTAATTGTCAATCACAATATGTATATTTCGTCATAATTAGACATATATGTATGGTAATATGTATATATATATTATGTATATGTATGGTAATATATATATATTTATTATATGTATATTTCGTCATAATTAAACATATATGTATGGTAATATATATATATATTTATTATATGTATATTTCGTAATAATTAGACATATATGTATGGTAATATATATATATATTTATTATATGTATATTTCGTCATAATTAGACATATATGTATGGTAATATATATATATATATATTATATAGTGACTATATATATATAGTCATAGTTATATCTATATGATTAAATACATATATATATATATACATTCAGGGGTATTGGAAGGGCCCCAGCGCAGTGGGAAAACCTAGTTTAGGTCACACCAAGTGATATAAACACACACACACATTTGTTGGTTAAACTGGGACATGATCCCAATATGGTGCAGCAACCGTGCTGATTTTCCCAAGGCGCGACAAGATGGAGCTTATCCCGCGCGCAGCCAGTCGCTTGGCATCGCCACAATGGCAATTTCGGGATGCATGGTGGTTTGGTGGAGCTTCAATCCTCAAACATGATGCTATACATATATATATATATGTACATATATATATATACATAATGGAGATTTATTTGGATAGGTTGATCATGTTTAGTGAGATACCAGGAAGGTTATTCGATATTTCTGGTTGCTTTTTCATGGTGATTGCCCGGAGGCAAATAACAAGGGAACCTGTCAAACCCGGATTGATAGATCATGGTGTGCCCCTGAGTAAACAGCGACATTTGTTATTCCGGGGGGGGTTGACATTATCTGGTTGGTGGTTTCAAACATGAATTTTATTTTCCATAATATATGGGATAATCATCCCAACTGACTTTCATATTTTTCAGAGGGGTAGGTATACCACCAACCAGATATAGTATGGGACACATTGGATTCAGCATGTTGATTTTTTGTATGAGTGCTACTCAGAAACCTGGAAGTTGATACTGCTCAGTAGTATGCAATTCTCAACAAAGAAGCAAAGAAACGACAAACCATCAACAGATAGCATCTGGTTATGACTAACAGTTCGCCATGGTTAAGCCATGGCCCTAATCGAAATAGATGGTTTACCTATCAAAAATGGTGGATCTTTCCATGGCTATGTTACTCATAACCAGATGGTAGCATCGGATCTCCCCGTTGATGAACCATGTCAAGCATGCTGGCCGATGAGGGACATCCCCATCCAATGGGGGATATTCAATTTTCACTGATACCTATATACCCTTTGGTAAACGTTTATACAGCTATGGAAAGATCCACCATTTTTAATGGGAAAATCAACTATAAATGGCCATTTTCAATAGCTATGTTAAATTACCAGATGGTAGCCATTGATCCGATAGTCTAATATCACTCAGTACGGTCACTCAAACTTGAAAGTTGATCCTGTGGCCCTAATACCCTCCCGAAATCAAGCGTAGCAATGGAACATCCACTATTATAGATAAATGATTTTCGCATTAAAACCTCAACTTGTGGATTCCCCATGCAACGTTTGATTGCCAAAGGATATCACAATTTCTCACATACGGTCCTGCGAAATGAAGAAGCCCAATACATTTCAGCAGGGTTTCCCTTCGTTGGTGGAAGCCTTCAGCACAATCAGGTTTTTTTCCCGCGTTGTTGCTGAATTTCTGAAGCTGAATCCCTCAGAGCTAGTTATTAATATACAATATATCAATATACGATATATATATATATACACACACCCATTGTATACATGTATATATTTGATATATACAGATACATGTCTGGCACTTCTTTGATCTTGTTCTTCACCACAATAGCACTTTCAGGAAGGAGCACGCTTGGCGATTTGCACCTTAAAAGGGTGACCTCTTTTGGCTGAAAGTCATGTCTGGTCTAGGTAAGTTCATAGTTGATGTTCGATTCATGTTTGGCAACATACCCTCTGGTTATGACTAACATAGCCATGGAAAATCACCATTTTTAATAGGTAAACCATCTATTTCTATGGGCCATTTTCCATGGCTATGTTAAATAACCAGAGGGTAATGCCAGCTGACTTAGTTGAAACCACTCGGATAATGTTCTTTTCCAGACCGCAGTTGGAACATGGGCGCTCCGTGTAGTCGTAATCTTACTATGTCAGGACTACTGTACACAAGGAGCCTATCAACCGATCTTGGAGAACATAGCAATGTGAGATGTATCCTTGAAGTGTTGGTTCTCTTGGTTTTTTCGTATGCACCTCTGAAGCAGACTCGTATCCAAACGTAATGTAGTTTATACCTGATAGGAAGGATTTTGACATGGGACACTTACAGTTATGACAACTTTAATCGGCAAAATGATGATTGAACATACATTTTAGGGATGCCCTACTTTTTAACTCCAAACAACTACCATATTTTTTGATTTGGCAAAAGGTGTGTGCGTTTACCAATGAGTTTTCTATTATCATCCTATCGCGATGACTGGAGGTATGACTGGAGTGGTTGGGAGCAATCCTACCCGTCCAAAGTTCCAAAAGTGAACCCTGACAAGGCACGTCTCGTTGCTTTGTCCATTCATTCCATTCATGGTTTGATGATGTTTGATGTCTTCGAATATTTCATCCTATATCGGATGTGTATCCCAGGTTGTTTCATATTTTGGGGGGTGAAACAGCGTTTTCACCAAGCATTGACCAGGATTCAGGTTTCAGCTTAGGCTTCAGGTTGAGGCTTATGGAGACGGCCCTGTGCGCTTTCCGCTGGTGAGATTTGGCTAAGAGCTTACAGCATCTGCAACAACATCAGAGCTGGCTGTGTATGCCTTAAGTTTTCCAAGTTGCATGGATGAAATCGATCCGCCAGAGGATCTGACACGTGGCTGACACGGTGTTTCTTTTGGGCATTTGAAAACACTCGTCCCAGCGTTCCTTTGATCCTTTGATCGCCCACGATGACCAGCCGGGGGACTTGGCCTGGGAATATGACTTCGTCAGACTTCTCAATGTATAATGTCAACCCTGGATTAATAAACCCCTAGTCTGTTTAATTGGGAGGGTACCATTTATGTACCATCTAAAGTGACTATTTGGAGGGTAGCCCCTAAGTAATAAACCATGGTTTAGTTTCATCCGGGGTTGACATTATACATACAACATCATCTAGAGTCAGCCCAATGCCATAGTCACCATCCCATAGTCACCATCCCATTCACCAACCATGATCGGGGGTCCTAATAGACATCATCCCAGTTCTAGGGTAATTTTTCACGGTGTGCTGTGGAAACTCACCATTCTCAATAGGTAAACTGCTTGGTGGTGACTGGAACATGATTTCTATGACTTTCCATTCACTTGGGAATGTCATGTCATCCCAACTGACGAACTCCATCATTTTTCAAAGGGGTAGGTATGCCACCAACCAGTAAATCATCATGAATTATCTATAAACAATAACGTGGCCATTTTCCATAGGATTAGCACATCAGCAGCCTCTAGGATGACGGGGTTCTGATTTGTTTCTGGCCTGGTTTTGCAGCGATTTTGAGATGGTTTCAGCTATGATTTTTGATGGTCAAAATTGTGATTTGGATGGGTCCAAAGTGATATTTCCGTTGTTTTTTCTTTTGTATACGTTTGTATGTCTTTTGAACATGTCTTGAACACATATCAGAATCACATCGCAATCGCCTCAAAATCGCATCAAAATCGTATCAAGGCCATAATGAAATCTGTCTCTGGGCTGTTTCTGTTTCCTTTTTTTCTAGCTGCTAGCTTGAATAACCAAAAATATGGGTGACATACAGTTTACATCATGAATTTAACACATACACACTATCACACAAAAAAGGGAATGGTCATCAACCTATTAAGATCTAATCAAAACAATGTTTTGTGTTTCAAAAGGTGTCCAGAGCTCCTGAAAGATAAAAAAACACATGGCTATTCATTGAGGAAATTGAACTCTGTTGGTGCCCCTCTATCCCCAAAAGTAAGGCCAATCTTGAGCTGACATGGAACATATTTGTCTGCAAACTGGGCATAGCGCCTTGGGAATTCTGACGGAAACACGGATTCTGGGTACATCAATCTCAAAACGAAGACTGTGATTATCTAATTGCATCCAGCAGTTGTTTTGAAATGTGTTACAGAGATATTCGAAATTCCCAGCATGTTCAAGACTTAGGCACCCGAAAAACGATTGGTTTCTGCATGGAGCTGGTGGTTGGTGGATAAAATTGATGGGATTCCTGAGAACATCCCTGATCCAGTAGGCCCCAATGGTAGGTACCTCTAATTTAGGTCCCTGAAATGGCCATTGAATGGAAGAATCCCATTTTTTCCGATATTTGTCGAAAAAACAAATCCGTTGAACATGGTGGTCTTCCAGAGGCTGACCTTGTTTTTTTCCTCTATCTCCAAGCCCAGCGCCGATTTTTTCCTTCAGGTGATGCCAAAGTGGTGGCCACGGATTGCACGGAGGCACATTTGACCAGTGGCTCCGCCGAGCATCAGAAGTTCTCTGGAGGTGCGCCCCAACCTTCCACACGTTGGGAGATGGGGTAACTATGACCCCGAACAAACTAGAGACTATAGCTATATACTGTATATAAGCCATTATAAGCTTACAACTATAACAATAGATGTATATGTATAGCCCCTATAACTATATATATATAATATTATATATACACATCCACTGATAGCTGGAACTGCACTTCCAAGTGGAGTGGTGATGGGGCCTCAAGGTGGGCAAAGACGAATTCCTGGCTTTGTAACTCACCGTGACTAGAGACTACTGGAAAAAATGCCGGGAATATGTTTTATTTTTTTTGTCCCTCTTAAGCAACTCCAAGAATTTTATATATATATATATAAATATATATATATATACTGTGCTCAATCCTTGTTGATTACGTATCAGAGATTGTTTCAGGGGGTTATTCACCTGCCAGGTTCATTGGATTTGAGGAGCATCGCGATGTTTCATTCGAACCCCTACCAACCAAGCAGTTTAAAGGCATGATGGAGGGTTTCGAACACCGCTCAAAATGGTCAACCCGAAATTATGCATTTTTACTACACCCTTTTTGGGGTATGTTTAGTAGCCTCTCATTGGGAAGACTTAGCAAACGGATGCAAATTTTATATGCGTTTTATATATTGCTGAATTTACCACATTGCTTGGGTATGTGTTAGGACCAAATAATGTTTCGTAGATGTCAAGATCACCAAGATGTATAATGAATTGATCCTGGTTTATATGCGAGAAACTCAGGGGACATGTGATCACCAAGAGTCCCTACCACTTAACAAGTGAGGTGAGATTGGAATCTTAGGACCGCTCAAAATGATGATACACGCATCTGCGATGTCAGATATTTTCCTCTATCTTGACCATTTGCTTCAAAGATATTGCAGTTCCAATCAAACACTGCAAACACTTCCATGTTTTCGCAAAAAGACTATAAAGATAACAAAAACACTGGTAGAAGAGGCAGAAGGTGTTCATTTGACTTGATTTTTTGCGGCAAAAACCAAAGTTGCAACTTTGGTCACATATGGTCCAAACAGTTTGGGAAAACTTGGAAAAATCCATTGGTTTGAAGCCTTATTTATGTAATGTTGTCATCAACATTACCATTTCTTTTTGGGCAAATTATAACGACCTCACTGTGACCTCACTGGAATGATGGTTACGATTGGGGTAAATATCTCGAAATAGCCGAACATGTCAGATTAGCGAATTCTGATCATTTACTCACATGGTTAATAAAGCCTTATAATCGTGGTTGTTTGAAAACTCCCAGATTTTTGGAGAAAACCCAAGCGGATAGAAATCTCCTCCTACCAGATACGGGCGATAAGTTCTCCTCGCCCTTCGCATTCTCTCAAGCCGCTCGGGGTCCCAGATGTCCCAGATCATGATGCCGACTCGACCTCAAAATCATCTAACATATGTCAGGTTTAATTGGAAAAGCATGCTTTACATTGAGCCATTAGAAGTAGCCCTATCCCATCTGAATGATCTGAATGTACTGGCTGGTTTTTCATGGTTTTTCTAATAGCTTGAATGATCCCCACTGACCCAAGTAGTACAACTCCTGAAAAATCAACCAATCAACAAGGCTATGTTTAATGGTTCACCTGGCTTTGTTGAGATGATGTTTTATCAATGCGAAATCCATCATTTGGGGAACCGTTGTGGAAGATTTACAGTATCTATTTTCGAAGGGGGTTCCTTGAGCAAATCCAAGATCTGGAGAAAGCTGCTGATGCTTTCTGGGTCAACCTTGGATACCTATCAGTGGCAAAATCTACATTCACCAGCTAAAAATGAGTTGTTTTTTTTGCCTGCCATGATCTAAGATTCACCATGCCGAAGATTTTCTGGCTGGGAATGCAGCACTTGGGGAATCTCTGACGTTCAGCAGTGGTCAAACCATAAAGAAACTAAGGTGTCTATCAGACAGTATTGCCATTTTGCAGATGGTTTTTGTCTTGTTGCATTATTAGCATGCTTTTCTCAAGAAGTCTGGCTGATACTGTATCAACTACTATGACCGTTTGTGGTTGCTTCTCTTCACATGGTTTTTTTCGCCATTGTAGCCATTTTCTATTCATTTTTTCAACTCGGGTATATATCCCATCATCTTCTCAGTTCATAACTGGGCTGTCTTGGGCCCTTAAAAAAACCACATGGCTTTCACCATTTTTCATCACCGCATCCGTGGGCTTTCACCGTTTCCGACAGCCGACAAGGTCATCAGTTTGGGCTGCGAAGGGCAAAAAATCATCCAAGTCATCCCACGTTTTTTGGATGATCATGAAAAATCTGGTTATGACTGTTACATAGCTATTGAAAATGGTTGGAAAATGATGGGAAAATGGTGATTTAATGGGATTTTCCTGGTGATTTAATGGGATACCCTCTGGTTATGACATTCACAGGGCTAGCCATGGTTAAGCCATGGCCCTAATCGAAATAGATGGTTTACCGAACTTAAACATGGATTAATAGCATGGTGGATCTTTCCATGGCTATTGCTGTTAGTCATAACCAGATGGTAGATGAATTAGTGTTGAAGCAATCATGGTGACGACTGGGGATTTTCCGTGACGAAACGATCGATGCTTGGAGCCATCACAGTGAATTATTGGAGCCATGGAGTTGAGTTTCACTGTTCTTCCCATCTAGGTGGATGGTCATCAGTCCATGAATTGTGATTTACTGTATATGTTATGTATGAATATGTATGATATATATATATATGTATACTCATATATGTATTATGTATATATAAATATATATAAACTAATGTATCAAAATATCATATCCATTCCCATTGTGGGGCACAGAAATCAAAGCCATGCTCTGGCTGCAGGGCCCCGAAATCGTTGCCAGCGCGTCGCCGATGACCGCAATGTGCTCTGGATCATGCCACTTAGTGGTTACCATCTGGTAAACTGACTAACAATAAGCCCCACTATATTGGGTAGCAGAAAGCCATAGAATCATCAACCAACCATCATTTATCAGTTATATTCACTAATATCCCCATATTTCAAATAGGTATATCCACTATAAATGGCCATTTTCAAAAGCTTTTTGTATGTTTACCAGAGGGTATCTCTGTTGGAAAACCTGAGCTATTGGAGTTATGTGTATAGAACATTATAGAACCACTTGGGGTTGTTTCTATGGGCCATTTCTCATGGCGAACTGTTAGTCATAACCAGAGGGTAATACCCATGGTGATCGTAAGTCGCCGTTTCGTGGGGTTATCCCATTAAGATCAATGGGTGAACTAACCCCGGTTACCAACCACTTTCTAAGTAAGATGATTTAGACTGTTAGACTAGGTGCATATCGCACACTTAGAACCGCGCGTTTTTCGCCGAATTTCTAAACTCTTTTTGGATTCATTCCCATGACAAGGTGGATGATGGTGACAATTCCATATTCAGCCAAGTTTCAGAGAGTTTTTCTTTCTCCATCCCAAATACGGCATGATTAGGGCCCTCAATTAGATCATGTTCTTTTAGTGATTAATAAGCATGGTGATCGTAATTCCCCTAATTGGAGGTTTCCCATTTACAAGTGGGTGAACTAACCCCAGTTATGCCAACTACGAATCCGAGAACCGTGCGATGATCCTCCAAGTAGTGACGATTAGTGACGCCCATCTCGGAAGAATCACAGGTACGTCGCTCAAAGTCCGCTTCCGACCTCAGTGGCGCCGCCTGAAAGCTTTCAACAGGTGCAGCATGTGAGGGCCAATGATCTCAGTGTAGAAATCAAGGTATAACACCAACCATGATGGGGATATACTGCTTTGGAATTTGGATAAGTATAGAATTTCGCATCTGGAATCAAAAGTGTTATATTTGGGTTTGCCCAAAAATGGGGTATGCCATGGTATGCCCCGAAATAACTAACTACAGTACTCAATTTTACGGGACAAATGATGATAAACCTATAGGATTTTGCTGAACCCTAATTTCATGTTCTGACTAACCCACTAACCCATACTACCCAACTCATTTTCAAACCTTGAAGCGCCCAGCAAAGCCCAGCTGTGAATGGCATGATAAGCTGGCCTGCTTTGGTGCTGGGCAAAGTGGGGGGTTGAGCTGCCATCACTTGCATCACTTGTCGTGATCCTTATTGAAATTGAGTTTTTTTGGCTGGTTGGTTCGGTTGGGTTGGTTGGTTTGGTTTGTTTGGTTTGTTTGGTTGGTTGGGGGTGGTTTTGTTAGTTTGGTTGGTTTGGTTGGTTTGTTTGGTTTGGTTGGTTTGGTTTGTTTGGTTGGTTTGTTTGGTTTGCTTGTTTGATTATTTGGTTGGTTGCTTGTTTGCTTGTCTGCTTGGTTGGTTCGTTGGTTCGTTGCTTGGTTGGTTCGTTGGTTCGTTGGTTCGTTGGTGGTGTTTCAAGTATTTGTACATCTTCTGTCGCTAAACTGGGAGATGATCCCAAATTGATGTTGGGCCTGGTTGGCTCAAGCACCAACCAGTAGACTGTTTTTGGTTAACAATTCCCGTTCGGTTGGTGATGTCCCTTTCTTATTCCATTGAAACATATGAAACCCTGTACCGTGTGGCCATGTGGGTACGGGTACCAAATCACTCCAAGCATTGGGTCGATACACACAGTCCAACGTGAGTACCATTCTGTTCACTTTTAGATGTTGATTTAGTGAACAACTTGGAGTATCTTGGAGTATCCCACAAATCATAAGTGGATGTGAGTGGTTAGTAACTGGTTGGTGGTTTGGAACATGTTTTTTTCATATATATTGGGAATAATCCTTCCCAACTGACTCATATTTTTCATCAACCACCAACCAGGTAATTTTCACTGGGGTTGGTTCACCTACTGCATGGGTTTTCCCCCTGGGGTTATCGGGAACGCATCCCATCACGCCGAAGCGTGGGATGATCCTTGAGGGCCCGAAATGAGCCCGAAATGAGGTATCAAATGGCCATAGAAATAGTATGAAAGTTCGTTGGATTTGCCAGCTATAAAATGATGATTTACCATAGTTAAACGTTGGTTTACCTAGGTCAATCTTAGATGGGTAGAAACTAGTCCTTTAGTCTTGCAGGGTATCAATGGGGTTATCTGATTATCTACGTTCACCAGCTAAGAATGTTTTTTTTGCAGGAATCCAAGATTGGCCATGTCCCATGATGAATATGAACCACAATGAAACTAGGGTGTCCAGCGAACCATCTGTATTTGCATTGGGTACTAGCGATTGACTACAATTATTGGATACTGTTGAAAATACGCAACGCATCGCACTACTGGACTATTGGTAAACGCAAGGTAAACACCTAGAGACGTGTTTGCCGAGATGAAATCCTGGAACCATCGAAGCTTAGAACACCTATGGGGTTCCGGTTGGAAAGTGAATTTTTTGGGAATGGTGATCTCCAGCAAAAATCACATGGATACGGAAGATCAACTTAATTTTTGTAGATCATAAAACCGAAATCAGAGGTTTTCCATATCCATAGCTGGCTTGCTCCAGCCCATCACAGATGATAAATCATAGCCACATGGGGAGAACACTGAAAAAATCTAACTCGTCTTCTGTATTTAGCTAATTTTTATCACCCTTTGTACCTGGGGTGGCCAGGGAGCAACCCTGATCATCATAGTAAAGTCCAATGATATTCCGTTGTGTATCTCCATTTTATGGTCAAATTCCCATTTTATCCACATTTTTTCACCACATGAAAAATCCAGAGATAGCATGTTTGATCCCATGTTTGATACCTGGAGGATCATCCCACTTAGTAACTGGGCTTAGTTGACCCACCTACTGCAGGAATCGGGGACGAATCCCATCACCATGGTTAGTTTGCCCACCGGGCCGAGCCGTGGGATTGCCTTACCACAGGGGCACGTGGAAGTCACTCACATGACGTGGCAGCAACCCATGCCCGGGACTCAGCCGATTGAGGCCGGAAACCACAGGTGAGCAGCAAAAATTGTATAAAATATGATAAAAGCCACAAATCAAAAACGTTCAAACCCGCAGAGGACCCACACACACACACAAAATAACACATAGAAACGCATCTAATATATAAAATCTACAAGGAACGGCAGGAAATTCAGCAAGTTGATGCAAATTGCGTGGGATTCAAAGTGCACACATGGGGGGTATAGCGACAAGGTGGAAAGGATCAAATGGTAGCTAATTATCCATAAAACTACGCCCTCAAGAAAATGGAACTACATTTTATGTTTAAAACAGGAAACATCGGATCCAAAGTCATTTCTGAGGGCTCCATATTGTATAGTTCTCAAGGGTGTGACCAGTTCATGCGATTCCCCTCAAAAACTCGACCAGACGATGGATTTTTGAGATATATTTTTTGACCCGGAGTCCCCATTCTCACTGAATTTGGCAAAACCCTATTCATCATATTATCAAATTATAGTGACCTCACTGTGACCTCACTGGAATCATGGTGAATGGAGGAATCATCCCCATAGCTGGCCTTTATTCAGGTGCTTGCGGGGAGTAATTTACCCAGGTAGATGTGGAAAACTCATGGGGCTACCCAGATATTCTGCTGATGTTTCGAACAAGTTTAGCCCATACCAATTATAATCCATTAGTAGTATGCATATCCATTGTGATTACATTAATCATACAATTATAATTATAATATGATAAAGTATATCTAATTATGATTGATGATTAAACATCGGAAAGTTGCTGGTTTTATAATTTCTTTTCTGCTTTTGGAAAGTTGCTGGTTTTAAAGCATTATAATATGTTTACTGCTTTTATCCATATATCATATAGCCATTGTAATCCATTAGTAGTCATATGGTATATATCCATATTATCATTATAATCTGATGTAAAGTGATATGATACCATATAATATAGTCATATAATCATATTGTAATGATATAGCCTAATATAGCCATTGAACAACAGTTTTTATACCAAGGCCCATGCAGATGCCGATGGCATCTGGGATGCCGGGGCCGCTGATGCCAGGCATGCCAGGTGCGATCTGGACCCTCCATGAAGATCCACTATAAATAGAGGTTTTAGTGGGAAAATGTGGGAAAATGTATTATAAATGCTGATATAAATACTTATAAATAGAGGTTTTGGTGGGAAAATGTGGGATAATCAGCTATGAAAATTGAATTGTCCATTGCCATGTTTGATTACCGGAGGGTATCTGGTGACAATAGTACATTTCTAGCCTTATAACATCTTCATAAGTGAATGATACATGAATTTGAAGTGACCTTTTTATCGCAGACGGGGAATGTTTGAGACATACGACGTACCGCGCTGGGAACATGACTTTTTCTGGCCATGGAAAATCGTTCAGAAAATCCTCTGGCCGTCCTTTCGGAGATGGGATCAAACATGGTACCCTCTGGATTTTTGGAATGTGGTGTTCATGGGAATATCACGGGAATTACCCTCTGGTTATGTCAAAATAGCTATTGAAAATGACCATTTATAGTGGATTTTCCCATTAAAAATGGTGATTTTCCATTTCTATGTTAGTTTACCAGAGGGTAAGCATCAAATGGAAAAAACCACCCGAATATATATTTGGACTCTACTACGATTATCAGGGTTGGAAAAGCAACATAGGACCAACATATTTTTTGTTTGGCTTGAAACATCCAGGGAAAGAATCGAACACCCATTTTCCCAGAGACTCTTGGGCGAGGTATGCCAGCCATGGGTGTTCCACCCATGGCTGGTCTGGCTCCTGGGGCTCCTGGTTTGGTTGTGCGGAGGCTCAGTGAATTGGGGATTGTATTATATATGAATACATGGTTGGTGGTTTGGAACATGAATTTTATTTTCCATAATATATGGATATATATATATGGGATAATACTTCCCATTGACGAACTCATATTTTTCAAGATGGTTAAAGCCACCAACCATACATATACATATATATATATGAATGAATGTATTGATATGTGTATGAATATATGTATTAATGTATGACCATTTTAGTGTAGTAGAACATGATGATGAGCAGAAGTTGTTTTCTAGTTGGTTCAAGGGATGGTTGGTGGTTTTCATATATTTTTCCCTTCAAGCAGGATAATCTACGAAGTGTTGTTTTCGGGATTCGCACCAGCCACCGGTTTTGAAGCCGCTTGCCTCAATGAGTCACAGGGAAAATTCATATAGGAATTTCTCCAGAAAGTCTCACATTTCAGGTTGGTACAATCTATGCATGTTCTTTGTTTCAAAGGAGATTCAAAACTTACTTGGCAAAAACTATGTGGCTTTGTCTGAAAATAGGGCACCAAGTTGAATTTGATGGTTTTAACATGTTTTAACCGCATTAAACCACTATTAACCGCCATTAAACCAGCATTAAACCAGCATTTTCCGTATTTTCACATGGGCTGTGCCGTTGTGTCTAACACAGCCACCCTGGATCTGATCGAATCCGAGGTCGAAGGCTGGCTCTCCAAACGCGCCCAGGACATGGGGAAGGCCGCCATTTTTTGCGTTGGCAGTTGGACTACCCTCTGGTGAACTAACATAGCAATGGAAAATCACCATTTTTCATGGGAAAATCCACTATAAATGGCCATTTTCCATTGCTATGTTAGTTCACCAGAGGGTATGTTTATGACAGAAGATGCTGAAAAGGGTTTGTCTGAAAATGTTGTACCCCTACACCCCAATGGTTTTGCTGATCATTATCCCTACTAAATGGCTATTTGTTTGGGAGTATACCCCATTTTCAGACATACCCAAAAAATGACGTGATGTTTATGACATTTATAATGACTACCATCTGTCTATTACCATCTGGTTATGACTAACAGTTCGCCATGGAAAATCCCAACCATAAATGGAGGTTTCTAGCTGGGAACATCATCTATTTCTATGGGCCATTTTACCCTCTGGTTATGACTAACAGTTCGCCATGGTTAAGCCATGGCCCATAGAAATAGATGGTTTACTGAACTTAAAAATGGTGATTTTCCATAATGACTACCAATGTTCATGATATTTATAATGACTACCATTAAAAATTGATAAACAATGACTACCATTGATAAACTACCATGACTACCAGTTTAGCATTTTTTAATGATGTTTATCAATGTTCTAGTATATAGTATGATTTCATTGATTCTTGGTACCCATTCAATCTATGCAATCATCGTCTGCACACCTGCTGCCTGTTTTTGCCTCTTCGTTCTTGAACTGCTACTTGATTAAAAGGTTATTAACTAGCGAAAAGACGGATATGGAGGTTTCCTATGGGGGTACCCCTAAATCATCCGTTTTTTATGGGGTTTTCCCTTATAAACCATCCATTTTTGGGTACCACCATGTATGGAAACCACCATATATTTGGCCCAGCGATTTCTGATGTGGCCATTCCGACCCTCATCCCAGGTAGAAAGTGTAGAATGTAACTGGGGGTAGTTACATAGTTTCCCCAGGTTGTTACCGGAACTCCAGAAAACTCATACAGATATGGAAAACACATACAGATATGGAAAACATTGGAAAGCCCACGGTTTTTTTTCACCATCTTCCGAATCTTCCTTGAAAACAATGGATATCGTTTATTTGGGTATGGATCAATACCTATTAATACCATTTTTAGGGGGATGAAGATGAACATCCATTTACCAGCTATTTTGATGTTCACCAGGGGTACAAGGTTTTGACACACTTCCATATTCCATAACATATCCCCATCGAAAAGTTGGTTAAAATCACGAAACGAATTCCCCATTCTATAATATTCTATCCATCATTCATGGGTTACCCTCTGGTAAATTAACATAGACCCTGAAAATAGCCTAGTTTTAATGGAAACTAATCTTCCAACCCCTATCTGCCAGGGTCTACGTTAATTTACCAGAGGGTAAGTCCCAGAAAAGGAGTAACAACTTCATATTTAGTTGAATCATGTCGAATCATGTTGAATCCCCCATTCTATCCATTATTCATTGGTTAATCCCCATGCCACGATTCTTGGTGGATTTTATCCCATCTAATTCCAATGAAATTCCCATTAATTTCCCATTAAATTCCCATTAAATTCCCATTATATTCCCATTAAATTCCCATTATATTTCCATTAAATTCCCTTAATATCCCATTAAATTCCCATTAAATTCCCATTAATATCTCATTAAATTCCCATTAATTTCCTATTAATATCCCATATATCCCATTAAATTCCCATTAAATTCTCATTAATTTCCCCATTAATATCCCATTATATTCCCATTAAATTCCCATTAATTTCCCATTAAATTCCCATTAAATTCTCATTAATTTCCCCATTAATATCCCATTATATTCCCATTAAATTCCCATTAATTTCCCATTAAATTCCCATTATATTCCCATTAAATTCCCATTATATTTCCATTAAATTCCCTTAATATCCCATTAAATTCCCATTAAATTCCCATTAATATCCCATTAAATTCCCATTAATTTCCTATTAATATCCCATATATCCCATTAAATTCCCATTAAATTCCCATTAATTTCCATTAAATTCCCATTAAATTCTCATTAATTTCCCCATTAATATCCCATTATATTCCCATTAAATTCCCATTAATTTCCCATTAAATTCCCATTATATTCCCATTAAATTCCCATTAAATTCCCATTATATTCCCATTAAATTCCCATTATATTCCCATTAAATTCCCATTATATTCCCATTAAATTCCCATTAAATTCCCATTATATTCCCATTAAATTCCCATTATATTCCCATTAAATTCCCATTAAATTCCCATTATATTCCCATTAAATTCCTATTATATTCCCATTAAATTCCCATTAAATTCCCATTATATTCCCATTAAATTCCCATTATATTCCCATTAAATTCCTATTAATATCCCATATATCCCACAAGGGAGTAGCCATGGCACCCACCGTTCTTCACAGCGCGGCCAGACCTGGATGAATCGCTGGTTCGCGCTGCACCACGACGGAGTTCGGCAGCCCAGCCGGTCAAGGGAGCTGCATGGGAAGCTCATCTGGTTAATAATGGTTAATCTATGGTTAATCTATGGTTAATCTATGGTTAATCTATGGTTAATCTATGGTTAATCTATGGTTAATAATGGTTAATAATTGGACCAACATTGGAATAACAATCTATCTGGTTGGGGAAACATCGAAAAAGATGTGGAAAAGCCATGTTTTCCCGTTCGGAAAATGATGTACAAATGGTGGGTTCTCCATAAATCCACAAGCTCATCTGGTTGGTGGTTTGGAATATGAATTTTATGAATTTCCATTCAGTTGGGAATGTCATCATCCCAACTGACTTTCACTCCATCATTTTTCAGAGGGGTAGGCTCAACCACCAACCAGTCATCATTTGGGAGAAACAATGAACAGAAACAGTGTAGTTAATGATGTTCATTTAACAGGTTCATTTCCATTGAATCAGGATTTAATTACAAACCATTTTCAGGATTACAAACCATTTCAGGCTGAAAAAGTTTTGCAAACCATGAATGTGGGTAAAACAATGCCATAAACCAGCCATGACTACGAATGGTTTATACCATACCACCTATATATTTATGCTGATGACTGGGGGATGGTTCATGACATTGTTTTACCCACAGATTTTGCGATTCAACTGAAGCAAGAAGCAAAACACACAAAAATCATTCCCAGGATTTGACCTGTAACCTCATTTTAGGCAGATATCTCGTTTTTTTTTTTTAACTATTGTTTATTCCTCTCCTGTTTAGGACAGAAACAAGTCAGAAGTGAACCAAAAAACATACAGAAAGCAACCCAAAAGAATGTGGATATCGCAGTCGAGACATAGCAATTCAGGGATTTGGAATGGGGGACAGAAATCATTGCCAACATGATTTGTGTTTGTTTGAGTACTTGGAACATGATTTTTGTTTTCCATTTTTTTCAAATTCAACATCGTGTGGTCTGAAGTGATCCTGTGTTGCTGGTATAAAGAATACAGAATGGGATGGGTATTGCCCCGAAGTTGAGACTTATCGGGTTTCCAAATTGTGACGGACTCATGCCCACAGCTCCTTGGTTGTAACTTTGGTTTTTCGATCCAACGGACAACTTCTGGAAAACCTGCCATTCGTAGAGAATTTATAGTTATTTTTGTTACAGACATCTGGGTAAATTTGATCACGACCTAACTGGGACCTCACTGGGAATCATGGTTTCTATAAGGGGAATCATCCCCATAGCTGGCCCAACAATTCAGGTTAGTGAAATATTATAATTTACCCAGAGACATAGACACATGGATTTCATTGGATTTCCATACCTATGTAAATTTGATGTCGCTTCTGATTCTTGCGCAGTCGAACTGCATCCATAAGGGTTACACAGATGTGGTTTTAAGATTTTTTTAAGTGTTGTAAGTTGTAAGGTTTCCTAGGTCCTCAACTCCAGCATATTTGTCGGTTCTACCCTATATTTCACTAGCCATTCACCAAGCGGTTGATGCCTTGACGCTTTTGCCAAAGGGGCATGGTTGGCTCAAACAGCAAAGATGAATCCATTGAAGAATCCATGCACAGACCGTGCTTTGAGCCATCATTCACAGACCATTTCCCAACCTTTCTGGTCGACTGTCTGTATGTTTCATGTCTCCCAGGTACTATGCTATGGCAAGGCAGGGTGGGCAGACAACCGGTGTTGCGCCGGCAGATCCAGGAATTTGAGCCAGCGCCATCCAGGGTCTCGTCGGTCTCGTCGCTGTTGAGAGTCGTATGTCTCGATATACGGATCTTCACAGTCACAATGTCCAAACTTTGTCCAAACATACTCAAACATGATGGGTAGGAATATTTTAGTGTATATTATATATATGATAGTTCATAATACTGGTTATATATAAATATATAATGAATTATAATGATAGTAATATATTCCTACTCAAACATGATCTTCGCCCCAAAGGCCCAAAGGAGAACTGAGAGATTTGATTCATTCTGCCATATTCTGCCCTTTTTGTAGAGGAACAACACTCACAAGACCTGAAGAAGGCCGGGTGAGTGGATGACTCCGGTTGATCTCCTCCATCGTTGATAAATTTGTTTGGGGGAAAGCTTGAAAAAAAACTATGGAAAAAAACGGAGCTACCCTTTGGTAAACTAACGTAACTATGGAAAATCACCATTTTTAATGGATAATCCCACTATAAATTGTCATTTTCAATAGCTATAAATAACCAGCATGTGTGATCTGGTTGGTGGTTTGGAACATTTTTATTTTCCATAATGTATGGTTAAAACCACTAACTAACCAGGTATTTCATCAGATGGGAAAACATGGAGTATATTTTTTCATAGCTCATGCAGCTTAAATAGCTTGTTCCAAACCGTGCCATGGTTTTCGCACTTCGGCAGGATTTCGGGCCGTGTCGGTGCTGCAGATTTGGTATCAACTAGTTAATTGGCAACACTGGCGTACAAACAAGATTAGTCATGGATTTGCTGAAGATGATGTGGCTGATTTTCCGAATGGGAATTCCACTACTTGGGGAATCTACAGGGAATATTGTTTGATTTCTTTCGGGGTTCCTTAAGCAGATCCAAGTAATATACTTAATAAATCTTAATAATATATCATGGAAATGTTCTGGATAAATGGGCGGTTTGAAGTATTCTCACTTTTGCATCCCTCACCACTCACATTGTCCAATCTTGGGGTGTGCAGGTGTGGCACAAGGGTCATCAATAGAGAAAGTGTTGTGCAGCCTTGATGTTGCAGTTTCTGGATGCTAGATAACTTGGCTCAGATCTAGTTTGATAGCTGGCTCCGTGGTTGTCCACTACTGACTCGGAAAAACCCTGGTGAAATGCGGTGCTCAATTTGGGGATGTTGTTTGATTTAAGAATCTTTGCATTAAACTAGCGACACATTAGATCTTTGATCTAATCCATTGATTCTAGATGCCTATCAAAGGCCTGCAAATTCTTTGGCCCACCCAGGCCACCACAGATTTTGGTCATTGTTCATGATCCATTTAACAATGTGGTGCCCAAGAGAGAAATCGCTAAGTTGCTGAACATGACATGGTGAATTCTATGGTGAATTCTATGGTGTGTGACATTAGATATAACATGATATATATATAAAACGATAGTATTCATGGGGTGAATTTAAACCAATGAACACAACTCGGGGTCCCCACCTTGCAACAATGTTGACCCTTTGCCGAATGAAATTGATGAGGGAACTATATCACCTGCAATATCCTCGAAAAAAAATGTTCGATGTTTTTTGCTGGGGCCAGTTTGCCCTCATAATACTGGGCAAATTGACACGGTTGTTTTTGATCCAAATGTTTACGGTTTCCTGGAGATTTTCACTTTATTCAAGCCAACAATTGTGGATGCTTGATGAGGGTCTTGCCAGTGCAGACCCACCCACAGCCGCCTGCAGATCGTTCTGGACAAGCTGACGAAAGCAGGATTTCTCAGCGGTACGGGGTGCTGTGATCATCTCCGCTACTACGGAGCATAGCAATACAAGCAATACAGAGGAAATTGGCTGTTTGACGAGGAAAAGTTAGGATTGATCCAACTTGACCCTGCAACCATTGGGTAACCATCTAAGTTGATGTATAAAAACACCTTGGTGTGGAATTTGTTGAACTAGTCGTGAAGCACACACACGAAACAACAAGAAATCATCATTTTGAGAGGACCCCAGAAACTTGATGGTGGGTTGTTTCGAACATGCACGATGTTCAGCCACCATGATTGAGCAAATTGCTATTTACTCCTTGACATTTCAGGCAAAACCACAAATGAACTATAGAAGACGATTTTCTGGACTTCAACTATGTTAGACTATATTGAAATAGTATGGCAGAATATATTTCAGAATACATCTCAAATAGTATTTCTGTCAAATTACATGTCCTTTTTAAAAGGATAAGAATACATGCCAGACAAAATGTAAGAAGTCAGGGTGGGGTTCACTTCAAGAAGTAATTACTCTTATTTTTGAGGCCTTGTCCTGATTTCATGCCCTCTCCTGCCACGAAAAAATGAGGACATTGTATGGTACCCATAGGATCCATGTATGGTATATATGCTAACATTGGGGGTATATTGATGGGAAATGTTACCATATATAGCATACATGGATCCTATGGGGTATGATCCACATTTACAGACCATTCCATCACGGTCATATCGAGTTTCAATTTCTACGCCATTCACCTGATACCCCGAATTAGGCCATTGGGATAATCCCGATTTCGGAGCTGCGCCCAATCCATAGATTCCCCGGGGAAAAAGAGAAACATGAGTATGCCATTCCGTCCTTGACACACAGATCGGCACCTATTTTTTCCACCCTGAGAGGATGCATTCATATGCATTCGATCCGGCATGTGTCATTTTGCATCCGTGCATTCGACTGTCCCCTGGTGTCGTCACCCCGGAATTTGTTGTTTTTGTTTGTGTTTTTTAACTAATGATCACAATCATTGGTGGGGATTTTACGCGTAGCTGGTTGTCTCTACCGCTGTCACGCAGCACTAAAGTCAAAGGCGGAAAAAGATCCATTTTTAGATTGAAAATCATCCGGAAAATATAGGGCCCCATGTTTACTTTCACAGATCTTAGCCATTTAACATGGACAATTTGATGATTAACCATTGGGTCTAAGGGCTATCAATCAAAAATAATGGGTTTGATAATGTTTAATACAATTACAATGGGCTTTAAGACGATTACTATAGCTATTAAATGCCATAGTTATATCAATGGGAATTTCAGGATCCTAAAATGGAGGTACTGTACCATATATAAGACCATATTTTGTGGGGATATTCCCTTACATAGGCCTTATATAGGCCTTATATAGGGTAGGTACCTCCAATGTGGTTTCGATCCCGTTCGGTCCAGCGAGGTGCGTCCCTTGATTCATCCCACTGCTACTGAAGAGGCAAAGACGGATCGGGAAAGATGTGATGGTTCTAACATGTTCTAACCATCTTAGCAGGTTATTGATCCTTAATGTTAAGCTTATCCATCTTCGCCCCGACATGTTAGCAGGTTTAAAGGTGTAGTTGTTTTTGATGATAACATGAAACCAGGCAGTTTTCTTTTGTTTCTTTTGAGTTCTGTGTTCTCCATTCTTCGCACCGCAACATCCATTGAATGTTAAGCATCGGGTGTTCAAAAAGTCCCCTGCTCGCACCCTGGCGCCAGGGCAGACGCGTGGGAGTCAAGAAACCCTTTGGCATCGAGATTTATCAAGGCTAGGTGGCTTGAGATCGCAGCAAAGCCTCAAGTTGTTGGTAAATATATATCAAGGCCCAAGTATCGTTTTGATTCGTTTTGTAGATGTTCTTCGTCTTTTTCGTCCGCGTTTCACAAAACAGGTACCCAGGTACCGTACCCAAGTCGCGGTTACGATTCACCCAAAAAAAATTGCCAATTTGAGATATTTGAGCCTGGAAACTCATAGAACTGATAGGTGGTTTCATTCATATCTGCTATCCATCCCGGGATGATCCAGCGGAAAACCCAGCGAAAAATCGATGAATTTTCCCTGGATGGGGCTCCATAGTTAGCTAAGTCGGTTTATAACCCCATCTAAATATAATCATAATATATCATAAGTATCATACATGATTCTTGTTATAGTTATAAGCCAATTTGGCTAACTATGGGGACCCATCCCGCATGTTTTTTTGCATGGTTTCTGGCCAGGTGCAGGCCGGAGGACGTGGTATTTGGATGCAGGATCAAAGGAAAAGTGGCTGTCCCAGCGGGCTTCTTTTTGGACTGGCCCAGGTGTGGCCATCAAAACGAATGAAAAGGATACACTGATACACGACCCCAAGACATTCCAAGACATTCCAAGACATTCCAAGACATTCCAAGACTACCCGGAGTGTTTAACATGGCTATTTCCAGAGGGTAGCCTCTGGTTATTTCCTAAGATAGCAATGGTATTTCACCGTGAGATCACCTCTTCAAACTCGGACGCCGAGGCGTGATTTGTGGTTGAACAGCCTTCATATGGTACTTGTACAGACAGGTGGGACGGGATCTGGATCTGGACCAGTTGGAGATGCCCAAGTTCTACGGATCACAGTTTTGAGACAATCCACCGTGTGAGTCAATAATTTGCTCGTGTGGGGAATCATGATTCATTTGGTGGAAGTCTAATTGTATTGGTAAACTAATTGTATTGGTAAATTTGAACGATGATTTAAGTAAACATATTAATATACATATATACATTATATATATATACATAATATATATATATATACATTAATATATATACATATATTAATATATATTAATATATATATATGTATATATATATATATACGTATATATATATATACGTATATATATATGTATATATAGATATTACTACTATATATATATATATCTATTATATATGTATATAGATACATATGCATATATTTATATATTAATATATCTATTATATATGTATATATATATAAATATACATATGTATATACATCCAAAGTTCGGCATGCTTTTCTCCCACTAGCTGGCATGGTGGAATCAATCTCTGCGGAGTCCAAAAAGCGCTGCTTTTTGTGGGATTTCCACAGCTGGGGGGTTCCTAAGTCATGGGGATACCCCAATAGCTGGATGGTTTATTTCATGGAAAAGGCTATTGAAATGGATGACAACTAGGGGTACCCCTATGACTTAGGAAACCCCCATATGGTTCTTGCTTCGATGGTGACCAGTCTCTACCAGCTTTCCGTGCCTTTCATTTGTTTGAACGTTTAATCGATCCAAGACATCCTTTCACACAACCTTTGGATGGGGACAAGGGGCAGACATGTCATGGTGACAAAGATGGACCTTACATCCAAGCCACCAGATTTTCTGGGCTTACCATGGACAGGTTCAGACCATTTTTCGGACACAGCCAAGTATCATGTTGTATCGATGGAGCCGAAGTAACACATCCAATCATTATCATGTATGTGGATTATATATTATATATTTTTATATAGTAACACATCCAGTTTATTTATGTATATATAAGTATGTGGATTATGTATATATATGTATATATATATTTATACACGTACATTTGATACACATTATCTAGTAAGGATATTGACACTGACATAATATGATTTTTGATGACATAGGTTACAGTACATAGATCAATAAGTTGATGTTGCAGATGCTGCTGCTGCTGCTGGTGATGATGATGAAGATGATGATGGTGTGGGTGATGGTGACGACGACGACGATGATGAGAACGATGACAAATAGTTCTGTGATGATGATGGTTGAATTATCATTATCAATATCATCATCATATATTATCAGTATCATCATCATTTTCATTTTTTGGATAGTCCATGTATATACTGTGTATATATATATATATAACTTGTATTATCTAATTATATAACGCATATATTTGACACACATCATCACTATCGTTGTTTTGGGGGATATATATACATATATGTATAATATATATATATATATTCCATCCATAATATACAATGAACTGGCTATATATATATATACACATTCCATAATATTCCATAATATTCCATTCCATATATATATATATATAAATAATATGTATACACAACCCATGGATCTGTTGGATCGTGGCGATTGAGACCCTCAGGTGGTGGGGGCTACTGAGACAGCCGCGGTGCGCGGTCGGTGCGGTGCGTTGAACCCCCAAAGCGAAGCTTTGAGGATGTTTGGGCGTTGTGGCCACCTCGAGCTGGTGCATACAATGTCTGTACACACATAGATAACTATGTATATTTACATGCATATATGTATATATGATTATATATGTATATATGTATATATGTATATATGTATATATGTATATATGTATATATGTATATATGTATATATGTATATATGTATATATGTATATATGTATATATGTATATATGTATATATGTATATATGTATATATACATACACTTAAATGAAGGTGTATACAGCAGATAAATGTATATAAATAACAATCTTGTATACTGTACATGATATATTCATGATGTATGTTTATATCTACATATAGAAATCCATACATACGAATACACATACACATATATATATATATGTATATTATTTTATGGATAATGTATTTATACATACATGCATTGCATTGCATTGCATTGCATTACATTGCATTACATATGTTTATATACAGACAGTTCGGGTTCCCAGCCAAATGGTCTGATAAAGGCCGCGGTGAAAAAATGCCTTGTTTTTTGTCGAATTTCAAAAGGGGCCGAAATTGATGGATGAACCATAAATAGTCAAAAAGAACTTACCCAATTTTCCCAGATGGCATAAACTATCCTAAATTTGTTGGCGAGTATTGAATTTCCCTCTGATAAATGTTTACATAACTATGGAAAATCACCACCATTTTATAGCTGGGTAAATCAACTATTTCTATGGCCATTTTCAATAGCTTTTTGTATGTTTACCGGGAAATTGTGAATTTTCCATTGCCATGACTAATTGATTATCGGAAGGTTTTTCTATGTTTTCCTCATATCCCCTTCAGTGGGGTATCATTGCTTGATACAATGTGGGGCCCCCTAGTTATAAGTTGGATTATAACCCCATCTAACTCTAACTATGGTTATAACAACCATAAACCCTAGTTATTGTAGTTATAAACCAACTTAGCTATCTTGGGGGCCCCACATTGTATGGATTAAGAACCCAACCGGTTGATATTGGGACATCCAATAGACCTACCGGATCGACGAAGCTTCAGATCCCTGGTGCCACAGCGCGGCGAAGTGGCGCTCTGCCAAGCAGAGGAATTATCCAATGACTCGCCGCTTTCGCACACCGGAAAAAAAGGGCTGCCACATGCAACCTATTCGTGGCCCAAAAGTTTAATGCTTGTAATTAGTTCTGTTCATTTTTGAGATTATCGAGTGTGAATTTGTTCGGCCTGGGATTCATGGTCGGGAAGGCTGTTTTTGCCGTGCATTTTTAGATTTTTGAGACTTTATTCACCCAATGGTGACGACTCATGCGCTGCCAGAGCCTGTACTTCGCGAATGTGGCCTACGAAAGTACCGACGCTTCCCTGCGGAACAGGCGGAACCTTTATGTGTGACTAGAACTGATTGGGGTCAAGGATTGCTTGATGGTTTCATTTTGGCCAGCAATATGGAAGGAAGGCTCACATGTAAATCTATCTATCTATCTATCTATCTGTCTATCTATCTATCTATCTATCTATCTACATTCATTGTCATAGACACACACAATATGCATCTGTATTCAACATACACCACACACAGCACATAATTATATAACTTTCATGACATATACCACATACATAAAGATACAATAACTACCTGCAATACAATGCATACACGACAATACATATAATACAATATGCAAAAACATACAATGCGTACATTGCCTACGTTACATACAGTACATACAAGAGAGATGGATGGATGGACGGGCGGACGGACAGACAGACATACATACAGACAGTCAGACATACATACAGACAGTCAGACAGATAGATATATAGGATAGATGGATTGATGTATAGATCGATAGATGGATTGATAGAGATATAGATAGGAATAGATAGGATACATAGGATGGATAGGAAGGATTGACAACAAGGGTACTGTAGATAGATAGAACAGATACATAGGATAGATACACAGGATAGATAGTATAGACAGGATAGATAAGACAGAAAGGCCAGATAAAATACATAGGACAGATAGGATAGATAGATAGGAAATATAGATAGGATAGATAGGATCGGCAGGATAGATTTGATAGATAAATAGGATAAATAAGTAGTATCGATAAATAGGATACAGGATAGATACATACGATATAATGATATGATAGATAGGTAGGATAAATAGGCAGATAGATAGACAGACAGACAGACAAGATTGGATTGCATAGGATAGGATAGGATAGATAGCTTAGATAGGATAGATAGGATAGATAGGATAGATAGGATATGTAGAAGAGAAGGATGGACTTTTATGTTTTAAAGGCTTTTTCAAGCAGTATGATATTTAGTTGGGATGAGGATCCATTGTTCGTAAGCCACAAGGAAGCTTTGAACCCAAGATGTGGGAGAAAAGTCGTTGCGAAGAATGGGCACAGCAAATCGTTTTGGGGAACCCCATCATGTTCATTATAATTAGTATTGTTCTGTACATATATATATATGATATACATATATCCAGCACCGTTTACTATTGTTTCTATCCTTATCCTTATCAGTATCCCTATCGTGATCATCAAAATCTTCTTCTTCTTCATCATCTTCATCATCAGGATCATCGATATTGTATTATCGGTGCTTTCATCTGTCAGTATTTTCTTACTTGCGATTGTTCATTCAAACAGATATTGCAATGTTTAACATTGTTACTGCTCTTTTGCTATTTTGTTACTGTACTATTCTAGAACTATTACAGTAGTAGCGCTATAAAAACCATTCTGCTATTACCCTCTGGTTATGACTAACATAGCCATGGAAAATAGCCCATAGAAATAGATGGCTTACCTGTTAAACATGGTGGATCTTTCCATGGCTATGTTAGTCATAACCAAATGGTATTTCGTCATTTTTGGGCATTCTGGTGTTATCCAAAAATCCCCATGACGCCCATCTTCCGAATCTGCCACGGCCGAAATCTTGGCCAGGTTCGGGAGGTTTGGTTCCATCAAAACCCTTCATATGCTGAGAACGAAGGCAGCGGGTGCCTTTGGGGAAAGTGAGGTGCTACAACCATGAGTCGCCCACTTCAAGACATATGTATACATAATACACACATAATATGATCGTATATGTATATATATATATATGAGCAACCGTAAAAACCCCGGCAATACTAAATATGTATTCGACGGACATTGGCTTATGGAAATTGATGGAAATTGTTAAAAACACGAGGTAAGCGATGGGACCTTCCCAAATTAGCGATACCCCTTTTCAAGGTTATGTCATCATATTTCTCTAGTATCCACATTAGCGATACCCAAATATCACATATTATTCATAGTTCATCATATATATATAAATACAGCAGTTTCCTGCAAGCGATACCCCCCAAGTTTACCATATATCATTATTGTACAAACGTGTGGTAAGCGATGGGACCTTCCCAAATTTGTGAATGTCCTTTCCGTGAACCTAGGGTTTTCACAATTGCTCATATATTTATTTATTATTTTATATTTATATTTTCATCTATTTATATTTAGAGTATAAACACACCGGCGATGCTGCATGCTGGGTTGGATTTTTGGTTTGGGCAAAGCAAAATCAGGGTATCAGCATCATCACTGGTCAAACTGCTTTGCGCCCTTGTCGGTCATTTCGAAAGTGTATTTCCCAATGCTAGGTCAATCTTAGATGGGTAGAAACTAATCCTTTGGTCTTTTGGTATCATTGGGATTATCTACGTTCACCAGCTAAGAATTTAACTTTTTGCAGGGTATCTAAGATTGGCCATGAATGTTCTTAGTTCATGACGGACCCCTCTGCTAGACCCTTTTTGTTCCCATAATATTGATAAATATCACCAATAATCCCTCATAACTCCTGGTAACCCCTATAAAAATTGCCGCTTTCTTGAGCCTTCTCAGGGTGATGGTTTTAAATACATTCGTTTTTCCCAATTCTGTGGATGATGCGAATGGACAAAAGAAACATTCTTCGGATGGGCTGAAACCACCGTCAACCCCCCCTCTTATTGTGGCACTGCTGGGCAATCTATAATTT
This sequence comes from Cladocopium goreaui, assembly GCA_947184155.2. NCBI lineage: Eukaryota > Dinophyceae > Suessiales > Symbiodiniaceae > Cladocopium > Cladocopium goreaui. Next base: position 276,446 of record CAMXCT020000802.1, on the reverse strand, counting down.
AACATCTATGGCCATAGAAAATCATTGTTTGAGCACGTAAGTCAGCTATAAATGGATGATTTTCATTGATTTTCCATAGCTAAGTAACACATTACAGGAGATACTTTTGTTGCTTAAACCGTTGTGAAGAGCCTGGTTACTGAGCCATATTTTCTCCCAACACCTGACATGAATGTCGGAGATATTTCCATTACAATCATTACTGTTGGCGAACAACATTACCCTCTGGTAATGACTGTTACATAGACATTGAAAATGGCCATTTATCGTTGATTTACCCATGAAAAATGGTGATTTTTCATAGCTATGTTAGTTTACCAGAGGGTAATATCCATTTATTGAACATATATCCATATATCTCCATTTATTGCTGGCGAAGCCTTCCAAAAAATGTCTCCACGTTTCCCCAACAGGATTTTTTAGGACCGAACATGTATTATATATCGGGTCTCTCTGCAGGACGGGCAATTCAAAGGGAAAGGCATTGTCGAGTTCGGCCAAGCAGCCTCTGCTTGGGAACCCTGCACCATGATCTACATCTCTGGCACTGGCAACTGGATCACAGGCTAGAAAAAATTACTCTGGAAATCATACAGAAAACACATCTACCCGGCCTGGTAAACATACAAAAAACTATGGAAAGATCCACCATCTTTAAGTTCGGTAAATCAACTATTTCTATGTGCCATTTTCAATAGCTATGTAACAAATTACCAGAGGGTATTTTATCCTATCCTCTTCTGTTCTCTCCTATCTGTTTGACTGGGTTATAGCTTATATCCATGTTTATGAACAACTTACTACCTGGGATGCATGTCCAAGCATGGTAGCTGGGTGGTTGCCAGGTGGCTGACATTTTGACATGGCTGATGCAAATCAGAGATCAGTCAAAATCTGGTGTTATACCCACATAGTATCATAGTAATCTCCAAAACGATAGAGACGTATTTTACATTATTTTAGTATATGTTAGCACTGTTTTAAGAGGATTGTGATACGTTTCTATATTTTTCTGGTTGGCTGGAAACAATGGCACGTGATTATTGATTATATATACTGATACTGGTTGGTGGTTTCAACATTTTTTTATTTTCCATAATATATGGGATAATCCTTCCCATTGACTGATATTTTTCAAGATGGTTGAAACCACCAACAAGTATATAATATTTATTATTTATTATTTATAATTTATTATTATTGTAAGTTCGTGCGTGCCCAGTACCTGCATTCCAGGATTTTGGTGAGGGGCCGAACATATTTCAAAAAATCTGATACTGTATACATGCAGGATACACACACATATATATAATATATATATATATACACAATACACAATACACATTAGGTCATACAACTACAAATAGATACGACTGGTGCAGCATCACAGAACCCGACATCGCGATGAGTCAAAGTCAAAAGCCACTTCCACACCGGCAGATGTTGCATTTGGATGGCTGATCCACTGTTATGGTTGTATGCAAGTGGCAGTCAGTTGTTGACGTAGTGAGCCGCGCTTCTCAAGTGTTGCGGGAACTTGACCAAAAATAATGCAATATCATATAACATCATGTGATATCATATCATGTCATCAATGAAGCCATTGACATTCTGTAACTGGTTGATGGTTTGGAACATTTTTTATTTTCCATAATATATATATGGGATAATCCTTCCCATTGACTAATATTTTTCAGAGGGGTTAAAACCACCAACCAGGTAATGATCGTTTCCATATCTTTCCACTTTTCCATGTTTCGTTTTCGCCATCCTCAGGCCTTTAGGGGAGCTATTTTTCATGTGTAACATTCATCCCCAAAGACGAACGACCAACTGACCTCGAACGAGGCTCGTAGAGCCTACGACAATCTGCATGATGTGGTTTTCAATGGAAGGACTGGGGAAAAGGGCTGCAGTGGTTGCAGTCAGTTGACATTTTACATCTCAGTTTGGTACCGGAAAATGCTGGGAGGACTCCATTTTATCGAGTGGTTTACGTTATGATTTTCCCACAGTCGACTTGCCATGACCATAAAGGGTATCCCGATGCCCAAAGTGTTGGAGAACCCCATGTGGCTTGTTGACTCCGCTGAAGTCGGCAGCCATCCGTTTTTACTACCCATGTAAAGATTGATCATACTTGAAGCGATATGGACCAAGTTTTTTTTTATCTGAAAAAAAATACGTTCACCAACATTGCAACATCTACCTATGTATGATCGGGTCTGCTCCAAAAAAAAGCACCTCGACAGTTTTGGTCAATTTGCCCATCGGAGTTGAAACAAGCGAGCCACAGGGGTGTATGGCTGGTTGAATTCCTCATGTTTGGTCAAAACTCCCGCAACTTGGTAGATGTTTTGGTTGGTAAAATCCCCATTACCGATGACTTACATGATGTTTCATGTTTATTGTTGCTTAGATCACAGTGATCACAGTGTTTGATGAATAATCCACAATTTTCGATGTTTGAATCTTCACTGGTTGGTGGTTTGGAACAGCCGCGATGCCCAAACCACTTACCAGCTAGTGCGGCTGTGCTGACCGAGCGGGGGCGGGTTAGGTCACTAGTTGCCATGGAATTTCCAATGATGTTTTCGTCTACAGATGTGGGATCCAAAATGAACCTGGTTTCCAAGTTGCGCTGCTGGGACCCTGGCCATGATCTTCATTTGTTTGAATCAATTCCAGATGGTGTGCTTTTCACAATTTCTGGCTTGCTGGATGGGGATGGTGACATTTACTCATTTCTGGGGGCCACCTTGGTGAAGCAGTATCCGAGACCAGCTTTGGTGATTGAGGCTGACACGAAGATTTTTCAACACAGTAGGCCTTCTTGGGCAACAGTGACTGAAGTTGTCGAGTTGTGCTCAGGCTTTGGTGGAATGCCCCAAGGGATGGCAGCTGCGGGTTTTTCTCCAGTCCTTGCAGTTGATTTCAATGATCGTATGACTCAGCTCTACAGAAGGCAATGTGAGATCACGACTCTTCATGCTGACGTAGGTTCATGTGACACCATTGCAAAAATTTGGCACTTGTCGAAAGGTGCCTCCACGGTAGTAGCAGGATTTGCATGCCAGCCATTCTCGCAGCTTGGTGACCAGAGGGGTGAATATGATTGCAGAGCGCTGAGCCTTCGGGGTGTCCTCGCAATTGCTTTTTATACCCAGGCTCAAGTTGTGGTCTTAGAATGCGTCACTCCTGCGGCTGCCAATGCATGGGTGAAAGCTGAGGTTCAGAGGTTTGTGGATGCAACTGGCTTTCATCTCTCCCAGTCAGATTTTCACCTTTCTGATATCTGGCCATCCAGGTGTTCACGTGCGTGGTGGATCTTGACGGCCCCATGGTTAGGTTTGATTCCTTTGCCTCAATGGCCCACTGTACAGAAGCTTCATAAAGTTGCACAGGTCATCCCGAGAGTTTTGTCATGGGCTCCTGAGGATGAAGCCAAACTGCTTTTGAATGAGCTTGAACGACAGTGTTTTGGTGCCAGTGATCCGTCATGTGCAAGGTATTTGTTGAACATGGAGGGTTGTGCACCATGTGCATTACACTCATGGGGATCACAACTGCTGCCGTGTGAATGCGGATGCCGTCCAAGTGGCCTGTCTAGGAGACGGTTGGAGGAAAAAGGCCTTTTCGGCCTATTGGTGAGGTCAGTGTCTGATCGTTTTGCACATGAGCTTCGTCACATCCATCCGAATGAATGTCTTGCTTTGCAGGGTTTTGATCCAACAATTGACTTTGGGGATAATCCTAGGCTTACCTTAGCTGCTGCGGGGCAAATGGCCAGCCCTTTCCAAGCTTTGTGGGTTTTCTCATGTCTTTTTGAGCGTTTGTCCCTGATTCGATCTGGAGCAGCTCAGTTTGCACCGCCCGCTCAATTGCAAGCATACCAATCCTGGATCCTGATGAGATGCAGACGTGTGTGGCCATGTGACATTGAGACTATTGCTGACGAAAAGATGATTTCACTGATGCAATTTTGGCAAGGGGTTGATGATTTGTCCATCCATGAACTCATGCATCCTCCGAGATGGCCCATGATTGCTGACGGAGATCTTACCATTGCCTCCGTTCTGGATGCTGTGATTCGACAGAAACAGAGTTTGCCTCGACCCGTTGGGTCTTGTCCTGAGACTGAGGTACCTGATTCTGATGAAATTGAGATTGATGATGCGTCTCCGACTCCTTGGTTTGAATTCCAACCTGACCATCCGCAATTGCCTTCTCCAAACGATGAAGCATGTATTGTCGTGTTTTATCATGAGTTTGCTGACCCCATCACTGTGACTGCCACACCTGGATGCACCATTCATGATTTTGTTCAGGCACATGCCAAATTAGTGGGTACCGTGCAGGTCACTAATGTGTTCGACCAACATCATGTGGAAATTTCCCCAAAGCAAGTGTTGACTCCTGGTCAGGTCATTTGCATTCGGTGTGAGGACAAGCCACCTAGTGAAACTGAAGCTCGTGAACTGATGCCGACTCTCATGGATTCGCAGGTGGATGTTGCACTAGGCAGGGGTGACCGTTTTATCGAATCCTTTCCTGGGCCTGAGCACCCGAGTTGCACCCGAGCATCCGGCCAAGACCCAGTGTCATTCGAACCTTCAGCTGTTGCACAGGAGTGTGTACCGACTGAACCTGCCAAGAATCAGTTGCTTTCCAAACCTGTTGCAAGGGAGGTCTCCCCTACGGTGCAATGGACATGTCCTCCACATGACCCCTCTGAGAAAAGGGAGGTAGGTCCTGGTTCTGAACTGCCTGATGTCGTGACGAGTGTCAGAGCCCGTGCACAGACATCCTGGATCTCTGCGGCTCCTTTGTTGGGTTTACAAGATGAACAGTTTCTCCAATTGAGGGCTCCAGCTGTAGTCAATGATCAGCATCTGAAGTCTTTAACCAATCAAGTCTTGCATGTGACTGACCGGACAATGATCTTGGATCGACAGTCTGACATTTGGAGTGATGATGAGTGTCGGCATCATATGTTTGCCTTGGTGCAGCAGTTTGAAAGCCATCAGCGAGCGCATGGAGTCACACAGTCCAAAAGTGGTATGGTTTTGGATCCCCTTTTGTCTACGGGGTGGTTGCATCATGGTCTTCATGAGTGTCATGAGTGGGGACTTCTTCACCCTGAAGTCAGATCGCAGCAATCCATTGTGATCACAGTGTGCATGCTTGCTCAGCATTGGATCCCGGTTGTTTTGACCCCCAACGGTGATACATTACATGTTTACACATGGGATGCACCAGGTCACGACCACTCTCAGATCAACCAAATGTGTGAATTGCTTGCGAAAGGGTTGGGTTTTCTCCATGTTACTGTTGATCGACATCACAGACTTTTCCTGACCACCAACAAATGTGGGGCACTTGCCATGTCCTTCCTGTCATTCTCGCTGGCGGAGAACGGACGGCCACGTGTCTCCCTGTTTTTATCTCTAACGGGAAGCGACACGGCTCGCGGGCCGCGTGTCTCCCTGTTGTTGCCTGTAACCGGTCTCGCTGTGCACCTCCGCAGTTTCCCACATGGCCTCCGGTAGCTTCCCGTTAAAAAAAAGAATGGGGAGTGGGAGCCAGGATGCCCTTCCCCGTGTAAAACCAGATGAGATAGGACTTGTGGGGATTTGACGATTTGACCAGATAAATCTAATGGCACATGCGCGCTACGGGAAAAATAGCGACCTCTAAAAGCAGATGAGATATAGGACTTTTGGAGATTTGACGATTTGACCTGGGAAATCTGATGCCACATGGGCGCGGCAAGGGAAAAAAATAGCTACCACTAAAAGCAGCTGAGATAGGACTTTTGGAGATTTGACGGTTTGACCTGGGAAATCTGATATAGGAACGATGCTGCCAACAACAGTTGAAGAGACTGAGGTCATCCATCTGCGGCTCAAAGCCTCCTTTGCCCATGCGTTGACGAATTGTCAGCATGTGACCAGACCATGGATTTGGGGATGTGGAGACAATCCTAGGGCTAGTAGTTCTTCCCCCAGTGTGTTGGAAGGTGCTCATGAGTGTATCACGATTGAACAACGTCTTGAGTTGTTGCGCACACATGGCAAGGAATGGGCTGATGATGAAATCAGGTATCACATTCACAACATGCTCAAACATCGTGCTGAGAAGGATGACCATTGGAAATTTGACATTCCGGGTTTCTGCATGATTGACCCTCTGGCGTTGCTTGAGTGGGAAGCAGGTGGCAAAGAAAAGTGCTCTGAGTGGTGTAGGCGACATCCTGAGGTGGTTCATGCCTCACACCACATTGTCACAGCCCTCCTGGTTCATGATCACTGGGTTCCGATGTGGATTGAACCTTGCAGTAACTACATGCTTGTGCATTTGCAGCACGATGGTATCACCAAACTTGATTCCATTCGCCCTTTCCTTGATCACTTAGGAAATCTTTTTGGCAAGTCCGAACATGTGATTCACTGGACTCCTCAACATGTACCATCTCATGATTTGTGCGGGGCTGCTGCCATTTGTTTTCTGGGACATGTGATCGTGGATGCCCATCTCCCGCAAGATTGCACTGAGTTGAACTATGCTCACTCCAACATGAAAGCGAGTTTTGTTCAAGCCGTATTTGAAAGCCAATGCTGTCGGTGTCCCAGTCACTGGGGCCGTGGTCCAGTTGTTGACTCTTTCCATGGGATGCCAAATGATTTTGATCGCCCATGCTGGATGCCTGAGCCCCCGGTTGCCTTGAACGGTGGTCAGGGTCTTGGTGATCAAGTAGAGATCATTCCGTTTCCTGGGGGTCTTGATTTCAAGAGGACTAATTCTGCCGCGTTTGCTCAATGTCATGGCTATGCAAGTTCTCAAGAATCCTTTTGGCTTGATGGACCAGACAATGCTTGCTTGATTGCCAGTCGGGGTTGTGGGCAAATGATGAAGTGCTTTTCCAACTTCGGCAATTGAAAGAAAAGGTCGGAATGATGTCTTGTACGCTTCAAAGCAGCGATGGATTCAACATCATTGACCCTGTGCTTTTCACCAAGTGTGTTCAAGGGGAATTGGGGATTTCGACTGTCCAGGATTTCTTGCATGAGGAGAACTTCTGCATGATTACGGTTTATAATTTAGACCAACACTGGATTCCTGTCCTCTTGTTTCGTGAACCTGGCATTTTTCGAATTGAAACATGGAACCATTCCTTTGCTGATCATACTCAGGTACACCAGCTGTGTGCACAAATTGCTCAGAACTTGGGAAATCTGCAATTCGTTTTTGAACAGTATGATCGAGACTTTCAGGTGGAGGACAAATGTGGAGCATTAGCAATTGCATATCTTTCACATCGCTTGTTGAATACAGGCCTGCCCAGAACCCATGGTGAGCTCGAAGTCATGCACAACTTGATGAGAGATTTGTTTCGCTCCGCTTTGGTTGGTGCTGACAAGTTTGCTTGCCCAGTTTTGTGGGGCAATGGTGATGCCAATGCAACTGCTGGGATTAGCTCTGTGGGGAGTAACCAGTGTGGACATAGAGAACATCAACAATTTCACAGCTGCATACCTACCGAAACCAGAATGGAGATGTTGCGGACCCATGGCAAACGGTGGGGTGATGATGAGATTCGTTTTCACATCTGCAACCTGATTGAGCGTTTTGACAAGGGTCACTGCACACCATGTTCTATTCCTGGGTTTCTCATGCTTGAGCCGCTCTTGTTCTCCACGTGGGATACGGTTGGCAAATTGATTTGTGAATCATGGTGTCGTGCACACTCACAAGTGAAGGAAAGAGGTGTACACATTGTCACTGCGCAATTTGTTGATGACCATTGGGTGCCGATTTGGATCGTCCCTAGTACAAGTCACTTGACGTTTCACTTCATGCATGACGGAGTTACGCCCTTTGAGCGTATTTTGCCCATGGTGGAACTTTTGTGCACTCAACTTGGGTTTTCTGACCATGTCGTCCATTGGTTTCCTCAACGCCTGCCTACACATGACTACTGTGGTGCAGCTGCCGTTGCATTTCTTGGGCAAGTGATTGTTGGAGCAGGATTGCCGAATGATCTATCTGCGCTCCAAAATATGCACTCGAACATGAAAGCCAGCTTTGTTCAGGCGGTCCTGACCAATCAGTGTTGCAGATGCCCAGTTGCTTGGGGCTCCGGACCCTCGGCTTCTCTGGTTAAAAGTTTGACTGATGTTCTAGCCAAGCACGGAGTGCCTGAGCAGATGCTTGAACAACGTGCACTTCAAGCGATCCGAGCCATTGGAAGTGACACTATCCAAAATGCCCTGAAGGCCAAAAATGTTTGGCGTTCATTGAAAGCCGTTGGTAGCAACGCCAAATTTCAGTTTATTCTCCCTGCTGAATTGGAAACATTGATTGATGCCAACAAGGGTTCCATGGTTGGGAAGAAGATCAAGCCCAGCAAGATTAATGCAAAGGCTCCAGTCCCAAATGTCATTGATCCGACAAAATTGACCCTGCTTGAAGGTGCGTTCAGGTATGGAGGTCAGCCGTTGCCACAAATTTCGGCACAACAGATTGGTCCAGTTGCCAATGGTATTGCTGTGCTTTCCCTGAAGGATGCTTCTCCGTATCTGAAAGCAGGGCAAGCAGTTTCCAGTGGCCCACTCGCAATGATTGTTTTGGATGACCCGCCCAACCATGTCCAGACTGCTTTGCCCCATGTCAAGATGATGGTTCCGTGTATCTGCTCACTCAACCAAGAACCACTCCTGGTTGAGGCTACGTTGGTTCAGCTTGGACAAGGTCACGTTGAAAAGCATGTTGCTGAGTCTGCCATTGCCCTTGACCCCTTGGATGTGGTTTCAGTGAAAATCATGACTTATCGTGATGAGTGCCCAGTTCCATGGGATGAGTTTGTGGCCGCTCCCATCAAGCAGATTGTCCAAATGTTCCCTTTGCTGAGGCGGTGTCATGAGTCCAATTGCAACTGCGAGTGCTGGCACAACCCTGATGCATTGCAGATTAGGGATCCCATTATGGACGTGTGGCGGAGACAGTTTCTCTCTGCGAGTTTTCGACCCGTCCAGGCTGGAAAGTCTGATATTTTCTCCGTGTGCGTGAGGGTCCCTGCAACGATCCTTCCAAGTCTGTTGGCCAGCAGTGGGCAGTCTGGCTCTTACCTGGAGCCAAGGACACCAGATGGAAAGCAAGTCATGGAAGAATATGTTGTGATTTGGGCTCCGAAACTCAATGCCTCGGAGTTAGCGCATCTGAAACAAACGAACCCTGGGATCATTGGGATTGCCCGCTTAGGTGAGCGTCGGGGTGTCCGTGTCAAGCAAGCCCAAGCCCAAACAATCCATGCAATTGTGCGGCCTGAAGCAACCTTTTTGCCGAACGGACCCAAGGTCCAATACTGTGCGGGGCCTTTTCCTTGGGGAACTGATCGGGCTGCAATCATGAAGGCTATGAAGCAGGTTGGATGGCATGTCCAGGCATTACAGCCCATGCAGCCGGTACCCAACAAGGGGTCAATGTGGTTGCTTCAATCGGTGGATCCGCCCCCAGAATCCATCCTTTGCACAAGCCATGGTGATGTTGTTATCACGAAGCATCGGCCAGCCTCACAACAGCCACGCCGGACTGGAAGCTTCACGGTTGGATCGGTGAGTACACTGACACTTTGCAGTCCTGAGGCATCCAAAACGGTGAGTGAACAAGATCCATGGTTGCAAGCTGATCCTTGGGGCCCTTACAAAGCACGAACGCCTGCTCAGGCCACTGTGGCTGCGGATGGAATCCAACAGCTGGAGGAGCGCATCCAGACTGCAGTTCTTTCCAAGATCCCGGTCAACATGGAGCAAGATGATACGACTGAACGAATCAGCTCCCTAGAGGAAAAAGTTCACTTGCTGATGGGTAAGAACCAAAACCTTGAAGCGCAGTTCAATGATTTCTCGGCTCATAGCACCCAGCAATTTGCAGTCGTGCAGAGCCAGATACAGCAACAATCAAGCCAGTTCCATGGGCAATTGGAGTCACAGTCGCAAAGCATCCAAGCGATGTTCGAACAGCAGATGACACAGATTCGAGGGCTCTTATCAAAGAGACCCAGAGACGATACAATGGAATGATGGTGTGGGGAGGGGCTGCTGCCCTATCTTTTGGTGTTGTTGTGCCTCGCTGGCTCTTTGCTGGCTGCCTGTTTGGGTTGGACAGTTGTTGGATGGCTGGCCCTGCTCCCCATCACCTTGTGTCCCTTTACGATGGTATGGAAAAATCGTCACCTGGTTGGTTCGCAATTGCGGAGATGGTGGTTTGTTTTTGTCTTGCTCAGCCTGATTCATGTGGGAGAAGCCTCAAACCCTGGACCTGCTCATTTTGAGGATGTGTTTACCTTGGGATGTTTCAATCCAACCGGGCTGCGCAACAAGTCTCACTTTTTCACCTCTGAATTGTCCATTGGGGATGTTTGGATGATTTCAGAAACTCATTTTTATGGTAAAGATGTGTCCAAATTCCGCTCCGGCTTGAAGGCAGCAGGAGCACAATACAGGCATTGCGTCACAGATGTGCCGTCCATGAAACCCTGCATGATATCTACCAATGCCTGGAAGGGGGTAGCTGTAGTGTCTAGATTTCCTACTAGACCGATTCCGTCTGCCCTGCCTGAGTGTGTGCAGAATTCTGGCCGTGCCATTTTGGCCACTACTTTGGTTGGGGACTGTTGGATCACAGGCGCTGTGGTCTATGGTGAAGCTGAAAGCCACCTCCATCCAAATCATCTTCGCAACACTGAATTCATCCTTCATCATGCTGCTGCCCAGATTTGTCATTTGACTAAAGGGTTTCGCTACATTGCAGGTGACTGGAACGTTGACCAAGATTCGTTACCTGCTTTTGACATTTTGAATCGTGCTGGAATTCGTGAATTGCAAGATGTTTTGTTGGCCAGATGGGGACAGCCAATCATGCCGACATGCAAAAATGTCACGCGCAAGGACTTCTTGTACCTGAGCCCTGAGTTGCAAGAATTGCTGGTGGGAGGAGAAGTTTTGTCGGACGTTTGGCCTGACCATTCTGTTTTGCTTGGGAGATTTAGTTCTCCTCATACCATGCCTGCTGCTTGGGTGTGGCCCACACCAATGCCTTTCCCATGGCCCTCGGACTTTGGAAGCCAAATAGCGTGGAATACAAGTTTGCACCCAACTCAAGCGTACCAGCAGCTGTGGCAAGATATTGAATCGGATGCCAGGCGATGTTGTCCTTTTCAGGTGCCTTCTGCAGTGGTAGGTAGAGCGCAGTGTCTTGAACCCAAGCAGATTAAGCCTTGTCACTCAGTTCCCCTTAAGCCTGGTCGTAAGGGAGATTTTCAGCCTCAGTTTTGTGGTCAATCTGTAAAGCATGCTCAGTGGGTCAGACAGGTCCGTAGACTTCAGGCATTTTGCAGGTTGTTGACAAGTGGTGCTGAGGTGGCCATTCCCATTGCTGAGACGTGGGGTGCCATCTGTAGGGCCAAGGGGTTCTTTCCTGATTTTCCAACCTGGTGGGGCACCATGGAGTTCAAAGTTAACGCCGCTCCTGCTTCCTGCCCGGGGTGTCCGCCTGAGAAGGTCGTTGCACTTGCGATGTTGGATAGCATGATTCTTGCAACTCGGGAATTTGAAGCTGCCCTTATGAAACAGTCTCGTCAGTATGCAAAATTTCGGAGGGAACAAAACCCGAACCTGGTTTTCATGGATGTTAAACCTCCCGTTGTTCCAGGGGTTGACCTTCTGCTGCAACCCATCAAAGCCTTGATTGAGGAAGTAGTGCCTGAAGAAGGGAAAGTTGTTCTTGACCGCCCCTGTAACTTTGAGCCTGACAAGACTATTGCATGTGAGGGAAAGCCGTTGGAAGTTATTCACCATGACTCTGATGCTTTGTGGTTGTATGACGTGACTGGATTGGCAGTTGGCAAACAAGTCTCACAAACCAGGTATGTTGGAACCCATGCGGATTTGTCCCAAGCGTTTCTTCAGGTGTGGAAGGACAGGTGGATGCGCCATGTTGATGTCCCACCACAGAGGTGGCACTCCATTCTGGAATTTGCTCGAGCCCATATCCCGCCGGGCAGGTTTGATTGGGACCCTATGGATGTCGATGAATTGTCAGTGGTCATTCATAAAAAGAAATCCAAGACCTCTGCTGGCTTTGATGGTGTCACATTACATGATTTGAAGCATATGCCTCGCCCAGTTTTGCAAGCGTTCTGTGATATTTTTGCTTCGGCAGAGAGTGATGGAGGTTGGCCCAGCCAGTTGGTGGATGGCAAAGTTGTGAGTTTAGCCAAGGTTGCGTCACCAAGTTCACCGTCTGACTTTCGTCCCATTACCGTGTTCAGCCTATTGTATAGGTGTTGGAGCTCAGCTCAGGCGCGTCGTGCCTTAACCTTCTTGGACAGTTGCCTTCCTGACACCTTGTATGGCAGCCGTCCTGGGAGACACGCTGCGCAGATTTGGACCAGGATGTTATGGGCGATTGAAGAGTCGTTTGTGAACCAAATCCCGATGACTGGAGCAGTGGCAGACCTGGCCAAGGCATTCAATTTTTTGCCGCGCCTGGTGGTGATGAAATTGGCGGCTCATGTTGGGATCCCTAGCAGGGTCTTGTTGGCCTGGACTGGGGCACTGACTCAAATGAAACGAAGATTTCAGTTGCGTGACTCACTGTCTGCTGGCTTGAGAAGTGTGACTGGAGTGCCAGAGGGATGTGGACTCAGCTGCGTTGCTATGGTCCTTATTGATGTCTGCTTTCATTGTTGGATCCGGGTGTTTTTTCCGCTTTGCACTCCTGTTTCTTTTGTGGATGACTGGCAGCTGATGACTTGCAATCCGACTTTGCTTCAAGGGGCTGTGGAAACCATGCACCGGTTTGCTGATGCGATGGACTTGCACCTGGATGAACGTAAAGCCTATGCTTGGTCCATTTGTCCAAATGGCCGTAAACTCCTGCGCAATCAGGGTTTTACAGTGGTCCTTGGAGGACGGAATCTTGGTGCTCACCTTCAGCTTGCGAGGAAGCACACCAATGCTGCCCTACAAGACAGGGTCAAGGGCATGGGTGACTTTTGGCCGCGTCTTCGATTGTCTGCCTGTAGGTATAAGACAAAGATACGTGCCCTTGTTGCCTCCGCGTGGCCTAAGGCGTTGCATGCAGTAGCAGCCACTGAGGTAGGAGATGCGGTGTTTCATAAGTTGCGCACAGGAGCAATGAAGGGACTTGATGCAGACCAAGCTGGCACAAATGCATGGCTTCAGCTTGGCCTTATTGAACCTTGCATGGTCGACCCCCAGTGCTGGGCAATCCTGCAAACCTTCCGATGTGTGAGAGAATGTGGGGAACACCGATATGTCCGGCACATGATTGCGTCTTTGGTTGCTGGGGCGGAAACTCCTCCCGCCAACAGTTTTACCACCACACTGTTGACAAGATTGCAAAAGCTAAGCTGGCATGTCTGCGACAATGGTGATATTGTGGATTTCTTTGGACGATTTTGCTTGTTTCGAGTGTCCTTTTCTGAAGTGCGTTTCCGGGTTCAATGGGCTTGGCAGCAAGTGGTAGCACAGCAGGTCCAACACCGCCCAGGTCTTAGCTCTCTGTCTGGAGTTGACCCTAGTGATACAAGGCTTTGGTTAAGTACCTTAACATACGATAACCAGGAATTGTTCAAAAAGTGCCTCAATGGCTGCCACATCACCCAAGACTGCAAGCAATATTGTCAGGAGGGGGGATCCGATTTGTGCCCGTATTGCCAATGTGTGGACAGTCGTTTTCATAGATTTTGGATTTGTGAACATTTTGCCTCGGCTAGAGGTCAGGTGAGATCTGATGCTCTTGCTCTGGTATCGCAAGCTCCGGAATCTTTGACTTGTTATGGATGGAGTCTCCGACCTGTCACGGCCCAACGTTGGTATGCCATGTTAGGAGCCATCCCTGAACCGATGCCACTCCTTTTGAAGCCATGTTCTGGAGATTTGCACCTGTTTACCGATGGTAGCTGCCTCAACCAGCATGAGGTATCCTGTCGAATTGCCTCGTGGGCTGTTGTTAGGGCTGACACTGACGGGTTCAGAGGTGAGATTCTGGACAAGGGCCCGTTGCCAGGGATTCTTCAGAGTGCTTATCGTGCTGAAGTCTTTGCTGTCCTGCGTGCGCTTCAACTTGGCCGGCAACATCATTTAAAGGTCTTTTTGTGGACTGACTGCAACTCAGTAGTGGTGCGCCTTAAGAGGCTAGTTAGGGGTCAGAAACCACGCCCTAACAGCCCTCATGCTGATTTGTGGACGGAGATCTTTTCATGCTTGAGTGACTTCCCTGAGGGGGGAGTTCAAGTGACTAAGGTCGTAGCTCATCAATCCCTTGATTCTGCAGTCAACCCGTTGGAAGAGTGGTGCTTTTTCCACAACCAATTTGCCGATAAGGCTGCAGTGGCGGCTCAGCGTGATCGTCCCCCACAGTTTTGGGACTTTTATGCCCAACATGCCCGTGCCACTGTTGCTAGTAGGGATCTGTCGAGAAGTGTCCAACAGGTGCTACTTGCTGTTAGTCAAGCTGTGGTTCGTGATGATGAAGCACATGAAGTTGAAGAGCGAGCTGACATGTGTGCACAACCGGCATTTCCTGAGGAAGCGGGGCGGCCGTTACCCGCCATTGCTATACCTCCTGCAGCGGTGCGTTGGTACGGAGATGTGGTGGTACGTAACATCTTCTCGTGGTATTGGCTCAGTGTTTTTGGCTCCACCTACCCTGTGGTTTGGATGTCGCATTATCAGCTTTACATCGACTACATGATGTCTGGTGAACATGGCCCGGTCAAGTTTCCTCATTGGCAGGCCGGTGGTGATGATCCTGCTTTTGATATTTTGGCGGTTCCATTTCAGACCAGGACTAGGTGGTTTGCTAGAGTGTTGAAGGAGAGCTTACGGCACCACGGTGCTGGTTTCCATTACCAGTACTGTAGGCCAACCTCTCGCAGTTTGCACTTGCACACTGGATGCCTAGCTGTTCGTTGGGATCCGGCCCGGCTTGCGGCCATCGATGACTGGATCTTGCAGCGTTGCCCTCAGGGTGTTTGGAGGACCACGAAGGCGCTTGCCTCGTTGCCGTGTGCGGGGATTGATGCCAGATTCCCTCCTGTTTGTCTCACAAGCTCCTAGGTTTGGACACCTCAGACGCAGGCTGTCGACGCCAGACTTCGGCAGCGTGTTGCCCAAATGGAGACCAAATGGTGGTTTGGAACATTAATTTTATTTTTCCATTCAGTTG
This sequence comes from Cladocopium goreaui, assembly GCA_947184155.2. NCBI lineage: Eukaryota > Dinophyceae > Suessiales > Symbiodiniaceae > Cladocopium > Cladocopium goreaui. The sequence continues at coordinate 261,191 of CAMXCT020000802.1, read as the reverse complement.
GGAATGTCATCATCCCAACTGACGAACTCCATCATTTTTCAGAGGGGTAGGGCTCAACCACCAACCAGCCAATAATATCCCATTAATATTCCATATATATATATATCCCATTAATATGCCATATATATATAAATTCCCATCAATATCCCATCTTTTTCTGGGAATTGAACAATATCTCAATAATTATATCCCACCAACCATATAATAACCATATAATAACAATATAATAACCACATCACAACCATATAATAACCATATAATAACCATATATTAACAGTATATTGTTGGTGTTTTCTATTGCGCAAATCCCCGGTGCGTGAATGGTGTGTGATTTCTCAGCCGTTGTTCACAAAAAGGAGAATGGTCCTGGACGAGTTCAGACCAGATGTGGATTACAACCAGTACTGAGGCCAGTTGTGGCGGCTTTCTGGCTTATATACATAAATATATAAATATATTATATATATAACTGGTTGGTGGTTTCAAACATGAATTTTATTTTTCCAAATATATGGGATAATCCTTCCCAACTGACTTTCATATTTTTCAGAGGGGTTGAAACCACCAACCAGTATATAATTATTGTATATATGTATATGTATAGCTGGCCTCAGAAACCCGCCAAATGGATATTAATGGAAATCAATGGAACATGTACCCTCTGGTAATTTAACATAGCTATGGAAAATCACCATTTTTAATGGGAAAATCCACTATAGATGGCCATTTTCAATAGCTATGTTAGTTTACCAGAGGGTATTGATTATGAATGGCATGTTGAATTGGATACCCTCCGGTGTCTTCAAACATTGGCAGGGAAATCCGAAAAATTCCTTTAAATCTGGCTGTGTTTCTCAGGAGATCGAACTAGAGTTGAGGGATTTTCAATTTTTTCGGAGAGGACATTGATAGTTCAGTAGTTACTATGGGCATAAAGGGCGCTTAGAAAAATGGAGATCATCCCAATTTTTTTCTGTTTTTTATTGTATGATCCCAAATTGTATTATTATTCCCAAATTGTATTATTCCCATGCTGTTTTTTATTGTATGATCATATGATCCCAAATTGTATTATTCCTATTATATTCCTATCATCTATATCCATCACATTCCATGACCATCCATTTTTTATTGTGTCTCATTGCGATTCTGATGGATGGTGATGGAATGTGATGGAGATGATAGGAATCAAGTGGATGGGTTTCGACATGTTTCGACTAGATATGGTGGAGGAAACAAACTGCACCCCTTGGTTTCATACATTTGGGATCGTTGGGATAGTGCCGAAACAAGAAGACCTGGTACCTCCTTATCTTCATACATAAGGTTGTTTGCAACTTCTTTGCCCCCCTACTGTATGGTCTCATCCTTTTTTCATAAGATATTTAATCACACTATCTCATAATCATATAGTCATATAGTCATAGTCACCTCACTTTTGGGGTTTTCCTGAACCTGCCATTTCCAATCCATTTCCCCGAAGAGTTGGGAGGGGGATGGCCATCTTCATGCGCGTGAAGATCGTTGGATTGGTTGGAGAATAAAAGCAGGAAACCCCCATATCAAACATGGTAAAATCTATGGTGCCCCCATATAAAACGTGGTAAAATCTATGGTAAAACCCATGGTAAAACCCATGGTAAACCCGATTTTCCCTTGAAGCAATCCATTCTGAGAAGAACTTGAACAAATGGCCTGACCTGAAACATCGCCAAATTCCAATCTGCTGTCTGAGATGGCAATTTGAAATTCCCGATAAATGGAGGTTTCAACGGTGAAAACCATAGGACAATCATGGAGAAAGATGGGGAAATCCGAAAAATAAATGGAGGTTTTATGAGAACATCATCTATTAATGCTGGATTTTCCAGCAAGCCATGTTTGATTGGAGGGTAACGGTTGCTTTTTTTGAGTCTTTCTTAGTGGCAGTTATAGCAACCTCCAACAAGATGGATTTGAGGATTTGAGATGATGATTTGAGTCTAACAAGTCTTTTGGGCTAAGCATTTTAGAGATAAAATGACGATCATTTCTATAGATAACAATGACCAACATGATCAAAATATGATCATTTTATGACTTTAAGATCTATAGACTCTATATGATGATGATCATTTTTACCGTGAAATATATGAAGCGTTTCGCGATCTTCTTGAGGGTCACGAACAGTCCAGATGTGACACCCAACCAGTTTGGCACCGGGATCCACTTCTGTTTTTGGTGGTGGATGTCCAGGTGGGGGTTCATCCAGTTTAACTGCTAGGTTCTTGGTGGTCACATGAATGGTATGACCTAACAGTTCTTGAATAAACCAACATGTTTTTGTTGGTAGACTATTAATCTTAGTAACATTAGTTGATATATCCAATAGCGGATATGTGTCCAATAGCTGAGTTATCCAATAGTTGTAGTAACATTAATAACTAAGTTGGTAATCATAAGTTTACTATCCAACTCATTAACGCTGGTAAGACAAACCGACACACACACACAACTGAGGGGCACCACCTTTTAATTTTTCGACATGTTTGAACACTAAAAAGACCTTGGATCCTTCTGGCCACAACGTGATGAAGATGCACAGGTCTTTACAGTCTAGAATTTCAAGCTGACAGTGAGAAGACGTATTTGCGAGCTTTCCAATGTGAAAGGGAAGTCTGTGTGGGTCAGAAGCCCGGTGGGGTGCGGAAATCAACCCAAGAGTGGGAAATCGATAGTTCTAGAATAGTACCGTACGGCACTCTTGGCATCTGCAAAATCAAGATAAATCAACTAAGAACCATCCTGGAAGTATACTTTTGACATCTTTTGACCCACCAGATGGAGGTTTCCTAAGTCATGGGAGTCCTAAATCCTCCATTTTTATATGGGATTTTTGATTTTCCCTTATTTTTATCATCCGGTTCTTGGGGATCCTCCATTTTCAGGAAACCTCCAGATGACACACATGGATTCCATTCCATATCGCTTGACATGTCCATGGCGTCCCGTTCCGCCATGGTCGCCATGGTCGCGACAGACGAAACAGGCTCGGTCAGATCGGTCAGAGCCCAGCGTGGCGACTTTTGAAGAAAAAGGAAGCAGTTGGAAGCGGCCATGGGCTCCATCAAGTCTACCTGGTAATCAAACATATAGTGGATGGATGTGGATGGCTGCGAAATCCTGCACCAGTCGATAGGTGGTTTATCTCATTATTTATAGGGTTTCAACATGTTTCAACCATCCTTTTGATGGTGCAGGATTCCTTCCATCCACAGTAGTACTGGAGAATCATGGGCAATTCCCGTATAAATAGGTTGTAATGGAAAAAGCATCGAACTATTTGTGAGGGATTTTCCACCCATGTTAGAGGCTAGTCCATTTTTTTCAACACAAAAGCGGCAGGGGGATTTTCAGCCAGAAATCGATGGCAGGAAGGGATTGGGATATTCCACCTGGCTGCCCCCACCCTGATCTTAGCGGCAATTTGGCGGATTTTTTCTGACAGTTCCCAGTTTTCGTGTTGTTCGTTAATGTTCTGAACAAGTTGAAGGCACAGAGTTGTCAAATCATTCTCAAACAGTCTCAAGCAAAACCTTGAAGGGTTCGTTCGCGTCCTTGAGCTCATTGACATTCATTGATTGACCTTGCAGTAGCACCAGCAGACTTCTATCCTCGAGCGTTTATTTTCTAGTCCCCCAAGAGGAGAATCATTATCTTGGTCAAATAATAAACGATGTTTTGTCAGGGGAATCATTCCACTTCTTTCTGCTTTTGTGAATTAATTATAATACTTTGCGTAGACAATTTTTTCTTGAAGGTCAACAAGGTTGCCCCAAAAATGAACATGTTTATCAACAAAAATGTTGCAAAACTCAAATCCATACCTTTCTTGGCAAAAAAGGTGACTTGTGAGCATCGCCATCGTACCAGTGTGTTGGCTTAGGTGGGTCCTGAGGGGTAAAGCTACGAACAAAATGGGTGGTAAATACATTTGATTTTCATGGGGACAGTAAATTGACGGTCTAGGTATATCCCATGTATGAAACTTACCAACCATCCCACTGATATAATATATATATATACATACATGTACATCCCCTACATTCCCTTCTATATAGAGTGCATCTCACTGACATATCTCACTTACTCTATCACTTCAGGAGCCAGACTTCCATTGTTTATTTTTCCCACCTCCATGCAGCCCATGGTTTTCCAGTGACAGGGTCCTCGGATGCCACACTGGATTGCTTAGACCAGCAGGGAGACCTGGTAGACCTGGTAGACCTGGTATCTCGGGCCATGTTCTCAATGGGAATTCCAGGATCCGATTGATTGGAGGTACCTACCATATAAGGCCTATTTATCAGGCCTAAATTTCAGTGAATATCCCCAGAATTCATATTGGTCTGAAATATGGTACTTACTAACGTACCTCCATTGAATCGGATCCTGAGTCATTCCCATTGATGTTGGGGCGCCCCAAATTGTCAGCAGCGCAGCGTCGGACAACGGGAGCCCCTGGGAGCCAAGGCCTCTACAGCCTCAAGATTTGGTGGCGTTGGCGACGCGATCCTCATCGTGGGCGGAGTGGTGCCTGGGAGATATGAGGAGATGGGGATCCTGGAAATATGAGCATCCTGAAATGGGGAGATGTTCCAAACAGTTTAACCATCGAAAATGCTGGTTTAACCATCAAAAAATTGATTTCACCGTCAAAAATGGTGGCTTCACCCTCAAAAAAGGTGGGATATAATGGGGATATAATGGGGATGGGGATATACTCAGAGTTGCTCCAACCCATTTTAGGGTAAGTGATAGCCACCAGTGGGGGGGAAATATATAGGACATTTTACCCCTACAAATCTACCCAGCTTCCCCCAGTATTACATGGGGTGTTGGGAGCAACGTGTGAATGGATTTCGAGCACCCCTCCAACAAATGCAGGAAAAGTGAAATCCTTTTGTGGTACATAATTGTTTTTTCTATCCTTTGTTGGGGTAGCAAGTAGCAACCTTTAAAAATGTGCATTTATTCATCCAACATGAAGGTTTTACCATCAAACATGATCAAAGATGTTTTGTTTTTCTTCTTCTTCTTTTTGATTTCCTCCTATATAAACAAATGGAGGTAATAAAACGAAACATTTATGGGGAACGTAGATGAACGTAGTGGATTACAGGGGTGTTTACCCATTAACGTTTGGAAAAAAGAGAGTCATGGGATTCATGGAAGAAGAATATGGATTTATTTCATGGGATTTTTGTTATTGGTGGATTCAATGGGCTTTTTACCATGATTTATTGGGGTTATAAGCATCATACTTATGGGTAGATCGTTGGCAACTTGACAGCTGATGCTTGATTGGTTAATTTTTGGAGAGTTGTTGTATCAAACTTATTGGGGATTATGATAAGCCATAGATGGGAAATCTATCGACCAACTAGTATAGCGATTTGTTGATCCCCTGCTAAATGGGGGGTTCCTAAAATGGGGGGTAGCCCCAAATCACCCAAGTTAGACCATTTTAGTATTGAAACCCATGGTTAGCTAAGGTGGTGCCCCTGTTTGGAATCGCATTTATGGTATATCGGTTCTGATGGAGTTTATAAACTAACACACATAATTGGGGGGAATGTTTGTTGGAGATTATACCCCCCAATAGTTGGGCGATATTTAATTAGGACATATGCCAACCCCTGTGGGATATAGAACTGATGGCATATATATATATAATATGTACAGTATATAGAATCTGGATATAACTGGTATATAACTGGCTTTATTGCCTTTGGTGAACAAAGATGAGATAGACCTGCCCAGCTTATTTCAGTCGGGTCATCATCTAAGATGGGCCATGGAAACTGGCTTGGAAATTGGGAGTTGAACTAAGGCAAGATGTATTGTTTCAAATCCTAGTAAATGGTGGACAACAATAGAAAAACTGTATTTATTAGAATGCACAGATGCAGATTATTCATTGCCAGCTTAAAATGCGAGGGATTCTGATATGGGTCTACCATGGTTTGGCTGGATTTGTTGCACAATTGCGTATATGTTTTCTGTCTGAAAACGATAGCAACCTCTTGAGTCAATTTCCAGGTCCTCAAATTTTGACAAGTACCAAAATCAACCCCTTTTTGTTTTGGATCCAATTTGACCTGAAAAAACATAGAAACTACGTAAATGGGGTTGGCTCAGATTTATTTACCCGTGACTTGGATGGTGGGCCTCGAATTGCTGCCGGCTACCCATGTTTCATTTCATGTTCATTTTTTATTTTCGGGCAAGTATCCGCAAGAACAAACACCTCCCCTGAAACCCTGGTTCAGTATTGAATTTGTTCAACTAGAACCACGTAGGTATCCGCGTCAGGTTGGTGGGAGAAGACAAGCAACTGGCTCCGGTGCACATGAGGTGCCTGTCGTAACCTCTAAAGCGATCCCTGCAAAAGCTGTCATTTTGAGAACAAAAAAGGCGGTGGGACATCCATTTTGATGTAACTGGTGTACTTTACAATTTTTATGGGTCAACCAACTGATTAGATACTAACTAGTACTTTAGTTATCTTTAATTTTTTGCTATGGGAAAGTGTACTAACCAAGTAAAAAATAGTTTTTTGGCAGGTATCTATAAGATTCACCGTGTTTATGGAGTCTTTACAGGTTTACCATAAATGTCGATGGAATTCCATAGGTCATACGCTAGAGAAAATGGGTTGTGAAAACGTAGTGTGCTTTACATCCTTAATTGGGATACTCCATCGTTGAAGTACTTAACGATCACCGTCACGTTAGACATCCGGAAAACCTCGGGACTAGCGTGGCGATTCTTCGTTGGTTGCAATGTGGTAAACCCAATCAGAAACCATTCCCAATGACTTACCATTTCTGTCGATAGGTTATCGAATCATACCATTTCAGGATCCTCCGGTAAAACATGGCAATATTTAACCTCCGGGGATTTCCCCTGGTTTCCCATGGTTTCCCATGGTTTCCCACTATGGGTATCACCGTGATATTCCCATGATCTCGCCGCATCCCCGGAAGCCGCCGCGTTCCTACGCTCCGCGTAGGAAGTTGTCCAATGCTTCCTCGGCATGAGCTTTTCAGCATTGGCCTCCACCGAAAATTCCTGCTGGTCGACTTGAAATGACGAGAAGAGGGGCATTTTGTCCTTTTACTTCTAGGAATCTACCTATTCTAATTTACCTATTTATTACATATCTATTAATATATACCTATCTACCTAGGAAAAATAGAGGGGCCGGTTTGGTATATGATCTATTCTCATGTAGCTATTGGTTGGTTTTCATGCGGGAATCCTCTACTAATAAACCAACCAGCGGGGGAAAGGACATCTATGGGAGGGACTGACTTAAAGATTACCCAAGGACATCCAATGTCCCATCTAATCTACACCTTGGAACATGTCTGAATGAAGTGATTCGGAGTCAGTGCTAGTTGGACAGAAAAACACATACTTAATTTTACATCAAGGCCAAGCCTTAGTTTCGGCAAGACTGACCTTCATAGAATTTATGATGGACCTACACAGATGCCACCATTCAGAAGCCCCCGACCGTACTGCAGGTTTACATCATGCCATCATGTATATATTTAAATACATGTATGTATACACATGTAATTATATTATATTTGCATATGATTGCATATATATATATAATATAAATATAAATAAATACGTAAATATAGGCATGCATGTAGATATAATGTAGAGAATCTTTGGTACCAGCATTGGAAAAGGGTGGGGACCACCGCTGCTTGGTTGATGTACCAGTAGTGCTGTTCGCTTCAACGCCAACAGCGGCACCCGGCCTCAATGGATATATACATGAAAAACCAAATCCAGCAGACAGCCATCAAAAATACAAGATATATACTGTACATGGTCCCAACTGACTTTCATATTTTTCAGAAGGGGTAGGTATACCACCAACCATATATATATATACCTTGTCCATATTTACCAAGCATTATTTACCAAGCATTTCCAAATACAGGCTGTATTCAAGATATTGGACCAGATTTACACATCAGCACGGGTATTTACACATCAGAACGGGTTTTTAGCCAAACCCTTAAAATTCCCTTCTTTTAGCTTAAAAATGATGCAAACCACAACCTTGAACCACGCCCCATCCCACGCACAGTCCAGAAGCAAGCCAACATGTCCTTAATAGCGACCTCACTGCGACCTCACTGGAATCCTGGTTAAGGGAAATCATCCCCAAATGCACCAATTCAGGTGAGGGAAAAGGCCAAAGGGAAGATCGGCCTTAATTCAGGTCAGTGAAATACTATAATTTACCCAGATAGTGTACATGGTCCCAATGTTATTTGCACCACCCATATGCATATAGCATATTTGAATGTATTTGATCATACTTGGTGCCAAATTCTCATCTATTTTGGTACGAAAAATCTGATTGTGTCGCAGCACTCTGCAACCCAAAATCCATATCCAGATATATCCAGCATAACTCACATTCGATCAGAACCAGATGCAATCAGGTCACAGGATGATCAGGATGGCACTGGATACAATGAGACTGGGGGTTCCAATGGTTCCAAGAGATCTCCTCCAAGAGGAGATGAAGGCAATGGCCACCCCCAACGACCCCCAAAAAAAGGTGCTTGGAGCATTTCACGACGCGTGGGTGATCGTAAGTTGGAGGATCATCGGTATTTTCGGGATGACACATCAAAAAACCATCAACGAGACACAGATTCGATTGGGTTTGGTCAAACTTTAGACTTGGGATCCAATTTATACAGTTGCTTCACTGACTTGAATTTTGGAAGACTCTGTATGCTGCTTTTCTGCTTGCTGACTTGGTGATTGGCTTCATGAAACGATCCTTGCTTGAAACGATGGTACTGAACATTCCTTAACCTATATTCCTGGAATGGGTTCACTTGTAACGAGCTACTGGAGATATGTCATGGTTTAAGATCCATGTGCATGGTTCAGTTTCAGAAACTATGTGAAACACATATCTGGTTGGTGGTTTGGAACCAGGGTCCTGATTCGTTGTATTTTATCATTCTGTGGACATGATTAAAACAAGTTAAAACCTACTTATCACAAGTGGTTAAACAGTTAAACACTGGTAGAGCCCACTAGAACCAGGGCTGCCCCAACTCCAAACCATTCGAAGTGCAAAAATAGTCAATGAAATGGGGGGGTTCAATGGCTCATAGCCTCTTTAATTAGCCTGTGGGAACCACCCCCTTTTTCGGTGGCCATGGGGCCACTTTTTGGAACCCGCTCCGCTCCGCTGCGCCTCAGCGTTCAGCTCAATGTTGTCCATCGTGGCCACTGAGTGTCATGGCCATCGCCTGAGATGTTGCCGTCGTATAGTCGCAGTCGTAGACGTAGACGTAGTCGTCATCATCGTGGTGGTGGTGGTGGCAGTGGCAGTGACAGTGGCAGTGGGAGTGGTAGTGGCAGTGGCAGTGGCAGTGGCATTGGTAGTGGTAGTGGTGGTAGTGGTCGTAGTGGTGGTAGTGGTGGTAGTGGTGGTAGTGGTGGTAGTGGTAATGGTAGTAGTTGTGGTGGTCGTGGTGGTGGTAGTAGTAGTAGTAGTAGTAGTGGTAGTAGTAGTGGTAGTAGTGGTAGTAGTGGTAGTAGTGGTAGTAGCGGTAGTAGTGGTAGTAGTGGTAGTAGTGGTAGTAGTGGTAGTAGTGGTAGTAGTGGTCGTCGTCGTCGTAGTAGTAGTAGTAGGAGTAGTAGTAGTAGTAGGAGGAGGAGTAGTAGTAGTACTGTAGTAGTAGTAGTAGTAGTAGTAGTAGTAGCAGTAGTAGTAGTAGTAGTACTGTAGTACTGTAGTAGTAGTACTGTAGTAGTAGTACTGTAGTAGTAGTACTGTAGTAGTAGTAGTAGTAGTAGTAGTAGTAGTAGTAGTAGTAGTAGTAGTAGTAGTAGTATAGTAGTAGTATAGTTGTTGTTGTTGTTGTTGTTGTTGCTAGCCTGTTCATTCATGTTTAGCGGTTAGCGATGTTTAATTTTCCAGTTTCACAGAGGTTCATCAATATCTTTGTAGTAAGAAACCCCCTCCCATTCCGCAGAGATCACCAATTTGGAGCAATTCTCAGTTTTGGCTGGTCAACTCCCAACGTCTTTTTGGTTGGTTTTAATGTGCTGAACCCAATTGTTTCTACAACCGATTTATGGCAATATTGGGGATGTGTTATTATTATTTGACATTCTTTGCCACTCAATATTTGTTTACCAAAATTGGTTTTAAGACATTTTAAGATATTGTTGGTTTATGTAAACCCATTGTTGGGGATGATTTACAATATTATTTATCACCAAATATTGGTTTCCCAAAAAATGTTTTTTCAACAGAATTGTAACAATATTATAATTGGTTCAAACCAATTATGGAGGATGATTTATCACATGAATTCCGATTTTGGCTGGGCTAAGTTGCCCATGACTTCAACGTCAACTCTACCTTTTCCAGGTGAACAGTGAGGATGGGAGGCTGCAGACTGTTCCCGAGCGGCCTGAGGCAGAGATCGCCATGGATACAGAGGGGGGTTCCCCCATGTTCCTTCGAATGTGGGTAAAACACTGCCATTTTTACTACCCATTTCCCATAGGATCCATGATGCTGGTGTATATGCTAACATTTGGGGTATATTCATGGTAAATGTTACCATTTTTGTAGCATACATGGATCCTATGGGTTTGGAAATGGTACACTGGTACACATACCAACTGTTCGCACAGATCCGGACGTTTGGAGCTTGTGTTTTCTCGCACGAAATGGCCATTCTTTTCCACGGACCCCCAGGAAGTCTGCGAAGGGTTGTTGCCGCACACCTAGTGTACCGTTCATCCCTGGAAGGCGGTTAGAACCGCGGATGAAACGTGTGGTGCAACCATGGGAAAATTGATATATATGTCATCATGGGCGAACGTTAGGCTCTGCGGGCACCTATGAAAATGGTGATGACTGGGGGATTGTGCAAATGGCATGGTTTTACCCAGATTACACTGAATACACACGAATACAGATCTGGTTGGTGGTTTGGAACATGAATTTTATTTTCCCCCATAGTTGGGATGATGATCCAATCTGACTTTCATATTTTTCAGGGGGGTAGGTATACCACCAGTTAGCACATGGCTTGATCCAGGGTTGACACATGAGCCGAAGCGCGCCTCGAAGCCTCGAAGGTGAGTGAATTGGAGTCCTGCGTTCTGGATGACGTGGCGCCGGGGCTTTCGATTTCAGGGAAGCTGAAGCTTCGTTTTGAGGTGTGAATCATAGGTTTTTATGATAGGAAATACCCTCTGGTAATTTCACATAGCTATAGAAAATCACTATTTTTCATAGGTAACACATGGTAAACCATCTATCAATGGGCCATTTACCATAGCTTTTTGTATGTTTACCAGAGGGTAATAGGGAATAATATGATATAACGGGTACTCTCTAGGGAACAAACGTATCCACTTTTTTTGTGGAAAATATTTTTTTTTGGATACGTTAGCTGCTGTGAACATAGGCTATGATAAATGCCCTATACTTGAGACATGTTAGTTGAAAATCCAGAATGGACATGTTAGTGGAAAAGTTGTCCCCCCCTCTGGGGGTTCCCGGGAAACTGCCAGAAGACTACCGCCCCGGACGCCCCAGCATCTTTATTTCCAGACCCCAATAGGGCTCAAATCAAAGACTGCATTGAGAACAAAACGGTGGAGAAAAAAGGGGTCCCAACTCCTTCCGGAAGAGCGCATCATAGATGATGCCCGCGGGTGGGCAGGAAGATTGGGGGTGCATTCCAAAAACCAGTTGCATTTACTAAGGGTTGGATGACTGGCCATGGAAAGCGTCCACCTAACGTGTCCGTGTTGTTCGGAGGATGTGGTTTTGAGATATGTGAGTGGTTATTGGCTGAATCTATCCCCCCAAAATAGCGAACATATCCCAGATCAGGGTCGAAATCCAAGGGCCCCAATTGCAGGAACTGAGACATGTTAGCTGTTTTTTGGGTCAATGGTCCCAAAAAAAGTTGCAATGCATTCCCCAGGAAATCCAGGAAAACGCCAGTACAGAGTGGACATGTTAGTTGATACCTGAAACGGTAGCCAGAGACACGTATCCACTTTTTTGTGGATTTTTTTTTTGGATACGTTAGCTGCTGTGAACATAGGCTATGATAAATGCCCCACACTTGAGACATGCTAGTTGGAAATCCAGAATGGACATGTTAGTGGAAAAGTTGTTCCCCCCTGTGGGGGTTCCCGGGAAACTGCCAGAAGACTACCGCCCCGGACGCCCCAGCATCTTTATTTCCAGACCCCAATAGGGCTCAAATCAAAGACTGCATTGAGAACAAAAAGGTGGAGAAAAAAGTGGTCCCAACTCCTTCCGGAAGAGCGCATCATAGATGATGCTCGTGGGTGGGCAAGAAGATTGGGGGTGCATTCCAAAAACAAGTTGCATTTACTAAGGGTTGGATGACTAGCCATGGAAAGCGTCCACTTAACGTGTCCGTGTTGTGGTTTTGAGATATGTGAGTGGTTATTGGCTGAATCTATCCCCCCAAAATAGCGAACATATCCAAGATCAGGGTCGAAATCCAAGGGCCCCAATTGCAGGAACTGAGACATGTTAGCTGTTTTTTGGGTCAATGGTCCCCAAAAAAGTTGCAATGCATTCCCCAGGAAATCCAGGAAAACGCTGGTACAGAGTGGACATGTTAGTTGATACCTGAAACGGTAGCCAGAGACACGTAGCCACTTTTTTGTGGATTTTTTTTTTGGATACGTTAGCTGCTGTGAACATAGGCTATGATAAATGCCCCACACTTGAGGCCTGTTAGTTGAAAGTCCAGAATGGACATGTTAGTGGAAAAGTTGTCACCCCCTCTGGGGGTTCCCGGGAAACTGCCAGAAGACTACTGCCCCGGACGCCCCAGCATCTTTATTTCCAGACCCCAATAGGGCTCAAATCAAAGACTGCATTGATATCAAAACGGTGGAGAAAAAAGGGGCCCCAACTCCTTCCGGAAGAGCGCATCATAGATGATGCTCGGAGGTGGGCAGGAAGATTGGGGGCGCATTCCAAAAACAAGTTGCATTTACTACTCTCGTGAAATCTTACCTGTTGAAAGTTTTTTATTTTTCTTTTTTTTTGCTATGTTAGTGTTTGGGTTTTGGGGCTGAGATTCAACTAACTTGGCGTTGGGAACGCATGGTGTGACATGGGCACTTTGGTGCTAACTTGGCGCGTGTGAAGCATCAAGTAGGTTCGATCGGGAACTGCTTTGTTAGCGTTCGTTTGTGTGCGCGTTCATCAGCCTTTCCACCAATATATGGTTCCAAAAACATTCAATCGCACTTCATAGTAGCAAGTAGCGAGATTGGCAACATCGACCAGGAATTTTTTCCTTATTCAATCTATTATATAAAATTGTTGATTTTGAAGCTTTTTTGGGTCCAGTAAGGGTGATGATTATGATGTACTATTGGAGGTTTTGGGAACCCTGCGCAAATGCTATGTTAGTAGTCCTGTTGCCAAAGCTTTGGTTTTGGATTGAAAATCATGACTGGCACAAGTGTTTTTGGATGTCTTCCTGGGGCTCACCCTTACTGGGCCCAAAAAAGCTTCAAAATCAACAATTTTATATAATCGATTGAATAAGGAAAAAAATCCTGGTCAAAGTTGCCAATCTGGCTACTTGCTGCCATGATGATTATGATTGTGAGCCCAAGGCGACTACTAACATAGCATTTGCGCAGGGTTCCCAAACTTCCAATAGTACATCATAATCGTCATGGCAGCAAGTAGCCAGATTGGCAACTTTGACCAGGAGTTTTTTTCCTTATTCAATCGATTATATAAAATTGTTGATTTTGAAGCTTTTTTGGGCCCAGTAAGGGTTCACCCCACAAAGAGTCACAAAGACATCCAAAAACAGTTGTGGTTTGATCTGGTCGGCTGGAGACTCAAAAGAGACAACCTAACCTAGCAACCAGGGGTACTTTCATTCTAGATTGATTGATTGATGTGTTCGGTTTCCTGTTTTCTAAAACATGTTTTCCGTGGAGTTTGATGCTAACATAGCACTTTCCATTTGGTGGTTCCAAGCTGTGACAAGTCTCCAGACAGCTATGTTAGCGTATTCTGGTACATGTCTTTTACCCACTTCCTGGGGAATGCCAAACATTGGGAGGACGGAAACAGAGGCTATGTTAGCAGGTGTTGGCAGAAATCACCCAAATGATCACTTTCTCCAAATCCCCAGGGTTGACAACGTAGCCAGATGCTATGTTTGTGAGTTGGTGCCAGGGCTAAAAAAAACGCTATGTTAGATTTCACCGGTGTAAGGGTTAGATGACTGGCCATGGAAAGCGTCCACTTAACGTGTCCGTGTTGTTCAGAGGATGTGGTTTTGAGATATGTGAGTGGTTATTGGCTGAATCTATCCCCCAAAAATAGCTAACATATCCCAGATCAGGGTCGAAATCCAAGGGCCCCAATTGCAGGAACTGAGACATGTTAGCTGTTTTTTGGGCCAATGTGTAAAAAGAAAGTTGCAATGCATTCCCCAGGAAAACGCCGGTATAGAGTGGACATGTTAGTTGATACCTGAAACGGTAGCCTGAGACACGTTTGTTCCCGGGAGTGTATATTATGGGATGAATATGGGAAAGTTATGATACTATCTGGTCATTTGACATAGCTGCCATAGCTACGGAAACCATGGCCTATTTACAGATGATAATTGGTTGGTGGATTGGAACATGAATTTTATTTTTCCATTCAGCTGGGAATGTCATGTCATCCCAACTGACATACTCATATTTTTCAGAGGGGTAGGTGTACCACCAACCAGATAAAGATGATGATTTACCTTTTGACACCGGTGAACTGCTGCATATAAGAATGTCCAAACAGATGCACTCCCGAACATCATTTCTACTATAGGAAAATTAGACTCCTGAAAACTGGGAAGCTGAATTAGTTTCTTCACCAACATCTAAAATGATAGTTAAATTATGTTTGAATCACAAAACCAATTTGAATTTAGCTTGACTTTGACTCTGTCAAAGCCTCTCTGTCTAAACAAGTTCTAACGATTTGTTGAATGATGTTGCTAAGAGAAACATAGGTTGGAAAGACCGCAAGATCTCCGAGCAACCATCACAACTGCAATGGGTCTATTAAATTTAACATTGATGATATCTTGTCTACCATCTGGTTAATTAACATAGCCATGGAAAATCACCATGTTTGATAGGCAAACCATCTATTTCTATGGGCCATTTTCCATGGCCATGTTAAATAGCCAGAGGGTATAGCTAAACAAACTCTATGAGGTCTATGAGGTCTGTGAAAGGTGCTTGTCTTGATCGGGATTTCATCTTAGGATTGGGCTTTAATCATGGCTGCTTGGTGGTTGGAACATGAATTTAACTATGGTTTATGGTACATATAACTATAGTAAATTGGGTTTATAAACCAACAAGCATCACTATAGTTATATGTACCATAGCTCCCATTGACGAACTCATATTTTTCAACATGGTTCTTGCACCACCAAGTGACTAATATTTTCCATTCAGTTGGGAATGTCATGTCACCAAGCAGCATGAACGATGGGATTTGGAACCAACACATTCACCCAGCAAGCTTGGGGTACCCCCATGGCCAACCTTCATATGGGTATAAAGACAGATCTTCCTTAAAAGGCCCTGATTTTTGCACATTTATGAACATTTACTTGGAAACACAATTTGTATATATATATAAGTATTAGGGCAGAAATATGACACATGACAAATCTTTTTTTCCCAGTCTGCTAAGGAAATCCTGGTGCTAAAACTTAGCTTGCTAGGATGATCCACGAAAAACAACCAAGCTGATAATCATAATAGGATAATTATCTGTTTTTTTTTTGAAAAATCATTATTTTTTCTAGGATAATCATAGTAGTAAAACAGCTTGGTACAGTAAAACAGCTTGGTAGGATAATTATCTGTTTTTTTTTGGTTGCAAATCACAGGTTGGATAATCCAAAAAAAAACACATGATATGCACACTGTGGATGGATCCAGATCGTCCTCACGGGGGAATGGAACGAATGGGACAGCCACTGCTTGCGTGTTGTCAACTGATCATCGTTGTCAACTGGGCATCTAACTTAACTACTAACTGATAAGTTGAAAAAATGGTAAACTAACTACTAACTACTAACTTAACTACTTAACTTAACTAGATGAAAAAATGGTAAATTGCTGATGGGAGATGATGGGAGTTAACTGATAACTGACAATTGGAAACACCTATCAGCATCCCACTTATCAGTTAACTGATCAGCATCTAACTATCAGCATCCCACTTACAGTATCTATCAACTTATCATTTGGGATAAAGCAGGAAAAGGCAAAGGATTCGAGAAGATACTGATAAGTGAACTAAGCCTAACTAGTTGGTAAATGGTCTCCACCCCATTGACGCACTAGCTGAGTGAATATGTGTTACAACTTGCTATGGCATAGATGGCCCATTCTGTTTGATTTAACTACAAAAAATAATGATTTTCCATGGCAAACGGTTCAATTACCAGATGGTACCTGAACTTGGAAGATCCTTGATTCCATTTCACCTTGTTCCGCTGTAAACACTTCAGACCGAAACATGAAGCTATTCTTCTCCTGAAAGTGATTGATTTGTCACATAAAGCAGTGTTTCTGGAAGTCTTGAAAGGAACACCCCACCAAAGGTTGCCGCAACCCTTTACATGTGGGCTCATTCTGAAGTAGATGTGTCAGAACGCCAACTCTTGCTGGGCACCACTTGTAATTGATGAAACCAGAGAATGAAGGTCCCCAAGCAGAAAAAAATTGAAGCAACAGCGATTGAGGGCATCGAGATGGTTCCATTGTCGATTTGGGGGGTCCGTGACCGAATCATACGCGTAATACACACATGTAATATACTATATCTACTAAACTATTTATAGAATACACATATATTATTATATACTATAAATCATTATGTACACATATGGGTATGGGTCAATACCTATAGATACATTTTTAGTGGGATGAACATCCATTTACCAGCTATTTTGGGGTTCACTAGGTACCAGGGTTTTGACCCATCCCCATATATTCTCATTACATACTGCTGGTGAACACCACCTCTGACTCCTTATGGGGCACCCGAGCAGCCCTAGCAGCGCCGAGGATCATGCCTCCGATCTTCGGCAAGGCGAGCCCAAGAATTATTTGTCGATGGCGACGGGGATGATCTTGATATGTATATGTGTATATTATAAATATATAAGTAGAACAACATCATACCTATATGTTTAAGTACATGTATGAATATATATACATATATATATAGAAGTATACATATATATGGGATATTGATGGGAATATAGGTTACATGTATATATATATACTTTTACAGTTTACAGTGTACTTAAAAAGAGTCTAAATATGTATTTAATGGATTAAACCACCGTAAACCCTATAATGAACCATCCCTAAAATCTCCATAAATGGGTGGTATAAACCATTACCAAATGATGGGTTTGTTATTTGGGTTTCCCACATTATATGGGATATATAGTGGTAGTATAGTTTATATATATATATAGACTCATTGTTTGGCTTTGCCCAGGCGTTGCAGCGTAGAGGTTCCCCATTCCCAATCAAATGTTGTTGCAACTCTGCATTCCATTGGGATCATCAACAAAGGTATTAGAGAATATTAAAATCCCACCCCCGTTAAACTTTGCGTTCAATTGGGAAGATCAACAAGGTATTAGGGAATATTAAAGTCCCACCACCGTTAAACTTTACATTCATTGAAGATCTGCAATAAGGGTTTAATTCTCCCACCCCGGTCAAACTTCTACATTCATTGAAGATCTTCGATAAGGGTTTAATTCTCCCACCCCCGTTAAACTTCTACATTCATTGAAGATCTTCGATAAGGGTTTAATTATCCCACCCCCGGTTAAGCTTCTCCATTCATTGAAGATCTTCGATAAGGGTTTAATTCTCCCACCCCGGTTAAACTTCTACATTCGTTGAAGATCTTCGATAAGGGTTTAATTCTCCCACCCCCGGTTAAACTTCTACATTCATTGCAGATCTTCGATAAGGGTTTAATTCTCCCACCCCCGTTAAGCTTCTCCATTCATTGAAGATCTTCGATCAGGGTTTAATTCTCCCACCCCGGTTGAACTTCTACATTCATTGAAGATCTTCGATAAGGGTTTAATTCTCCCACCCCCGTTAAACTTCTACATTCATTGAAGATCTTCGATAAGGGTTTAATTATCCCACCCCCGGTTAAGCTTCTCCATTCATTGAAGATCTTCGATAAGGGTTTAATTCTCTCACCGCTGTTAAACTTCTACTACATTCATTGAAGATCTTAATAAAGGGTTTGATGATGATAGTGATGATGATGATGCTGATGATGCGTTGCCTGTCGTGGTTGCGGTTTCGGGCAAAGCCTAGGCACTTGCCGTATATTATATATATACACATACATCCTTGAACAAAAAGAAAGGACACATAGGGGTTTAACCAATATATATATACATCTATATGTACATATGGGATATATGGAATGAGGGATTTAGCCAACTATACATATATATATATACTTGGGATATTTCATGGAAGATACACAACAATATTTAACAATAGATGGGCATTTAACCAACACACCGTTATGGCTAGCTGGAAAATCCCTTATAAGTGGTTTTTAATTGAAAAATAAGTTATGATTTTCCATTGCCATGTTTGATCCTCGGAGGGTAAATGGAAATTTAGCCAATCAAGATGTGACGTACGGTCAAAATTCTGACCACCTTAGTAGGGAGTGCTCACTTTGTGTCTGGAAAGTGCACCAAACACTGTTTAGCTATACAAATTTGCATGCATGCAAGAGGCTAAGTTAGCAATAGCCCCACGATACCTTAGCGATGCTCATTTGTTCAAATCATAGCCACAGGCCACAGATAGGCCCTTTCATCCTTTCCTCTCGTCTTCATTTCCTCTTCCTCACTTCTTCCTTTTTTTCTCTCTCTTCCTTTCTTCGTTTCCCTTTTCTCTCTTCCTTCTTCGTTTCCCTTTTCTCTTTTCCTTTCCTCTTCCATTGATTCCTCGTCCTTTTTCTTCCATTCCTTCTCTTCCGGTCCGTTCCTCTTCCTTTCCTTTTCTTTTCCTTTTCCTTTCAACTTCCTTACCTTACACAGATTTATTCCTCTATTTTCTTGAGTACAAACCGATGCATGGCGAAGGCCTCCCCCAGAAGCGATACAGTTTTTCTTAAAGGCAATTCATTTCGACAACGACTTATGTGGATTTACCCAATATAACATGGTGATTTTCACCAACAACTTCTCAGGATTTAACCAAGAAATTGGTGTTTCAAATTGCTTCTGTGAACCAGATTTTGCCCACCTCCCAAGCTGCAGCTACCAGACATGGGGGCACCGGGGCATCCGGCCCTTCAGGGCTTTGCTCCCGCCAGGAGCAGCGATGCAGGATGCGATTGGTCCGTCGGGGACAGAGCCAGAGGCGGGAACAGGGGATTGTGGATTGGAGTTTATCTTACTGGTGCTTAGTAGGGAATGAGGGAATGATCCATAATCACTATAGTAATAAACATCCCAGCAACGCCCAGCAACCCATCCATTCCCTACGTAAAACGCACCAGTAAGTAGCGGTCCGTACGACGGTCTCGGACCGCTACGGAAAATCCTACGGATTCGCCGAGTCGATCCAACAACGACTGGGGAATCGATGAGTTGGGACGATGGATTTTTTTTGGGTTCCTTAATATTCCTTAAGCCTAAGCAAATCCAAGATTTTTGTCTGGGCAAATTTTGATGTGATCAACATGGCTCAACCTTGGTTACATACGAACAGCTGTGGTATCTTTTGTTGTGGTAAAATTTGTCCATTCACCAGGCAAGCAGTAGTTTTTTCCCCACCTGCCAGGTGAGGGTTGTTAGATTTTATGTCAGTTGCCTCCTCCTGCCTCCTGCCTCGTCCTCCTCCTCCTCTCCTCCTCGTCCTCCTTGTCATCCTTGTCGTCCTTGTCGTCCTCGTCGTCCTCGTCGTCCTCGTCGTCCTTGCTCAACTGCGACCCGCGATCCACAGTGTTCTCTGCCGGACCTCAACCACGACCACCCACGCCCAGTGTTCCCTGCCGGACCTCAACCACGACCATCCACGCCCAGTGTTCCCTGCCGGACCTCAACCGCGAGTATCCACGCCAAGTGTTCCCTGCCGGACCTCATGTAGGAAGATATGGGACAAAGAATGTGCAGAAGAAAGTTAGAAAGAATGTCAGAAAGAATGTCAGAAGATATGCCAGAAGATATGCCAGAAGATATGCCAGATAGAATGCCAGATAGATAATATGCCAGAAGATATGCCAGATAGAATGCCAGATAGAATGCCAGAAGATTTGCCAGATAGAATGCCAGAAAATATGCCAGAAGATATGCCAGATAGATATGCCAGAAGATATGCCAGATAGATGCCAGATAGAATGCCAGAGAGCCAGATAGAATGCCAGATAGAATGCCAGAAGATATATGCCAGAAGATATGCCAGAAGAATGCCCAGAAGATATGCCAGATAGATATGCCAGAAGAGAATATGCCATATGCCAGAAGATATGCCAGAAGATATGAATATGCCAGATAGATATGCCAGATAGAATGCCAGATAGAATGCCAGAAGATATGTCAGATGCCAGAAGATATGCCAGATAGAATGCCAGAAGATTTGCCAGATAGAATGCCAGAAGATATGCCAGATAGAATGCCAGAATGCCAGAAGATATGTCAGATAGAATGCCAGAAGATGCCATGTCAGATAGAATGCCAGAAGATATGCCAGATAGAATGCCAGAAGATATGCCAGATAGAATGCCAAATAGAATGTCAGAAGATATGTCAGATAGAATGCCAGAAGATTTGCCAGCAAGAAAATGTATAAATGTCATGGTGGGGATCACACGAAGTAAAGTAATTTTTTTTTGCCAGGTAATTATCTAAGATTCGCCATGTTCACTGGAAGCATCCTCAATTTTTCGCCGAACTTTTCAGGTGAGTGAAATATGAGAATTTACCACGATAAATGGAAGTTTTCATTTATATTAATGGTGTTTTTCCCGATAACTGGTGAATTTTCCATTGCCATGGTTGATTACCGGAGGGCAAATCATCTTCTATATAACTACTCCATATATATATATTATTAATTATATATGGGCTTTTCTGGAATGAGGGTATCTCCCAATTGGTTATTTCTTCAATAGGGAACATCATGAAGCACCATATTTAGGATACCCAATTTCAGACAAACCCATGTGGATCTAAAAGTGAACCATGAACGATACACCTCTTGATTGCGATTTTTATGGGATCTATCCATCATTACAGGGGTCTTATTCCAATTCTTGATGGCGGGTGTCATTGTGCATTTCCATGAGAACGAGATGATGATTCCCGCTGATGCTATTTGTGATGATTTTGTTATGATCCAGAGTGGTTTGTTACTCGGGATGGTTTATGACTAATTGTTGATTTCATATTCAGAACCAATATCCATTCATATCTCCCTTTGATCATTACATCCCATGATATCCATTATGGGTCATGTTAAACATGCAATTACAATGGTTGTCTGGAAATGGTTAATTACTCCCAATTGATATCCACTATGGATCATATGATCCCATCAGCTTACTATGAAACACCCCATAAATCTATGGTCCCCTTTTGGAATGTGGAAATTCCCAAGAAAAAACCATGGTTTCGTGGCCAGGGGGTGTTTAATATTGGGAAGGGATTCGTAAGATTTTTCCAGGCTGTCTGGAAACCCCAATTCTACTGGATCCGCCATGAATGCGGGTCGAAATTCTTGGGCTTTACCAGGCAGCCTCTGATAATGACCTTTCACTTCGCGAACTTGAACATCACTATATGTGAAAAATAGGTAATTTTTATGGTAAATCATAAATCATCGAACTAAATCTGTTCTTATCAGTGTGACAACTGATATGTCTCCAACTGGAGACTTGCTTGTCACATCAATTTTTGCTGGGGAACTGTCTTCACGAGCTTGCTTTGGAGCCTTCATGTGTTGCGCTGGCATGGCTCTGAGCCAGTGGCAGCAAACCCTATAGGAAATGGGCCATGTTCCATAGCTATGTTTAAGTAACCAGAGGGACAGTCTATCTATGCCACAATATCCCCACTATATCCCATAATATCCTTTGATTTACTGTCAAATACTGTAGCCAGAGGCTGGTGGTTGCATCATATCGTTTCCAACGGAAAATTGTGATTACTGGTCCCAGCCGGTCATCCACCATCGACTGAGATAGAACGCGTCGTCGCAACTCGTTCACCCGAAGCAGATCAAGCTGGATTCGCGTAAATATATTACCCTCTGGTAAACTAACATAGCCATTGAAAATGGCCATAGAAATAGTGGATTTACCCATTGAAAATGGTGATTTTCCATAGTTATATATGTTAGTTTACCAGAGGGTATACATACATATACGATATGTATATATATATATAGATATCAGTATATACATACACACATGCACTACATGCATTTGTGCCACGGTTCATGTATTCCCGTGAGAAATGACTCCGTGAGACTTCTATTGACAGGACTGCTTGCTTTTGCACTGGCTTCTTGAACAAGAGATCGGCTACATTCATGTAAATTTACAACGACTCTTAGCTACTAGTCAGTTATAATTATAGTACATAGGTCCGTTTGCACGGAACTAATGACAAAAATGATTTTCAAACACCATCATTTTTGATCATGATCACTGGTGAAATCATCCTTGAAAAATATCGGGTGTACATACGGAGGATCATCTTACGGTTCTCAAGGGGATAACTCCAGGAATCGGGGACGACTCTGATCACCATTTACCCGGCCTGGTAATGACTGTTACAGTTTGCTATTGAAAATGACCCAGTCGAAATAGTGGATTTACCCATTGAACATGGTGATTTTCCATAGTTTTTTGTATGTTTGCCAGAGGGTAGGTTGACCTTTCCCGGTTTTCGTGGCAATTTTCTCAGAGTAGGTGAAGAGATTCAGCAAGAGTCGCATTTCTGGCATCTCCAGAATGTCACCCAAAATGGGCAGGGGGGCTTGGACGGCCGGGCACGTAAACGGCGTGTCAACGAAAATTGGGGCACGTAAACATACGTCAACTTGTAGAAAATCTTTCGAAAGTTCACTTCACCATTTCTAGATTCGATTTGGCGATAAAAACATGGTGAGTTTTCGCTGAATTTTCATAGCCCAAGGCATCGCATCCAAGGAATTGGTCATCACTGACAAACCTCCCATGATGAAATCATCGGTACGAAATCAACCAAAAAATTGGGGGCTTTAACAACTAAATAGACGTCAAGTGTGTATGTATATTAATATATATATTATATATATATATTGTTTTTTAGACACTATATATATTGTGTGTATGTTGTGTATAGATTCGTACATGTATGTATATATAACATTCATTGGGTTTCACCATAGCCTGATGGATTGGTGTTTTTGTGAATGGAGATTTAGGCATCAAATATGGGCTCAAAAACCAAGAGACCAAGAGAATTCTGGGAATCTAAAAAATGATATGGCTTCATATATACTGGTTAAATCAATATCATATGTTATATATTGATTAACATACTGGTTAATATATACTGGTTATCATATATGGGAATATAGGGAATCTAAGAAATGATATGACTGATTTCCATAATGGTTTTTCTGGGTTGATTTCTGGGGACTTTTTTTCTACCTGGCTGGGGATTATAATCCGTAAGGAAACCGAGGAAATGAGCAACTAATATGATGAGATGGTAACATAGATTTTTTTAATTGCTCAGTGATTTGAAGTACATGACATATCCTCAGTCCTAAAAATGGGGTACGGATAGGTCAAAAGCGACTCACGAACTGGGATGTACATCCAAGAATTAACACGGAGTTTTTTTTTCGACATGTGGGCGTGTCCTAAACAGGGGTACTCAA
The DNA here is from genome assembly GCA_947184155.2 of Cladocopium goreaui. Taxonomy (NCBI): domain Eukaryota; class Dinophyceae; order Suessiales; family Symbiodiniaceae; genus Cladocopium; species Cladocopium goreaui. The sequence continues at coordinate 237,107 of CAMXCT020000802.1, read as the reverse complement.
AACCCTGAAACATCCTAAAAGCCCTTGGTTTTCCCACTAAGACTCAGTGATATGCAATAAGTTGATGATTTTGCGGAAAACCAGTCTGTATGCAAACACACAGGCACTTTACCAGTAAATTCATAAGGGATATATTCTGCAATTAGGAGGACGTGGCCAAAAACGCGAAGGGGTGGAGTCACAGGTGGGTCAGACTATATCTACGACCCGAATATGGAGAGATCAATGATTTCCATACCTTTGGACGAATAATATATATATAATATATATAATATATATAATATATATATATAATATAATATATATATAATATATAATATATATATATAATATATATATAATATATATATAATATATATATAATATATATAATATATATATAATATATATATATATAATATATATATAATATATGTATATATAATATATAATATATATATATATATATTATATATAATTTATAATATATATATAATTTATAATATATATATATATCAACATCAAATACATTGATTCCTAGTAGATATTTTGGGTGTTCATCCATAGCTGAGCTTGTAAAAAAAGCCATCGGTTGAAGCCCCCAGATTTGCAGGGTGATGCAGGGCAGCTTGTCTATGTAGTTTTTTTTTTTTCCAAGGGCCCCTGGAATATGTGTATATATATTATATATATATATATATTATATATATATGATTAAATAAAGATGTAATTTTTTGTCTTCGACGTCTCATTTGTTGCGGATCATTGAAACTCCCGCGAGTGGATCCTTGGATACTAGTTCCATTCCCTTAATATTAAATACTCCCCCAAATGCCACCCTAAAATAGACAGATCCAATACTAAACCAGGGTTTGGGGCGTATTTCATATTTAGGGATGGGATGACATACGGCCTGTGTAATGATCAATGAAATAATCCTGGAAATTCGGGATGCTACTTGATCAGACTATGGGTATGGACCTGTGTATGGAATGACTGCTTCTAAGGTGCCATATCAAGCAGGTTTGTGGCACTTGAATTAAGATCTCCCGTACACCGGTACAAACACTAGTAAACCTACCATTTGGGGATGGTTTATGAGTTTTTGAGACATTTATGGTGGTTTCAGATGATTTTGATTTATTTTGGGTTTTTTAGGGATGGTTTCTTGGGTTTACCACATTAAATGCATACTCTTCACCTGCACCTTGGATCCTGTTGAACCTCGCTTGCGCCGTCAGCTGCTTGGGCCGAAGACCTTTCGCCCGCGTTGGGTCGAAACGTTGAAGGCGTCGTATCGAACGCCATGGCTTTGCCGCGGGATGATCCGTTCATCGATCCCTGGTGACGTCCTGGGAGGATCAAAGGCATGGTTTATGGACAATCCATTAAAAAACATGGATGATTTAGGAGTACCCCCATGACTTAGGAAACCTCCATTTTTTAGATATATGTGTTTGCCAAACAGAACTTTCTTCAACTGGATGAGATAATTGTATCATTCACTTCTACAACTCTTTCACCCAGTTGTATAACTTTTGTTTTTTCGAAGGGTATCCAGGATTCGACACAGGTCCCCCAGAATGCTTGAGAGTGCAGTAGTGCTCAAACCCTGAACATTTGACCCAGACTCAAATGTTTGTGAACTGACTGAATTATATAATATTCTTGCTATTATACTATATTATACTATAATATTATACTATTATATTATACTATTATATTATACTATATTTTACTGTATTATACTATATTATATTATATTACATTATATGATACTACAATATGGTATAACATGTTTTGATTTATGATCATACGTTACATATAATCTGTTTTGAGGGGCCTTAATATGTATAATGTGGTCTAATATGATTTTATATTAACATATGATGATATTTAATATGTTTTGATATGTTATCGTATGTTTTTGTTTTTGTGTATTAAATACGTTGCAGTATGTTATATTTTATATGTTTTAATATGTTTTAATATGTTTTCATATATTGTAATATGTTTCAGCATGAAATGGTATGTTACAATGATTACAATGTATGCATGTTAAACATATTGTTGAAGGTCACACATTCTTAAATGTAACTGTTCATATGGTATAACGTTTTTTTTTTTCCAGTATGACACGGTGACTTCCATTGAGTTTTTTCCCGTGCTTGCCAAGATCATCGAATAAAAGGTTGACATGGAATGATCAAGATGATGGGCACTAACCGCAAGAAATTGGAGGGCTCATATCATATGGTGGTTTCCTAACATAGGGTTGCCTCCAAATCATCCAAGTGATTAGACAATTTTAGTCTCGAAACCGGTGACTTGGGGATCCCTGTTGAGAACCCCCCAACTTTTTAGCCGCAAAATGGTACCCTGATGCCACAGCATCGCACACCAGCCTCAGCACAAAGGAAGAACTCATCGGTAAGATGACTTTGGAAGAGAAAGCGGGGCAACTGACCATTTTGGCGGAAACTTGGCGAAAACAAGTTCCCAGGGTCATTAAATGTACCCATTGAACATCACCCAACCATTAGGTATATGGTCTATAAATTGCTACTATAAGGTGATGTCCAATATTCCCAAAATGGGACAGTTCCCAACCCCTGCAAGTTCCCAGGTGGTGTGACGGATGTCATGTTTTGGATCTTTGTCCGTTTGGCTTGGACATGCAGTATGACACCATCCCATTTTCCAACAAAATGGCTGTGGATGCGCGTTTTTTTCGTGATTTCCTCGTTGGGTAGTTTATAGATGTTCACAGTTTCCACAGATTACATTTATACCTGGTTGGCACTGGTTGGTGGTTTGGACCATTTTTCATTTTTCCATGTATCGGGAATGTCATCATCCCAACTGACTTTCACTCCATCATTTTTGAGAGGGATAGGGCTCAACCACCAACCAGCCATTAGTATCCCGTTAATATTCCATATATATATCCCATTCATATGCCATATATATATATTCCCATCAATATCCCATCTTTTTCTGGGAATTGAACAATATCTCAATATGTATCCGGTTAGATTCCCAAGCAGATGCGAAATCCCAAGTCTGGCCCCATTTTTTGTGGTTCCCGATGACTGGGCTCGCTGAAGCACCCGAAAGTCACCAACAAAATCTCCACAGGTTTTGAGTTGGGGAACATTGGGTATATTTCCACTTAAGGGATGATGTAAAGATGCAAAATGACACCAGCTTGTGTTTATTTTTATTAAAAAGAACCATGGATGATCATGGATGGTTATGGATGGTTTGCTTAAAAACATATATTTATTTATCATGGATAGTATCATAAATATGGTAGAACCGGTGGTAGAACCCATGGTAGAACCCATGGTAATAAACATCATTACTGGTTGGTGGTGACTGGAACATGAATGTTATTTTCCCATTCAGTTGGGAATTTCATCATCCCAACTGTTACGAAGTCCATCATTTTTCAGAGGGATAGGTATACCACCAACCAGATTATTATTAACCATCATTAACCATATAACCATTAATATTAACCATATGATTCTTATTAGGTTGAAACCACCAACCATATGATTATTCGTTCATGATGGGTTTTACCACCGTGAAATGCACATCTCGGCTTCCCAAATGGGCTGCCCGTGGATCCGAGCGAGCTTAAAGTCTTAAAGGTGGCGCATCCGATGATCCGACACGACGCTGAGAGGTGGCGAGAACCATATGATTTGGAAATCATAATTAACAATGGGTATTTCACGGTGGTAAAACATGCTATTAATGGGTAATAATGGGTAATCACCATTAATAATGAGTGGTATTTTCCATTAATAATGGAAAATCACCATGCTATTAATGGGTAATCCCACTATTTCTATGGTCATTTTCAATAGCTATAAATAACCAGGATGTGTGATCTGGTTGGTGGTTTCAAACATGGCTTTTATTTTCCATAATTAATATGGGATGTCATCCTTCCCATTGACGAACTCATATTTTTCAAGATGGTTGAAACCACCAACCAGTAATGATAATTAATTATAATAGCATTATATTACTAGTGGCTATAATTTCAGGGATAAATTCATAATGATGCTATCTAACAATAATTTATACGAATAACATCATAATCACATCATGATATTATGTAATATTCATAATAATAACATAAAACATCACAATTATAACATGCTCCATGGTGCTGGAATGTTTACCAACATTTGCCCAAACAAAATCACCCTAATTGCCATAGTAATAACATCATAATAATGGTATTCATGAGCCAATATATTGCGACCATTTTTCTATAAATATATATATATATCATTATATAACCATATAAAAGCTCACCATTATTGACCAGATAATACATCATATAACCATACCCCATTCACAACATGTTTATCAGATATTAGAAACTATTCCCCGTTCCCAAAGAGTTTTGGTATAGGTTTTACGAATGTTACCTCATTAGTATGGCCATATCATCCATGGTCTGAATGGTCTGAGGTGGCCAGCCCACCTTGCTGGCGCAACATTTTGGTTTTTGAGATCATTAGTCAACAGGTTTTGGATATCTAAAGCCCAAAGTTGTACCCCAGAAACCATGGTTTAGTAATGTTTAGTAGGGGGTGGGGGATGTACAGCAAGCGGAGCAAGCGTGTTGTTGTCATAGCGGTGGCGGTGGCGTGCCGAGGACACCATCCGCCCATGCAATCCGGACATCAATCCGGAGGCCTTGGGTTGGAGCGTTGTTGGTGAGATCTCTGTCTACTATCGTGATGATGAAAAAGATGACAATGATGATGATGATGACGAGGATGATGATGACGAGATGATGATGATGATGATGATGATGATGATGATGATCGTGTGTCCTAGATTCACGGGTTCACTTGCCTTAGATGTGACTGGACAAAACCATCATGGTTACTTTGAGGATCGCTCTACCTTCAACCTGCCTACTTGCTTGGTGAAAAGCAGACATGGTATGACCAACCCCTTATACTTACAACATCTGTATTTCACTCACCGACTACGGAGGAACACCCAGGTAACTTTGGCAGTTTCTTGTTTCACCCTTCCTTTTATTTTCTAACTGTACACTTCTCGCTACTTTGGAAATTTCACCAAAGTAACAGCAACGGCTAAGATTTGGACGCAAGGACAAATAGACTGACGGACTTGATGACTTGAGAAAAAGGCGTGTTGGAAGTTGAGCAAGAACTAGTATTTTATTTTTGATAGACGATGGCATTTTTGCACAGACAATTGTTTCATTTCTTTGATTCTGTTGTCACGTCGCTGGCTTGCACACTTTCTCAAGGGGATGCCAAAAACTCGCCGCCATTTCGAAAAAATGGGGACCCTTGTAACACGGGGTATGCAATAATGGTTGGTTTGTACTGGAAAATCCTATTAAAATACTCCAATAGCTGGCTGGATGGTTTATTTCATGGAAAATCCCAATCGAAAATGGATGATACCTAGGGGTACCATGGGGTACCCCCATGACTTAGGAAACCTCCATATATAATCATATATATATAATTATATATATATAATTATATAAGGGTACCTCATATACCCATCATTATGAATCAATGGGGCTCCGAAAAACCCAATTTTGGGCATATCAATGGGATTAGTGTACTAGAAAAAATGAGGTATATTCAGTGATAAGTGATGGTTATACATATACCCATTCATACATTTGAATGGTAATGATTCCTGATGTTATTGAACGGGATGAACGTTCATATGAGCAGTGTTCAAAATCCCTTGGTCATTCTATTTTACTGGTTGGTCTATAGGGATGCCCCGTTCTTGGATTTGAATGATCCCCAATATATGGGGTTTTGATAAATCCTCCCCGAACTAATCATCAACCGACTGGGGCTTTGAACACTGTTCATATATCATACAGACAGTAATTTTTTGGAATCCCTACTTAGATGTGCATGCCACTTAGGATCCGTGGTTTCTATGATCCACATATAACCTTCATAATCCCATATATATATAATTATTATTGTTATTATTATTATTAGTAGTAGTAATAGTATGAGCATTAATTATTATCATTATCTTTATTATCACTATTATTATTACATATATATATATGTGTGTGTGGATATTCCCTCAATCTAGCTGGGGGCATAAGCCATTTACGTTACGTTGCGGGGTAGGTACACCCCAGGTAAACCATCGCCAAGCGAATGAGATGGTCGATCAGATCCGCCTGAGCCGTGTGGGCTCAATTTTTAACGGGGTCGGGGTCAAGGAGCCGGGATTTCGTGGATGCCAGGGATGGGGTCGCAGGGACTGGTATTTGACCATGCTTTTAGACCGGGAATCTTGGGGCTTAGGATATATATATATATAATACACATATATTAATATATAGTTTATATATATATATAACTATATATATATACATATGTATATAAATATGGATGATATAGGCTAGGTCTATTCGTGATCTTTTCAGGAAAGATGTCTCCATTTGTTACTGAGAAACACATGGGTTGTTGTTCCCTAGTTCAACCAACAGCTAAGCCTTGGTGAAAAATGGCTGGATTGATACACCGGAACCGCTAAGGTCGCCACAGGAATTTTCACCACGAAAGGAATGGTTTAGCACAGTCCGATTCATAAAAAATGGATGTGGGTCAAAATGGAAGACCTTGGGGACCACAGATGTTAGTCTAGTTTAGTATTAACTATCCAATTGTTGGGGTACCTAATTTTGACCCATACCCAAATGATGTCCTTGTGATGTGTGGTACCATCACTCACAGCATCACAGCATCGCCAATGCTGTTTTTTTTCACCTGCGAAGTTGGATGCCAGGAATGATGGTCGATTTTCTGGTGAAACATACGTGGCAGTGCATCCCAATCATAATAAGTGGTTGATTGATTGATAAGCCATTTATAACTGGGGTATATTACATGATATTTCTATGTCCCACATGTACTGTAAGAACTTGTAGCTGGGTTATGATATGTTTAAGTGGTTATTATCCACTTACAAAAACTGTTGGATGCACATCAATTTCTAGGCCCCATGGCCGCATTTCTCCCCGATTGCCCATGGGATTGACAGTTTTTTTCCGGACTTTTTTTGTTCCATGGAACTTGTTTTTGGACTCCCAATGATGGAACCTAAAATCACATGACAATTTCTTCTCTTCCGGAAGAGGGGTTTCCAATAGTCACATTCATTGTCGCTGACATATTTCCTGCCAGGAGGGTAGAGAAGCCCAACGAATTGCACTGGAGGAAACACGCTTGGGTATACCTTTGATCTATGGAAGCGATGCTTGCTGGAGTTTCATGGGGGCTTTCAAAGTTAAGGTCCAGAACACCACTTTTTTGTTTTTTGGTGAACAATACCCACATCATATCTGTGCAGATTTAACATATTATACTTATTATACTGAAATTATACTGTTTGTTTGTCCACATGTTTATATTTGTTGGATACATTTCCATGTTTTTTCGTTCGCTTTCTTCAGTCACCAGCCATCTCCAATTTTTCGCACCAGTTCCCTGTGTGAACCATCCATATTGGGGTACCCCACAGGAAAGCCCTAAATCGCGAACATGGTGAAATGTTCTATTACTGGCGTCAAAATATACCAGAGGCAAGTTTCTCATGATATATATGATATCCCAGTTGTTTAAGGGCCTGGACCCAGTTCCACGAACCTTTGATCCTAGCTTCCAGATCCAAGGCAAGGAAAGGTAATTTACACCGTGTCTCCATTATATATACAGTATATATATATCATAATATATCATAATATACATATACATATATATATAATACATATATACATATATACATATATACATATATACATATATACATATATACACATATACACACACATATATATATAGGTAGTATATAATGATGATTTTGGCAAACCACTGAGATGAAAGCAACCCACACTTTCGATCCCGGCATTTCTCATTTCTCAGTGAATCCGGTCCCCAGCAGGCGATCTATAGTTTGATAGGTGATTTACATCATGAAATTTGCCAATCACCGGTGATTTACATACGAATCTGAATTTTCATATACCCTCTGGTTATGACTAACATAGCCATGGAAAATCACCATGCTATTAATAGGTCAACCATGTATAAATGGGCCATTTTCCATGGCTATGTTAAATAACCAGAGGGTAGGTTTTTTATAGTTTTTTTTTTTTAAATAGTGTTCAGTATCAGTCTTCCATTTCAAGAAAATCAAGAAACACGAACGACCGCGTCAATCCTGAGGACCATTTATCGCACTGGTTGAATTGATGTCCTTTTCGCATTGGTTGATTAGTACAGTGGAATCCCCCATTGAACAACTTGATACTCGTATGTCAGTGATGGAAAATGGTATGCCAAACCAAAACCTATGGTTCCCCTTACGGACATCATTGCTATTCCTGCAGTGATCCAAAAACATCCAGCAAATCATCCAAAAGTGTCAGTCCTAAGAACCGTGGATGTCCCTTGTGCCCTCCTTGGTTGATGGTTGACGTTGTAGGTGATGGTTGACTTGGTGAAATTCGTGGGATTTTCCATTACCAATCATTTCCCATTTTACAGATGTAGTTTTTCATCGCAGTTTCCAAAAATTACAGAAACAGGGTACATTTCTGAGTCCAAACCCATTTCCCAATCATCCTTAGAAATCATCAGGTTATCCATCACTCCTCATTGTTTGTTGGTTCAATCCCAATTATCCATGATATCCCATTACATCCACATAAATTCTGATGGTATCCAACCAAACCATCCAACCAATTACTGTAAATCATATTATACCCGATCATATCCCCATCATTATATATATATATACATATCATAATATATATATATACACATATATATATTGATTGAATCCCCATTATATCCCCAGATATCCCTATATATCCTTATATATCTCTATTAGACCCCCACTACATCGCAAACATCCCAACGGGTATCCCTACTTGGATGTGCATTTTTCACACATCGAATCCATGCCCAAAAATCATCCCATCAGTGTGTGGATCTTCCCTTTATATCCGGTTTTATTCGCCATTTACGATGGCCGAAAAACTGGGCCGTCCGTGTCTCGCCCCAGAAAACCCCCAGGAAAACCCCAAAAACCCCAGGTCTCACCCCACAGCTGCCGTGTCCTTAGGACGTGATCCACGGCATGTGGACGGTGTTCCCCATTCCCCTGGCCGAAGCCAGCAGCTGGGAGCCCTCGCTGGCGCAGCAAACTGCGCGCGCCACCGCGCTGGAGACGACGGCCTCGGGGATCCATTGGACCTTCGTGCCCCGGAGATCCGGTTGGATCGGCGGCTGAGACGAGTCGAAATGAGGTTTAAGATGGCTGGAGAGTCAAAAGACATGGAGAAAGATTGAGGTTTTGGAATCAAACTGAAGAACCTGTCTTATGATGATTTAGCCATCAAACATTGATAAGAAACAAGGATTTAACTATCAAACATGGGGGTTTGACCTTCAAAAAATGGCAAGCAACGGGATGGAGAAGATTTTCCTTTCAAACAATTGGAGGAGAATTTACAAAGTTGTGACTAGAACCAGTTTCTGGCAGGTTCTGGGTGTTTTTCTTCGGATCTGTTCCAATTTGTTCTGATCCGTTCCAAAGTAAGCCAGAGCTGGGCATGGGACGTTTCCATGGCCCCCATGGTGGCTGCTTACCAAAGAGGCCCCCATGGTGGACGTGGCCAGAGACCAACGATGGGGTCGAGTGGCTGAAGGCGCTCGGATAGTCTTGAGAAAAGGAAGCAGCCGCCTCCCTGCCCCTGGGGCAACCTTGGTTAGATACCTTAATTTCTTGCTATGGCAAAATGTACATTCACCAGCTAAAACTGAGATTTTTTGGCAGGTATCCAAGATTCACCATGGCCCCTAGAAAGTCTAGATTTTCGTAAACAACTTATAACAAAATAGTGGTAGATTCAAGCTAAAATCAGTTTGTTCCCGGGTTACTATATCAACATTATCAACTGAACCACAAATTTCATGTCACGTTGGTGTAAAAGATTCCAAGCAGCCAATGTTTTGGCATTGGAGGATTCATATGTTTATGTCTAGCCCCGTGATCGATGCTTGTGCAAGGCGGTGCCCCTATGTTTGCTGGTTTATAACATCATTTTTTTGCCCATAGCTTTTTTTTCATGCTATATCCAATGTCTACCATCTATCCTAGATATTGGAATTCTGAAGCAACTTAGACTATTAGACCATATTAGACCATTTTTTCCCACCTTGCACAAGTATCGATGATCAGAATCTATGGGTCCATTGCTACAGCAACAGTTGCGGCAGTTGCAGAATCTATGGGTCGCCTCCATGTGGAAATCCGATGTTTCTGATGACGTCTCCAGCTCTTGAAGGTTTGACTCTTGTTGGTTACCCCACATGTTTGCAGTTAAAGCCAGCATTTTGTGAGGGGTAAAGTTTTTAAAGCGGCACTGTTTGCAGGTAAACATCATTATATTTGCAAGGTTCAGCCACAGTGTATCTTCATTTTCTATGAAAAACTGCAAAATTCTATCCATGCCAGGAAAAAAATACGATTTTCATCCAATCTTCCGTAGAACATCATAAAAACCACGATTTTCATGCAATTTTCCCCGCATTTTCCCGAAGTTGGCAGCCAGGCTCCGGGGAGGATGTCTTTTTGGGCCAGACTTTTGCGGTGGCGCTGGTGAAGGGCTTCCAGGGCCAGGAACTGAAGCTTGACGACTGAAGTTGTGGAGAAAATTCTCTCTGTTTTCAGAATATTATCTCGTAGGTGGTTTGGAACATAATTTTTATTTTTCCATATGTTTCCACTCATGCAGTTGGGAATAATGATCCCAACTGACGAACTCATATTTTTCAGATGGGTAGGTATACCACCAACCAGATTATTTCTGATAAAGAGAGTTCTAAGATGTTCTATTACGTCAGAAATGATCGGTTTTATCACCTAAGTTCACAGAAATAATGCAAAAAAATCACATCAGAAATGAACACTGGGATTATGGTGATCACCACAGAAATTATCATCTGGTTATTTAACATAGCCATGGAAAATCACCATTTTTAATAGGTAAACCATCTATTTCTATGGGCCATTTTCAATAGCTATGTTAATTAACCAGAGGGTAGATCTTCTATTTTTAGAAAAAATACATCATAAATCCCATATGCTCCATGTATAGTATATTTACCTACAAAACTGGATCATTTATGGGGTAAATGTTGGTAATTATTCCAGCACCATGAAGCTTAACTTATGTTGTCAGATGTGATTACCAGTTGTCCATTGAGTCCATTATGATTTTCCGCAAAGAAATTGAACATATACCCCCATGGGTTTTCTATCTAATGATGTTATCAAAATCATTATATAGAGTTCTAACCTGATTGGTGGTTTGGAACATTGACTAATATTTTCCATATAATTAATATGGGGTAATCCTTCCCATTGACGAACTCCTATTTTTCAAGATGGTTGAAACCACCAACCAGGTAATGATCGTTTCCATATCTTTCCACTTTTCCATGTTTCTATGAAAACCATGGTTTATATCTAATGATGATATGTTAAGGGAAACCATTGGTTGCCCACATCTATGTTATTTAGCCTAAGGTAAACGAAAGCATAGATTCGTGGGCTTGCCCAATGGTTTCCCTTGGAGGAAAATGATCTGCATTGATGGTGGGCAAACTACACTAATTTATCTGGGTAAATTATAACGACCTCACTGCGACCGAACCCTGGAATCATGGTTAGTAAGGGGAATCATCCCCAAATGGCCCAACAATTCAGGTTAGTGAAATATTATAATTTACCCTGATTTATGTTAGATAAGACAGGAGGGTATATTTCATCACCCCTATTAATTTGTAATATTCGGCGATAGAACATGATAGAAAAAAAACAACACGTTGTTCCAACAATGGGGTTAATCGATTTAATTATTACTTGGGATGTTAATAATTGATACTATAATGAATCCGGGATTAATGCTTCATTATTCATGGGGCTTCAATAATTATATATTGATTCTAATAATAAGATTGATAGTTCATTATCTATTGAATTGATCAACATTGGGGATGAACTCCACCAATGGGGATTATTGCAAATTGGCTTATGGTTCAAATTATTCATTGAGTTCCGAACAACATATCCATGGTTTTGTCTAATATACTTGATTAATCATCACTTGTTATATATTGTACAACTGAATTATAGTTCTAGCATGTTCTAACATGTTTGAATTATTTCTGGGTATATGAATACTTAGATTTGACATAATTACTATAGTAAATTGGGGATTGCTGGTTCATTGTTCGTGGGGATTCAATACTTGTATATTACTTCTAATAATGGGATTAACAGTTCATTATCTATTGATAAATATTGGGGATTCAATAATTAGTGGTAATTATATTGATGGAATATGTGTACGTATGTATATATATATATATACATGTTTTCCAATTGTTACTCGGTATATGCAAAAAAATGTACTACAGTTATCTATTTATTATCATTAGTACTGCAGTCATTGTTGTCATTGTTAGTACTCCAATGAAAGATACTAATTGCCAATAGTGGGTTAAGTAATAAGTTAATCATTATGAATTATTGATTGGGTCATACCTGAGTATTATATAATTATGAATAGCCAGGTAAAATAATAATTCATGGCGGTTTATGATTAATCTTTACCTATTCGAATCGTAAGAGTTATTTTTTTTGTTCTACGAAACTACTACTTGGTAATAGAACCCATCCCCCTCATATTTATGGAACCCCACTTCATGAACAGATCTTATACTAAATAAGGGTTTATAGATGGTATTGAAAATGATTGGTTTTAATATTTTTTGTTATAGATATATTGTGATGTATAATATGCAGAGCCACAGAGAGAGAGAGAGAGAGAAAGAGAGAGAGATATAGAACAAGAGAGAGAGATATAGAACATGTGTCGACTTGGAAATTGTGCAGAAGTATACTGACATCGGATGCTAGTGGATCATAGTGGATCTTCTAGATATAGTGCATCGACGACTCATCAACCACCAAATCTATGAGTTCTAAGAGACTCATCTATTTTTCGGAAACACTAAATTTGAACTTCATCCAACACCAAACCCAAGCCGTTTTCGTTCAAAAAACGAGGGTAGATGCCGCCTGGCTCAGGACAGCTGAGGATAGCCTACTGGCCACCCCCAAACATTTTGCCGCCTATGGTGGAGTCTCCGCAGGCTGGATCATTACCCAACTACAGTTACTTGAGGAAAACAAAAAACATCATATACAATTATATAATCATAGTTGTTGTTGGTTCCATCATGCAAATATATGAAAACCATGATTCATGAATTGTTATGGTTATGATTATTATTGGTTTATAATCATTGTTGTTTGTCTGACGATGTCGGGTTAATATTTATTTTGGATAGGGAACATGATGGACAACCCCTTGAGGCAGCCTATTTTCAGACACACCCATTTACCGATTAAGACCAAAGTGATTACTGTTTTTTGCTTTCCAGTTGTTTACAGTAGACGGATATAAAAGGATATAAAAGGCATGGTAGCATTCAACAGCTATATAAATACAAACTTAGCCGTTCCATGCTGACATGTCCCAACTCGATTTTATGTGTCCGTTAAAGTACAGTTTTATACCATGACTTAGATCTAAATTCCATGCAGTTTAATATCATATACAATACAGCATATATAAACATATACATAGATGCATAATTAATATAATAATTTATATATATACATACATACATGTATTACCATTGAACCATCCCACCTTTCTTCCAACACATCAAAAACATTCATTTCATCCACAAACATAGATGATGCCTTAGTTAACAGCTCCCCTCACCAGGTCGGGTCTCATAGTTGGCTGAGTTGGTTGATAGTTCCAACAAATGTTGGGTTTATGGCACATATATCGAACTAGTTCATGGGGGCTGCAAAAAATAATCATTTAGTATAAATCAACAATGAATCCATATGAATTCTTTTTTGGATAAAATCCTAATTTTTGGTGCTTAAATCTACGATTTTTCATCCAATTAATTGTATTAGTTTTACGGCCAGTGTATCTCATTTTTGTTGGTCAACTCACCCTTATTTGAAACCACCAACTAGCTATTCCATAGAAACTACATAATCCCATCTAATCCAAGTAAATTCAATGGCCATTTCAGGAACCTAAATTGGAGGTAGGCCGAAAATTCAGGGAATATCCCAGCAAAATATGGCCTGAAATATGGTACTAACGTACCTCCATGTTAGGATCCTGAAATTCCCATTCAAGTCTGGTTGGTGGTTTCAAACATTGTTTATTTTCCATGATATATTGGATAATCCTTCCCATTGACTTTTATATTTTTCAAGATGGTTAAAACCACCAACCAGAAGTAAATCTCTTAAACCACCGTTTTTTTTTTAAAAGCAAAATTACCTTTCCAGACCTGGCGCCCTTCCAAGGCCCGTTTTTTGATGGATAAAACCCCCAATGAATGGCATGTTGAAAACTATCACAAAATATTTTCCAGAGCTAGTAGAATACATGCCATATACCACCTGACACAGGACACATTTTATTCTATAATCCAATTTTTGATGATTATTCCATAGGTTAGTCCATTTAAAAACACCAAACTAATAAACATATGATCCACATATATATATATACATATATACATGTATATACATATATATATACATATATATATATCCATATGTACATGCATAAATGCATAAATGCATGCATGCATGCACCCATACATACATACATAGATAGATAGATGGATACATAGATACACAGGTTATTCATGGTAACCGGTAACCCTTCAGTAAAGTAACATAGCTATAGCAAATTGCCCATGTATAGATGATTTACCTATACTATACTATATGTTCCGTAGTTATGTTAGTTTACCAGAGGGTGACCCCCATGTTCTTGTTTGTTTCTTCTCATTTAATGCAATTTATGGACATCAGACATCATATGACCCACATATATATATATGGTCCCGTGTCCCGTGTTCCCACCCCCCCCCCATGGGATGGGGGGGGGGTATGATGCCCCTGTGGTGGTGTATATACATACATACATACCTACATACCTACCTACCTACTACCTACCATACCTACGTACATACATACATACCATTACATTACCTTACCTTACAACCATTACATTTACCTTACCTTACGCCTACCTTTACCCTTACCTTACATTACTTACCTTACATTACATACTACATGCATGCATGCATGCATACATACATACATACATACATTACTTACCTTACATTACTTACCATTACATACACACACATTACAACATATACATACATACATACATACATACCAACATACCAACATACCAACATACCAACATACCAACATACCAACATACCAACATACCAACATACCAACATACCAACATACCAACATACCAACATACCAACATACCAACATACCAACATACCAACATACCACCACCACAGGCCACAGGGGGGGGGGACCAGAAGAACCATACCACCACCACAGGCCACAGGGGGGGGGGGGACCAGAAGAACCAGACGATACTGTCCACCCATACCCATTGGTGGGGGGGGGGAGGGGGGGTGGCCAACGCTGCACCATATATATATATATCCATATATATACATAGTTTATTCATAGGTTCTTCCATACCGGGAATCCATGCTGTTATTCCCTGTTATTCCCTGTTATTCCCTGTTATTCCCTGTTATTCCCTGTTATTCCCTGTTATTCCATGTTATTCCATGTTATTCCATGTTATTCCATGTTATTCCATGTTATTCTATATTCCTGGTTATTCCATATATTTAGGCATTTTATGAGGATTCCATAGTATTCCTGTTTTCAGATGCACCCGATCTTCAGCTCCCAAGGCATGGAGTACAACTTCGTGGATCTCTCCGAAGCCACGCTGCGCGACGTCCATCTGCCCGCCTTCAAGGCCACGCTGGACGCGGGCGCGCTGACGCTCATGAGCGCCTTCAACGACATTGCCGGTGTGCCGGCCACTGGAAACAGGTCATCTGGGTGGATGAAACCAGAAAAAATTGGGAGTTAATGGAGACACCATGTGGAAATGCCGCGGAAACCAAGATAAATGATAACCTTTTCATAGAGGGTTGGAAGTTTCGTTTCTACTCAAGACTGGTTACTTAGTTACTTGTTAGTTTGTCAGGTTACTAGAGCTTGAAGTGTTAACAATGCCGGTTTCTTGACCAAGAATGGCTAACATGCCTTCCTTTGAGTCATCCAACATGGTGAATTTTGGATTTAAGTACAAACATGTTGATGAGCAATGTTTTTTCGTACTTAAAACGACAAATTAAATGTTGAACATTATTGGATTCACAAGAATTTCATTATACAATCCAATTTTGTGGATGTAAGATTATTTCAACGAGAAAAAATGGAACAACGACAACATGTTGATCTGATTAGGCATCAAAGAGAGGGTTTCAAACATCAAACAAAAATGTGTTTCACCAGCAGACAAGGAGGATTACTTATCAAAAATCATGGGGTCAAACAGTTTGACAGTTTGACCACCAAGAATTGGAGATTGAATCAGCAGAGGGAGAGTAACTCCAAATCATTTGAGTCACTAGACTCTATTTTGACCATTTTGAGGATTGAAACAACATCCAAACATGGAGACTTGGTGATCCCCCCGTTCTTGGATTATGAAATAATCCCCAATATACTGGGTAGTATAATCTCCAAACTAATCATCAACCAACCATCATCTATCAGTTATATTCACTAATATCCCCATATGTTCATGGTTAAAATCCCATTTCAATTACGAACTAATCATCAACCCTGCCAGGGGTAGAAATTTCAGCTGCTCAAATGGATCCATTTACTTCCGGTTTCACCCTCTGTGATCTCACCCAAAGTCATGGGGGTACCCGGTTACCTCATCCATCAAAAAAAACATCACTTCCCACTATACACCATCCAGCTAAAAATGGGTACCCCGCATCTTTGGGAAGCCGCAGATTATACATTGACATACCATATTTGGAGATATTTGGGTAGATGAACATCGAGATCATCGTAGCGAAAAAAAGTGGGCGTCCTAGCCTTTGCGGTCCAGGTGGCTCATGACTGAGATCCTTCGCAAAGAGTGGGGGTTCAAAGGCTTCGTAGTCTCGGAAGCTTCGAGAAATTCAGTGATACCCTTGGCTGGTTCCACAGGTTGGCATCGCCAAGGTAGGCACTTTTACCAGCAAAAATGACGATGTGTCATGGGATTTAATGGGATTTAGGTAGCTAAATTAGTTTTTGGTACCCCTATGACGCTAGTTTGAGATATGGGGGGTTAGGATTCCCCAAAACATCTAAAACCATGGGTTTCAATACTCGAATGCTCTGTTTCTACATGATTTTGGGGGTACCTCTGTGACTTCGGAAACTTCCATAACTACTTGGGGGCTCAAACTTGGATAGAAAACATCCATCATGGCAACGGGATTACCGGAGGGTATATCATATCCCCTGAAGTCGGGTATCATTGCCCGATATGGAAACACAGAACCCAACTGGTTGATGTTGGGACATCCAATAGACCAACTGCAGATCATATCGCCTTGATGTCGTACGGTATCCACATGATAACTCTAAAAATTGTACCGATGTTTACGTGCTCAGATCAAATCCATTGCGTTGGGTCAATGCAACGAATTTCTCATGATATCCCATTGTATTTCCATGATATCCCATTCAATCATATTGTAGTTTCCCATTGTGTCAATCCCCCTACCTAAATGAAATCACATTGACGGTTGTTTATGGCATGCGGCTGATACGGCGCCCTTAGAAGGGTTGTTAATTTTGAGATGTGCCATTTACGATCCCTTGGAAGGGTTGCAAATTTCAAAAATGAAGCTTTCCGAAATGGGGGTATAGAATTTGATTTTTTGGCGTCTTTGACATGTTGCACATGCTGTCGTATGATCATCAAGGGGGTGGGGGTGGGGGGGGGTGTATTAACGTCCTTGACGAGCACTTCTCTTGCATTATGGAACATGTACACGTTGCACATGCTGTCGTATGATCATCAGGGGGGTGGGGGGTGTATTAACGCCCTTGACGAGCATTTCCCTTACGTTACGGAACATGTTGCCGTGCTTTCTGACGTGCTTTTGTTGGATTTCTTGCGTGAACCTATTTTGGCACCAAGGATTCTCCCCACAAAAGATTCAAGATGGCCCAAGTCAACCACAAACAACATATCTTTACTAAGACTTATCATTTTCGAGGTCCTTTGTGGGGTAAATCCTATAGAACCATTGTTGCTGGTACTCAACAAATAGATGAAACATGGAAACGCCTCAGAAAATGGCGACCTATGTCAAAAACAATCAACAAGTGTACAAAAAAAGATGCACTTGGGCCTACAGCTGGACATGGCGTGACAATGCTGCCTTGTTGCAGTCTGTGGCTTCTGCGTTGCCACAGGCGCTCTGGCACTGAAGCGTCGAGAAGAGGAAACAACTGGATGAGTGAATGTCGGCCTGATATGATTCGGATGATTGAAAATCATAGATTTTTAATGTGTTTTGTGACCCTTGAAGAGCAAAATTGAGTCACCGCGCAGGCGAAACGCAACTTTTCACTCTTGAGTCACACGCCTGCCAATCGAAATGAATGTCCATGTTGCAAGCATTTTTTGACGACTCCTGCAAATACCAGCATTTTGTCTCTTAGCCTCAAAAATCAGAATTTCAAATTCGTCACCCTTGCAAGGGCGCCAAGTCAACCGGTTGCCTTGTTTACAGAGCCATTACAACCATCATTCACCCCACATCATGGGGAAAGAAGTTTAACCTAAATGGTTGATACGGGACCCCACCCCATGTTTCATTGCTCCAACGGCATGTTCGACCGCAGCCTTCGTTCAGTCCCCCAGATGCTGCAAGGTGGTGCCCCCTAGTTATAAGTTGGTTCATGTTATAAACACATCTAACTATAGTTACAATCGCCGAAGTGTTTGCCTAATATGAAGTAAACCAACTTAGCTCACACAAATCAACTATAAAATCCTAAAAATACAAATGTGTGCTCGGTGAAATCAATTCCGACTTTTTTGGTGCTTACATCTCCTTGTTGTTGCTTCTGAATAAGAAACTCGGGCACGTTGATACTACTGCTTAACTACAATCCCCGATGCACATGTCATATATTATCATAATGTTGGTTATGTAAATATAGTCATCCTGAAATAGATAGAATATCAAATGCTAATAAATCCCTAGGGATCATTCGGTCTACTTATTTGCAGTCATTTGTTGATGTAGGTGTTTTTTTTTGCATACCGACTATGTATAATGCATACCGACTATAAAAATCACGATCATTTGCGGTAACCCCATTTAACGGTAATATCCATTAATCTAATGGGATTTGAATTTCTGGGTTTTGAAGGCTTCAAACATCAAACATGAGGATGTTCCTTCCCATAATGTGCTAGAAGGGTGTATTAATCCTATTGGTGATCATCACATCTTTAATTTATAGATATCCCTAGGGGGTACCCATCAGCAGGTCCCAGCCAACCCACCAAGTCAAGACCCTTTCGCTGGCACTCAACAGCGAGTTGGACTCAGCATCTCGGTTGAACTGGTGTGGGATCGAGGAACAGGTTTCCAAATTATAATCAACACATAATGATTTTTTTATTAAGTTGGGTTGGACCATGAAAACAGAATTTGAAGTTGGAATTTTATCATTATCCTGTTCCTGGGATCCATGATACCAATCTCAATTGCCAGCTCAAAAGGATTCGCCATTCCATAAGGGGTTTGGCCACCATCACTGCCAACTTTTTTAGAAGGCCGATGTTTGTCTTCATCTTTAAAACAATGGTGGTACTTGCAATTATATTTGAATGCAAGTGCATCCTCAGCTACGTGAACTACACAGTGTAGTTTGGGGGATAAACTTCCACCGTGAGATGCCTTGCCTAATGCTCAAAAGAGCCAATTTTTGGTATATTATATAACCATATATGGTACCCATTAGTGCATCATGCAAATCCCGGGCTTCCGAATTTGTCAAGTAGCGACCATATCTTTCTATACGGTCAAAGCTCACACACATAGCTTTGCTTGTGCTGAGTGCAAGGGTAACTTCTTGATCATCACCGATTTGATTCAACAACGCATCAAGGCACGTTGTTCAGAATACCAAAAATACCCGGCCATTGTAGGCCTTGCACGTCAAATATGGATAGCCGTTGTCATGGCTCACCAAGCCAGTTGTAAAGAAATTTTGCGAATGCCTAAGTTGTGGCAAAAGAGGGGGGGTCCAGAAGTAAAACTACACATTATCATCATAAGTTAAATTATAAATTCGGTACTTTCGATTTTGGGTTCGTGTTGACATGGCCAACTTCTTCTTGGTCTTCCTGCTCTACAGTCAGGGAAACTGTGGCATTCTACGAAATGAAACCCGGTTGGTCGTGATGCCGAGTTGCAAGGCCACGGCATCGGGCCAACCAAAGATGGCAGAGATACAAGGCGATGGCATCGGGCCAAAGATTCAAGGCTACCTTTGGTGCACTACCGAGAACATCAGGAATGCAGTTCTTGGGTAAAGACCGGTGACTACACTTGGAGCGCAGTGCGCCTAACAGAAGACCACCGACCGAGATCTTCGACCAACAGACCAAATCAGTTTTTGGGATGACCCCTTACAGCCCCGAATGTTTAATATCCACCTCCCAGGATGTAGTTTTCAATCACCAACCCCCAAATTCCAATTGTCGAGTAGCTCATAGCGATTGACCCGGGCCCAATATCTGAATCTGGCACAGCAGCTTCGAAGTTGAGAATCGCCCATCATCATGTTGCCATTTTCCAAAAATCCTGGGCGAGGCATCAGGGCAGGTATTCTAAAAGGACTTTGGGTAAAGATTTAAATATCCCAAGAAGCACATTGGATAACAATAAAAAACCACTGGCAAGCATCCATGGGAACAAAGTAGAGACAGCAAACTGCCATTCAGAGCTTGCAAGACTCCCAAGTTGATCGTATGCATAGAGCAAAAGCGCAATTGGCGCACTTCAAACCCAGGTAAAGATTGCAAAGGATGAGTGAACCTCCCAGGGTTGATTTGGATGTTAAGAATTCTAAGATTTGCGAACTGTCCAAAAAACTGGCCATACCCTTTTTGTTTGATGGGTCTTGTTGCCTACAAGTACACTCCCCATTTTCAGAAACACCATTAGTGTAAATCAAATTTGAAACCAAAAGGGAAAATCATTTTAGCATAGCTGAGCCTGAATACATTGTCCAAAGCATCTTGGGGGGAACGTCGTGGGAAATGATGAGTCAGCTGAGTCCAGCTGAGGTTGAGCCCGAATCATTAGAAATATACCCAAGAATCCAGGTGATTTACTGGGGTTGTAACACACACACACACAATCTCAAAAAACATATCCAGAGACTAAGGGGTTCCAAAATAAATTTGATTGAACATTTGGCATCATTGCCTCCGTATGCAACATGTTGACATCATGCCTCAAATGTGCATATTTGCAATCATCGATTCCCAGGGAATGTTCAATTATCTTGCAATTTTTGTGACGTTTTTATGACTTGGACCGTCCTTCTCCCTCCCTCCTCTCCCTCCTCTCCCTCCTCTCCCTCCTCTCCCTCCTCTCCCTCCTCTCCCTCCTCTCCCTCCTCTCCCTCCTCTCCCTCCTCTCCCTCCTCTCCCCCCTTAGACCTAGTTTTCATTCTGAGTCATTTGGCATGATCGGACCTCTGATCCTGACAGGTGCCAATTTGGAGCATGCTAGGGATTTTTCCATGCCCAACCCTTCCAGATGTAGCCCGAGATATGATTTGTCACCATGCAATCAATGAGATAGCCCCTTAGACCTAGTTTCAAATTCTGAGTCATTTGGCATGATCGGACCTCTGATCCTGACAGGTGCCAATTTGGAGCATGCTAGGGATTTTTCCATGCCCAACCCTTCCAGATGTAGCCCGAGATATGGTTGATCACCATGCAATCAATGAGATAGCCCCTGAGACCTAGTTTTCAATTCTGAGTCATTTGGCATGATCGGACCTCTGATCCTGACAGGTGCCAATTTGGAGCATGCTAGGGATTTTTCCATGCCCAACCCTTCCAGATGTAGCCCGAGATATGATTTGTCACCATGCAATCAATGAGATAGCCCCTGAGACCTAGTTTTCAATTCTGAGTCATTTCGCTTGATGGAACCTCTGATCGTAGGAGTCCCTATTTTGAGCATTGCAAAGTTAAATGATTACCCATTGGGAAGACATTGCTGCCTCTAACATGTGTGTGTGTGCTCTCTGGCCAGGTGACTATTTGGCGCTGGTGCAGCACCGGGAAACACTCACACCCGACGCCCATAATTCCTTATTTCCCCCGAGGTCACCCTATTTCTGGCTTGGAAATAAGGGAATTAAGAAACGACCCAAGAAATAAATTAAATAGGCCAGACTTATTATAGTTACTAAGTTAGCTATATTTGTCATAGCTAAGTCAACTAACTAGATAGTAAGTTGTTTAACTACTTAGTAAATAGACTAAATACTTAGCAACCCATATGAGCCTTCAAGTAGATCTGAAGAATTTAGGATTATTTCCATATTGTATCTACTCCAGGATGACTATATCCCCTTAAAGTATCCCCATCAAAATCCAATGAAATCTTCATTCTTGTTCATGTGCCTATGGTTTCGCAAAGGCGGCCCCACCTTAATGAAATCTTCATTTTTGCTCATTTGCCTATGGTTTCCCAAAGGGCCACCTTGCATCATATATGACAGCCAGGACTACACCGCCGACGAGGAGCTGATCCACCACGGCTTCGCAGCCGACGGAAAGGATGCAGCGCGTTTGGCCTTCACGGCCGGCGTGGACATGAGCATGCAGAGCGGACTGTGATTAAGCAGCATGCAGCAGCGTCACTTGGGGATGTTCACCCATAGGGGTAGACATGTACCGACAATATTGTTTCTTAATGGGGATTTGTAATTACTAGAGATGTAGCGGAGATAGAATTGGGAATTGTGATTTCGCAGTATTCTCAAACAGTGGAGATAATATTGGGGATCATACATTATATTATATCGGATTGAACGCGCAATGGCGGAAATTTTCACATCAGCCACTCAGCCACTCAGCCACTCTGGCAGAGTGGCTGACGCAGCCACTCAGCCACTCAGCCACTCTGAGTGACTGAGTGGCTGAGTGGCTCCAGCGACTGTGGCAGAGTGGCTGAGTGGCTGCTCCAGCCACTGAGTGGCTGCTCCAGCTACTCTGGCAGAGTGGGTGAGTGGCTGAGTGGCTGCTCCAGCCACTCTGGCAGAGTGACTGAGTGGCTGAGTGCCTGCTCCTCCAGCCACTCTGGCAGAGTGGCTGAGTGGCTGCTCCAGCCACTCTGGCAGCGACTGTGGCAGAATGGCTGAGTGGCTGAGTGCCTGAGTGGCTGCGTCAGCCACTTTGGCAGAGTGGCTGAGTGGCTTAGTGGCTGCGACTGTGGCAGAATGGCTGAGTGGCTGAGTGGCTGAGTGGCTGAGTGGCTGAGTGGCTGCTCCAGCCACTCTGGCAGAGTGGCTGAGTGGCTGCATCAGCCACTCTGGCAGAGCGGCTGGGTGTGGCAGAGTCATCAATCAATGAAATGGACGGATAAAGTTTTAAACATTTCAATATCCAAGCAAGAGTATATGACATTGACAGCAACTTGATTTACAAACATAACCCTCTAAACTTCAACTGCCATGGCTACATAACTTCAACGGATTGATTAAGAACAACCACATATACACTTTGAACCATAACCTGAAATCACTTAAAAAGAAGGAGAGTGGTGATGAACTCTACAAGTTCAGGATTAATTGGAAACAACTATTGCAACGACTATTTGGTGAGCAAAGAATGGCTATGGTGTGCTGTAACCAGAGCAACAGATTTCAATAATGTATTTTTTCAAAAATGATAAAGCCGACGAAGATATGTTTAAGAATTTGGTAGTTAACTATTTTAAAAACAAGGTTGAAGGTTACAAAGGAAAAACAGAAAAGGAGGAAGAGAAATAGTTGATGAATACATTGATGAACATGTTTGAAGATGTTCAAGGGTTGTTGTGCAAACTGTGGAGTTAAATTTAATCTTGATACCAGAGGTGGCAAATTGTCAAGTAACTTTACGGCGCAGAGAGGTGATAATGGACTGCGCCATTCTATTGACAACTGCGAGGCTTATTGTTGCCACTGCAATTCTTCTTCACATTATAGCGACGGACAAATACTTAGAACATCATTTGGAAAAACAAAAATCTGAAAATCGTCACAGCGGGGATGTTCTAAGTATGGGGTCGAAAAAAATAGTTAGAACATACCCAAAACCTATACTTAGAACATTTCCAAGCTATACTTAGAACATCCCAGTGGGGAACCAATGGGAACCATACATTTATGTATGTTCGAAATATTTGTCCGTCGCTAATTATAAATATATATACACTATGAGGCATCTCCAAAACATTCAAAATTATACATACTTCATTTTAGCTCATTTTAGTATTGAAACCTATGCTTTTTGACTACCCCCTGTAGGAAACCCACAAATTATATACTAGAGACCTTCCCATTGCAGCGAAGACTGCTTGGGATATTGTTCCCGAAGAAAAGGTATAGAATGCTGCAGCAGTGAGGGGAGAAAGTGTTCTAAGTATGGTGTTCACCAAGGTATTTGTGTGTATACATGCAGATTTACCAAAGTAACAGGACATGTTCTAAGTATATGTGTGTTTTAATGTTCTAAGTATGCAAAAAATCAAAGGAGATGTTCTAAGTATCTGTTTTTCTGATGTTCTAAGTGCGTACTTAGAACATTTCTGATGTTCTAAGTATAGTAATTTTGATGTTCTAAGAAAAGGTTCCGAAATTTTAGAAAAATTGATGTTCTAAGTATATGTCCGTCGCTATAGATTTTTTTCAAAAGAATAACCTTAATAAAATATTGATATGAGTAAGCAAGAAATCATAGGAAACATATATTTTATAAAGCAGGGTTTGGTTCCAAAAACACTACTTTGAAGGATGCAAGAGAGAAAAACAAATCTATTACTATGAAAGATGTTGAAGGTTTTTTCAAAAAAAGTGTAGAGATAAAAATGAACCCGAGAGGCTATAACAGCTTTGTTGCTCCACATAACAATCATAGATACCAAGTTGATATATTCTTTATTTCCAAAAAATATTTAAAGGTAAAACAAAGATACAGAGCTGGATTAGTCTGTATTCAATACAGACTAATCCAGCTCTGTATCTTTGTTTTACCTTTTATTGATTGTTTGAGTAAGTATGCTGTCGTAGTCCCAGTAAGAAGGAAAGAGACAGGCAGTGTTGTTCAAGGAACAAAGAAAGCGATAGAGAAGATGGGCAAGAAACCTGAAATCATATACACCGACGACGAGAAAGCTATAGCAAGTGGTGAATTCCAAGCATATGTAGAAAACGAAAGCATTGAATTGTATAGGACAAGAGGCCACCCTGTTTTTGCCGAGCGATTTATAAAAACCTTTAAAGACAAATTATGCAAAAGAGTTGAGAACGATGAAAAGAATAAAAAACGAATATACAATGGATAGACTACATAGATGAAATTATGTTAACTTACAATAATAAAGATGTGCATTCCGCTACTGGTCAAACACCGTATAAAGCCAGAGATAAAGACAATGAATTCAAATCAAAATTAAACATTGCAATGAAAGCAAAGAAACAGAGGCTCTATCCTGAACTATCTGTGGGAGACAAAGTAAAAATCAAAAGGAAGAAAGCAACAACGGAGAAGGAGAGAACCTCACACTTTTTGAAAGGTGAGTATACAGTAGAGTCCACTGATGAAAAATTGAATCAAACATATTATACATTAGAAGGATACAATAGACCACTATTAAGGCATGAACTTCTGAACATATAAATTACCATTTATAGGAAATCTACTTAAAGGAATATTATCTATCTATATATATATATATATTAGCGAAATGTCATTCAGTGATACAAGTAGTGAACGTGAAATCAACCAAGAAGAATACATCAAACAAAAATATTAAGCTGTAAATGTAGTGAATATGCAACAATAAGATGAATTATCAAAAATAATTTTACTGATGGTATTGGTAATAAAATTTGTGAATATGTAGCCTGTAAAAGTTGCTCAAATATAATGAGTCATTTTGATTCAATTGAAATTGATATTAGCCCTTGTGACGATGATGATATTGATGAGCAAATTCAAATATACGTTTATAATACTTTAGTGAATGAATTTCCAGATGATAAAATGAATTTAATATTAAATGAAAAAGAAATGAGACATTATCAAGATTATGGACAAGGATTGAAAAAAATGTTTTAACAATTCATATCCTACTGTTGCATTCTGCATGTTAGAAATGAATATTAATGATGCTGATTGTATGGATGATAACTTTAATCATGAAACCTGTATATAGTTTAAGAAAAATATTGTTGTATATCAAAGACAATGAACAGTTTATTGGAAATACAATTATTGACGAGAATAAGTTTGACAAAGTGTATGAAAGAATGCAACAAGGAATTTATATTTGAACCCCATAAATTTTCATATCAGATAATATGAATTTTTATGATATAACGAAATACACTTGAAATTAAATGGATAATACCTTATAATAGTATGGAGAGTAGAAAGTGCACAAAGTGTAAGAAAAACAAACATGGTGACGAGTTCAATGGAATGAATAGAATGTGTATTGAATGCTTGGACAAACAAAAGGAGAGTAACAAAGTATATAATCAAAAGGAAGTATTCTGCGACATTTGCCAACGGCATGTGAAACAATGCAGGTTGTCCAAACATCTTAAAACCGACAGGCATTCCAACAAGGAAAAACTCAAAAAGGAAGAAGAGAAAAAACAAACATATATGGAGGAATACTTAAAAGATGATGAAACCAGAATTGCAAAATTGAAACAAATCTGGAAAACCATTACACCAAAAAGCTTTAAACGACTTTAACCCCATAATTTTTCATATCATAATATATGAACATTTATGATACGAACACAGGAATGTTAGACGTGGATTATTTAGATTTATGATATTATGTTATAATGATATATTATGATGAAACATTATGATGAAATTTTATGATATGAATTTATGTGATGATGGATGATGATGAAATGATGTGGGATGATGATGTATGAAATTATGTGGTTTTATTTTGTGTTGATACTGTGATGAAATGATATGAACTGTTGTGAAAATGAACAGTGGTAAACGATGAAATGATGGAGGTGGATGATATGACCTTAGGTGTGTTTGTGTCTAGCTATATATTTATATATAATTTCTTTAATAACATACATATATGAAAACATTGGAACTAAAACCAAATGTCTCATTCCTTTCGCCATGATGATTCGCAGAGACCCACAGAGCGAACCCCTTTAACACAAATGACTAATGACTTCTTTCTCACAACCCTTTAACACAGATGCTTGCCTGTTTGCCTAAGATTCCATTCAACCCATAAGAATATATGCCCCAGTGCCTGGATGAAGCCCTAAATTAGCATAAAACCTCACTTGAGATACTACCAAGACCTAAGAAAAATTAGGTCTGGGTAATATTGCTTACACTCCAATGGCGCTCCAGCCACTCAGCCACTCAGTCACTCAGAGTGGCTAGACCAGCCACTCAGCCACTCTGCCGCAGCCGCTCTGGTAAGAGTGGCTGGACCAGCCACTCAGCCACTCAGTCACTCAGAGTGGCTGAGTGGCTGAGTGGCTGCGTCAGCCGCTCTGCCAGAGTGGCTGAGTGGCTGAGTGGCTGGTCCAGCCGCTCTGCCAGAGTGGCTGAGTGGCTGAGTGGCTGGTCCAGCCTCTCTGGCAGAGTGGCTGAGTGGCTGCTTCGATTTCGCGAGCCGTGTTGCACATCCACTCTAAGATTATTATAAAACTATAAAGGTATAATATACATGTGAAATTGCACCATGATATTTTGGAAAACATGGGAAGGTCTCAAATATAAGTGCTCCATGAACGGGTGATCGTAGCGATTCTTGTTGCGACCACTGATGGTTCACCAACAGAAGATTAAGGCCAATGCCGATGCGCATGTGAATAGCCACTTCGACCAAAGTCAAGCTGTGGCATACTCGGCTCGTGCAGTCGGTTTGGCGCAGAATGAGTGAAAGCATCCTTCGACAATCTAACATAATCTAACATAGCTATAGAATGTTATAGAAAATGGCCCATATACAATGTATACAGATGATTGATCTATACCCTCTGGTAATTTAACATAGCTATTGAAAATGGCCATAGAAATAGTGGATTTTCCCATTAAAAATGGTGATTTTCCATATGTTAGTTTACCAGAGGGTATTAAAAACTGAAGTTCAGAGATTCCGCAGTGATTTCGAGGTTCAACCCGTTCCCAGAAAAAGACTGCGCTTCTCCGAGCAAGGTGTTGGACTCGGTGACGCAGTGGGTTCCACGGTGGTATTTTGATGATTTTTCCCCAAACAGTGCGGCCACACTGAGGAGTTCTTACGGTAACAGTTAAGGGCAGGTGTTCAATCGAGGTGGTATCGGAAGCGTCCGGCATTTTCCCTGTCAATTTCCACAGAAAATTGCGCAGGGTCGCACGACATGGGTGTCGTGGCACTGGGGTCCTGCATTTTCCCGTCTATACTGGCTCTTGTGACATGTCCTTGTGTCTTTCGACTGCCACAAGACCTGTTTTAGGGAGCTTGCACAGAGATGTTGCCAAGAAACCTCTAATGGAGATCTTGTTCGGAGATCTTTCCAAGAGACCTCTTGAAGAGATCTGTGCAGAGAGAGCTCTTATACAGAACGTGTACAGAGATCTTGCCAGGAGACCTCTGTGGCAGATCTTGTACAGAGACCTGGTGAAGAGAGCAGAGATCTTGCTCAAAGATCTAGTCTAGAGAGCTTGACTAGAGATCTTACTTTGAGATCCCTCACAGAGATCATTTATGGAGATTTTGTAAAGACACCTTGTACAGACAGCCTTACACAGGGATCTTGTACAGCAGCTTGTCTAGAGAGCTTGACTAGAGATCTGACTTTGAGATGCCTCACCGAGATCTTTGGTGGAGATCTCTTATAGACACCTTGTACAGATAGCCCTACACAGGGGTCTGGAACAGCAGCTTCTACACAGAACCTGTCCAGGAGATTTAGTGCACAATCGTCTACAGAGCTGTTCACAAAGGGAACTTGCATTATCATCATCATCCTCACCATCATCTTCATCCTCATCATCATCCTCATCATCATCATCATCATCATCATCATCACCATCACCATCACCATCCTCATCCTCATCCTCATCCTAATCCTCATCCTCATCCTCGCCATCATCATCAACATCAACATCATCATCAACATTAACATCATCATCAGCATTACAACACATTACCCTTTTACTTCCCCCCACACTGTTTGAGGTCTCTTGCCGGGATAATTGATGTATAGTGTTTTGAATAGACGAAAAACTTCAGTAGGGGGCCAGGAACCCATAACTGTCTGTCCTGGCCAAGAAGACCAGACAGCATGGGAGTGTAAACGTACCTGCAGCTTTGATTCTGGTTTTTCGAAATGGCAAGGGGCTAAGCCGAGAACCCCAATGCAGATTTTTTTCATGGACATGGCGAAGGGCTAAGCCGAGAACCCTACTGCGACTACTTATTTGGGCTTATTTGGACTTTTTGGATCAGTTTCCCAAGATTGTCTCGGTTCTGCACGGTTTCCATACCTGCTATTCAGATCTACTTTAGGTCGTTGTTTCAAATCCAATTGCATGTGAGGGGATTCAGTTCCCAACGGACCACTTCAATGATCCATTTCTTGTCTAGTGTGATTTCCATGGTTTCCCCGACATGGTGCCATGGACCCAATTGAGGGAACCCTGTTTAGGGTGAATGCTGACTGACCGGATTTCCGAATTGACATTTTTTACCTAGTAATTCGTTTAAGTAAAGCGATACAGCCGGCCTTTCTGTTCTTCACCATTTTGTGCAGTCCCGCGGCTCCGGCTGTCCTTCTGATCCTTGTACAAGTTCTACTCTCTCGCAGTGATGTCTCGCCGAACTACCAGAAAATTTCCATTTTTACCGATGATCAAGCGTTTGAAACAATTCGCAACAGCAGAGGCAGGTACATGTCTTCCAGGTTTGGTGATTCTTCCATTTGATGGTTGTCTGGTGTGGTTGAACATATTGTGCACCTAATTCGTTGGAACTTGAACAGCCGTTTATGCCCATGTGGCTTGATCGACCACGGTCCCGCTTTGGGAATAACGCGCGATTACTTAGGAGTGAGCTGAGTCCCCTTAATGACAATTTGTTGTTTCCCTTTTCGTCACCAACTAGTCCCCCATTCGGTCCCTAATTTCTCCCCCGTGCCCCTCTGTAATGAGTTGTGGGGTTTAGGTGTGTGTGTGTGTGTTCTGTGCTGGTGAGGTCCGTTTCGCCGTGTAGGTTGGTTCTGGAGGTCCATTTGTTCCCTTCCCCCCTGCGCTGTTTTGGCCTTCTGCCCGTCGTTTGTGTCCGCCTTTTCTGTTCCTCTTGCCTTTCGAGGTTGACCCGGCTCCGGCCGGGTGTGCGTGTGTGTGTTTGTGTGTGTGTGTGTGGGTGCGTGCGTGCGTGCGTGCGTGCGTGCGTGCGTGCGTGCGTGCGTGCGTGCGTGCGTGCGTGCGCGCGCGCGGGCGTGCCTGCGTGGGTGGGTGTGTGTGTGTGTGACTGTGTGTGTGTGCGTGTGTGTGTGTGTGTGTGTAGCGTCTGAATAGACGAAAAACTTCAGTAGGGGGCCAGGAACCCATGACTGTCTGTCCTGGCCAAGAAGACCAGACAGCATGGGGGTGTAAACGTACCTGCAGCTTTGATTCTGGTTTTTCGAAATGGCAAGGGGCTAAGCCTGGAACCCCAATGCAGATTTTTTCATGGACATGGCGAAGGGCTAAGCCGAGAACCCTACTGCGACTACTTATTTGGGCTTATTTGGACTTTTTGGATCAGTTTCCCAAGATTGTCTCGGTTCTGCACGGTTTCCGTACCTGCTATTCAGATCTACTTTAGGTCGTTGTTTCAAATCCAATTGCATGTGACGGGATTCAGTTCCCAACGGATCACTTCAATGATCCATTTCTTGTCTAGTGTGTGTGTGTGTGTTAGTTTTTTCCTATTTAGGGTGCATCATTCCAATTATACTATATAGAATGGTCTCGCTCAATCACTAATCACTTCTTAGTTATTTTACAGTACATCATATCATGTGGTAAACCCAGCAATAGCCCTCCAACTTTTGATGATTTACAACAGTCATTTCCAGTACAAAGTTGGCGAATTTCTCCTCGGGTTTACCACATTACCTATTGTCAAGTCCTGCTTGATGGGCCATGACGTTTTCACCAGTCGTCGCAGGTGCAAGACCTGCCGATTCGGATGAGTAGCTACCTCAGTGATCTCAACCTGTGTAGCCCTGGATTTCTGTGCCCGAATTGGTCGGAAAATGGGACCTCCTGAATGGCCATTTTCATTGGAACATGATGCTTGACCAAAGTCACCCTTCACCCCATTTTGCGACAAAACCATCTAATTTCGCCCGTAGAGAAACCTTGGTTGATTAGGTCTGATGCTGATGATTGTTCAATACTTTGCAAACACTATGCAGATACCAGGTCCATTTTCTCCCTTGTTGTGCTGAGGTGCGTGATTATCCTTTGATGTTTAGGCTTATGATGCGACCTAAAAATTGTACATAGCTGAGTAGTTGGGTTGCATCGCAGAATCAAAGACGGAATAACTGCAGCAGCAGCGTGCAGAAAAAGTGTGGCAGGGGACTCACATTGCATACCTCTGAGATGCCACAGCTATGGATCGAAACCTTGGTACTGGTACAGGTAACCTGCTGTTCACATCATAACTGGTGCCAGATGGTGCCAGATGTTCATCCCCGACGGCTTTGTCCATGTCCAAAATTTGATTTCAGTTCGAGTGGTTCATCAATTTCCTCACCCATGCCCCATTGGACAAGCCCAGATTTTATCGCAATTTCGTGGATATCATGCAACTATATCTTGATCCCACTATTGTAGTTGGTTTTATACCCCTATTATTATCCCCATTCTTGTTGATGAACCCGACCTCTGCATGAAGGGAACATTTACAGGAACATCTAGAGGAACCTCCAATATTTCGTCTTAAAAACTACCGTTTTCAGTTTCAATCTTCCCTCCGAGCAATCCAATTTGATCATAGGCGGGTTTGATTAAACACAGGGTAACCCAAATTCCAGTGCCTTATCCAAAAAAAATCCCTCGAATTATCATCAATTGAGGGACAAGTTAAAGCGATAGTTTCAGACATCCCCAGGTGGCCCCACCCCAGGTATGGTCATCCCATAATGGTGACCATGGAATCCTTGGTGAATGGATTGATGACCATTCCCCGATGAATGGGCGTATCATGGTTTTTGTACTCCAACTTTTGATTATAGATATTATAGCCAAGGCGATGCAACATAGATCCCATTTGTTTATCCCGGATTAAATCCCTATTTGTAAAGTTTACCATCCGGTCATCAAACGTGGCAGATGGGGGATTTTCCATTGCCAGAGGGAAAATCCCAGAAAGGTCACTGATAATCACCACGAATCACCATGAATAACCATGAATAACCATTATATAATCACTATTGTTAGTCATTATAATAGCTATTGTTAATAACAGTATTAACCATTATTATCCATTATTAGTGATTAGTTATTATCACCATTATTGTTAATCATTTATATCCATTATTAACCAATCATAACTTAATCATTATTAACAATGATTATTAATCATTAATTGTTAAGCATTTTAATCATTAATCACTATTATTAATCAATATGAATCATTATTAACCATCATCCATAACTTAGGGATCCCCCCATCTTGAGGAGACGCATGACCTACTACTGTGGACTTGGGATCGCTTCTGTGGGCCTGAAACGGTGATCTTTTCAGTGCCCACGGTGGTTTCACCAACCATGATATGAGGATGTCACCTGGGGATGTTATGGGGATATAAAATATTGGATCTATCACCAACATATGATTTGAGAGTGTCAACAATGGTTGATTTATCTTCAATGTTTTTGCATTAAAACATATGGAGTAATATGATGATTAACCAGTGGATTTGGGGTATTACTGTAATATTACCTAGTTTTTGGAGGACCCGTGTGGAAGAATGCATCATGTGAGGTGAAACTTGAGCGACAAGATACAGAGAGACGCCGCCAACCTTTCACGCTGCAACATGCATGATGCAGGGTGCAGAGTGCTTTGTTTGCTGGCATCAGATGATGGTAGAAGCTGGTTCTCAAAATCTTCAAAATTATTCAACATATTTACGTATACTATATATATAATATATACATATCTAAAGTATATGTATATGTATAAAGTATACGTATGTATGTATGTAATGTGATGTGATGTTATGTATTGTATTGTTATGTTATGTATTGTATCTATGTATGTATGTACGTAGGTATGTATGTAATGTAATGTAATGTAATGTAATGTACTGTAATGTATGTAATGTAGTGTAGTGTAGTGTAGTGTAGTGTAGTGCAGTTTAATGTAATGTAATGTAATGTAATGTATGTAATGTAAGTAAGTAAGTAAGCAAGCAAGCAAGTAAGTACTTACTGTATGTAATGTTATGTTATGTTATGTATATGTATATGTATATGTATATGTACATGTATATGTATATGTATGTGTATGTGTATGTGTATGTGTATGTGTATGTGTATATGTATATGTATATGTATGTAATATGTAATATGTATATGTATATGTATATACATACCACAGGAGTCTTGGGGCCCAGGGACATTCAGTCTTATCCGATGTTTTTCGTGGAAAAACCAGTGCATTTTCGCTCCAGGTATTCATCAATCGGCCATTCTCCTGGAATTTCTTCGTGAAGGTTCATGACTCCAACCTCTTCGAGGCCCACATTTCTTTGCCTGTTGGCCAGACCAGGCATAGGTCGAAAGTGAACAGGCCCAAACATTTGATTTGGCTTGCTGAAGATCCCAACAAGATAGGTTGGTGGGTTCATATGTTTTTTTTTAAACGTCCCCCTATGTGGGATTCTCGATCCCCGATGACGAACATTCTTTTTGGGTCGAAAGTTGAAGGCACCAGATGTTGCAGTTCCCTCAAGGATGATTTGGGTGCGACAATGGGGATACCACCAGTTATAGCTATCAAATAACAAGGATAATGATGATCAAGCATCACACTTTTGTGTTGGTCATTCGCAGACTAGGACCTGACAAGGGCTAGTAGACGTCCCAGCTTGGTTTCTATCCCCCTAGAGAAGTGGCTCTGGTCAAAATCCATATCCTATCATATTCCTAGTGATTCCTAGTGTATGATGTGTATTGGTCAGCATCCACATTGTGGGTCAATCTCATTCACCCGTATTTTAATCGTCGTTAGTGATGGTTGGTGTATTTTTGGTTGGCAGGTCATCCATGACTAATGACCAGCAGGGCCGGGACAGGTGGAGCAATTGGACGAGGAGAAGGACTTCAACCCTTGTGGATTGGAAGAGGTGGGCCACTGGACCTCTGGCTTCCTTGTTTTTTTCTTTGAGCGAAACTTGGCTTGAGTTTTTTTCTGGTTGGTGGTTTGGAACATTTTTTATTTTCCATATATTGGGAAAAATCATCCCAACTGACTTTCATATTTTTCAGACGGGTAGGTATACCACCAACCAGTTGTTCATGATCATTTTCAATCATATTTTTTCGATGTCGGGTTTCAGTTGATTTTTCCTTGGACACCACTTGTATCGCCGCGATTTATGTCCCCTCTGTGTCTATATGAAGGTAAGATTTCCGGAACCTCATCCCTTATGTTTACCGGCAAAGACCATAGGTTCCTGTTGAATTTCTTAAAATGTGTATACCATATATATATAATGATATTATATGTATATACACAATACAATAAATCCAATGACTGATTCAGTACCAACGGGGTGCTGCAAAGCCTTCGCATCGTCAGATCTATATCCACAAAGTGAGCCGGAAGGTGCTGAAATGAAGGCGCAGACAGCAAGACGGCAAACAGCAAAGCACAACATGGGCATATCCAATGGCACATCCCAAACTTTGTTTGCGGGATTCAAGCCAAATTTTAAGGCATGACTTTGTGGGATAGGGCGTCAGATGTGGGGTGTACATTCAATCATTGCTTTGTTTCCAGAATGGA
Organism: Cladocopium goreaui; assembly: GCA_947184155.2. NCBI lineage: Eukaryota > Dinophyceae > Suessiales > Symbiodiniaceae > Cladocopium > Cladocopium goreaui. Next base: position 201,690 of record CAMXCT020000802.1, on the reverse strand, counting down.
GTGCCTGAAACATCACAAGAACAGTTTATCAAATTTGGTACGGTGGAACGCATCAGGCGTGCAAAAGCGCAAAAGCAGCAAACCAAACAACCTAGAGTGAAGATGAGACACTAATATGTATATACATAGATAATCATAGATATATGTATGTATACATGCTTAAATGCGATAATGTATACCTGATCATCCAGTGCGGAGCTTCGTTGGCACAGGCCACACCTGGAGATCCCTCTGCCTCCTGCAAGTAAATAGTTTTTTTTTTTAAAAAAAAAAAACACTTTTATCTATACAGATGTAGGCGCGCACACACACACAAACACTATCATCGCAACAAATCCCCGGAATTTCATTTGCTGTCATTTTAGATTGCCCTGGGATGCCGCAGGTAGTCGAGACAAGCGGAACAAAAATGATGTCGCGGCTTGAGCGCGGCTGACGTCGCAATGTTGCCATTGTCGTTATTGTCGTTGCAGAAACTGCGGACCGGGCGAACGTTTTTCAGGGTTGGAAATTCGATGAGATCACTGACCTTGGCAAGAGGAAAACCTTCCTCTTGCTGTTGAAGTTGGTTGCAGTATGGTTTCATACAATCTCTTTAACACCGGAACTGTACATTGTCCAACATGAAGACGTTCAAACGGTGTTCTTCTCGTGGTTCCTAGCCATAAAGGCTCAAATACTGCAGCAACCTCCGACTGGAGTGTTGAACATTGATGAATGCAAGCAATTTGGACTAAGTTTCCAGATTTCTATTCTCCTATAATTTTTCCACACATCTTGATCTTCTGCCTGGAGATGTGGATTTGAACAGGCCCCTAAGCCCTAAGCCCCCAAAAGTGCTGCCAGGCAAACAACCCTTTCTCTCGCTTCCTGCTCTGTGCGATGGCTGGTGGATGAGTGAGACCAGCTATGGTCGCTTTGTAGCGGGCCAACAGAATGCCTCCACTGAGCTTGCCCAAGGCACCTGTGGAGCACGCCAGTTCCGCACGCGCGGTACCGGCGGCCATACCGGCTGTGCCATCCCACGAGGTCAGAGGATTGAAAGGGCCGCCAAGTACTTTGAATGGCTATGTTTCGCCTCTGCAAAGTGCAGGAACTCAGGGCTGTCAGGGCCCCAATGGTGTTGGACTTAGTGCACCCAAAACAGCTCCCCCTGCACTCCCTGCACCTGGAGTATCGGGAAGCGGTGGAAGCGGTGCAGCATTGAGTCTGCCTGCACTGCCGAAACTCACCCCGCCGCCGCCGCCTCGGGCTCTGTTGAAACCACCGGTGGTTGATTTGATGAGCAACAGTGGCTTGGATAGATGGCCTGATGGCCTGCCCGATTTTTTTTTACGGATCTTTTTTTGACACACCAGTGATTGCTTTGTGACAATGTCCAAACTGTAGTCACTGTAATTGTAGTCAGTGAAGAGAAAAGAAATAGAGAGAGAGAGAGACAGAGCGAGATTGAGAAAAGGGCCCGTGCTTCGTAGAAGTGGGTACTTGTCTCAGCTCAAGAAGGACACTTCTTTTGTCATCTTCGATCCATTCTGAAGTTGTTGATCAGGTAGCCACGGAAGTGACGGAGATGATTTGGTGTCGGCTGTTAGTTCAGTGACTTGGACCGGCACTTTTTTTCATCGCAGTTTTTTAGGCTTTTTAGGCGTTTTTACCATCCCCACTGACTAGGCTGAGATGCCAATTTCAACCAGCCCAAATTGGATGTGCATGGCTTTGTTAAGCCATCAACATCATTCACCGAGGTATCGAAACAGGCAGAGATGGAGCCCGTGCGAAAGCTGCGCCCGTAGCTTGGTGTGGTTTCCTTCCCTACATCCACCATTGGACCATGGTTTCTGTGGTGTGAAACATCGGGGGAAGGGATCAGCTGAAGGATTTCTCGAAAAAACAGCTCCATTTGGGCTAGGGGGATTTCCCCGAAACCGGAGCCGCATGTAGCAAGCACCAGCTGACAGGAGCTGTAGGTGCCGCAGGTGAACATTGATCCTTGTTCTGTGGCTGTAAAAAAACATGAAGTCCCAATTAATCCATTCATCCATAATCCATTCATGATCCCATGATATTCTATGTAACTTGACCATGGTACATATATGTACCAAGTCACCAAGGAAAACCATGGAAAATCTGAGGCCACCTCTGGGTGACTCCCCGTTTCCAGCGCCTATATTTTGTGGCGAGGGACCGGAGCAGAGCAGTGCATCAACTGCCGATGCTTGGATGGATGGAATACATGCCGATGGTAAAGTCTTGGTTGTAGCATGAAAGATCAGATGTTTCAACATGTAACATGTTGTAACATGTTGTAATGTGTTGTAATGTGTTGTACAGTATTTATGATTCCTCAGGACGTGGCGCATGAAGTGCAGCTGCCCATGTCGGCCACGGACTCCGCCGTGCAAGTTGCTGAGGAAGGGCTATGACGGCTATATATGAAAAATGAATATAACATGAATAAAAATGGCAGGCAAAGAGGCAAAGATCAGAAGTTGTGTCAAAGATATTCAAGCATTTTCGGATTTTCGAGTCAGACTTGGATGACTGGATGCCATTTTTTTCCACTCGTGATATTTGGGACTGATGAGCCACCAGTCAGATCTCCAATATGCGATCATGGCATTGTCCAAACACAGGATGGTTTATGGATGGTTTCAATGGTGGTTTCAATGGTTTCCACCTAAGGCTTCCATTTTCAACGCATGGGAGGAGCATGGAGAGAGCGTGGACCAGCTGGAAGAGCTTGAGGATGGTGAGGACGGCAATTCGATCAGGATTGGAGGATTGGATGGTAAAATGATGGTCCAATCTGTAGAAAAAAGATGAAAGAAGCAGAACTTGCCCTGCCGGAGGATGTTCCTCCAGAGATCGCAGTGGGCAAGAAGCTCGAAGCAGCTGCGAAGGCGAGTTGGGTGCAGATTGGCGGCCGATAGGTGTGTTGATTAAAGGAGGGGCCTGGGCCCAAAGAATCCACCAAATTGGTCTATGTTAGTCGGAAAACCATTCTTGAGGTACCCAATGTTTCAGCAGCAGTTGAACCGGGGCACAGAATTGTGCATGTTTGAAGTGAAACAGAATGTCCATGTATGTCCCAGAAAAAAATGGTAAAATGGGGGTTTCAGGGCGTGTATGTTGGTATGTTGCTTGTTATGATTTTGTGTTGGGGTTCAATGTTTCATCCTTGGTTTTGATGATTTTTCAGGTGGGGTTTTGGGGGTCATTTTGATGCTAAAGTGATGTGTCAATGTTTGGTTCAGATGAGGGTAGGATTTGTTTAGGCTGTTGGGGTTTGTGTTTTGGTTCAGATGAGGGAGATACTGTGGATAGTGTACTTGTGGTTGTCGTGTTTTATTGTCAAGGTATGTCTTGTCTTTTTTTGGGTATGATTTTATTGTGTTTCCTTATCATCAGTTTCAAGACAGAACATTCAACTTGATATCTTTCAAAAGGTTCCATGTCTTTCAACATCTTTCATTTTTTATTCTCTCATTCTCGTCTTTTTTGGTGGCGTTTTTTCTTGGTTGTGTTTTGATTTGAACGTCTTTCGCTTCGCCTCATTTTTTGCGGACTTCTTCATGGACTTTCTGGATTTCGTCGTGGGCGCCCAGATGAGATGTGCGCGCTGTTTCGTTTGCATGGAAGCATCACTTTTGAGGACATATTGCGTTTCTTGAGGCACTATGTACACTCTATGTACACATTGTGGCATTACACTACACCCAGAGATGTTGATTGCTTTCTCCCGCAGCAGACAGGCTCACAAATGCTCACAAGATAAGATGAGTTCTACTTGCGGCATGTGTTGCACTATGAACAAGTCAACGCATCAAGAAATCGTAAAGTGCTTGAGCTCCAGCACAGTCCCAGTTCTATCAGTTCTGGAGATTTCCGCCATGGGTATGTCGCGTTGCCTCATTGCCCGATGTTGTGGTTTTCGGCTTCTCATGTCAGGCCGACGAATCCACCGTTGCTTCTCAAACAACGCTCCAGAGAAGGAGCCGACCACGAAACAGCAGATTGGAAAGTGGTTGGTTGGTGGTGGTGGCTCGTTGGCCATCGTGACCTTTGGATGGGATATGTGGCGGCATCGTCAAGAACAAGAACGGCATCGTCAAGAACAAGAACGGCATCGTCAAGAACAAGAACGGCATCGTCAAGAACAAGAGCGAGTGAAGAATATCATTCTGAGGGCCTCTTTTACAGCCCGTGAGCCACGTGTCAAGATTAAACGGAAGATAATCAAGGCGTCCAAGCACCACCTTTTTTTTGTTGTGTTTGCCCCTGCGTTTCTTGACAGAAGGGATTTGTTCTTGAGATAGGTGTTATTTCATGTCATACTGGCATTTTGAATTTGATGCACTATGCTCACTATGCACTGTGGCAGGACAAACTGCACCAGTTGTTGGACTTGGACGACCCCCGCCCAATCCTCATCTGGGGGAACCATGAAGTTGGCAAGAGCACCATCCTTTGGGAAGTGTTGCAGGAGAAACAGTGGAACAATGGAGTGCTCCACATCAAGCTCACGCAGAACAACCACTTGGCCACGGAAAAGGTGATGAGCGCGTTGGCAGTGCTCCATGAAGAGGAGGTGGTGCATGGTTTGAGAGGTGCCAAGACAAGAATGGGACGAAAACCCATCATCATCCTTGAAGTTCCTCGTGGTGTCTTCGAGCCATCTGTGATGAGCAGCGTCTCCGCCTTTGCGAAGTCATGGGGCTTTGATGACGAAGTTGCCAAAGTGCTGGTGATGGTCAGTTCTGCAGTGTCAGCCATGGCTTTTGACGCAGACGGTCGTGAGCGCCGATTCTTCGTTCCACCACTGACGAGTGAAGAACTCTCGCAGAAGGAGGCCATAATGAAGAGCTTCAGTTCATGTGGTAATTGTTCAGTCACCTTCAATCACTTTAGTGCTTTTTGTTGGTGCTACTTCTGGCATGGGTTGGGATGTTTGCAGATGGACATCTCCTTGTCAGGTTGAGGAATTCCTACATCATCATGGCGGTGAAGAGGCCTCCACGCACAAGAGCGACATGATTCAACTCACAGGTGGCAACATCGGTGTAATGGAGGACAAGGGTCATGAAACCATGGGACAACAACCCGAAACATCAACGAACGTTGAAACCTTGAAACTTGCCCACATCTCCTGCAGGACGTGGCGCAAAATGCCAAAGAGACATCATGGGAAGAAGCAAAGTCCAAACGGCTTGTGGTGCAAGAATATCAGGTCGAGAAGTTCTTGGGCATTGACAACCAAGGTGGCTTTGGCCCCGAAAAGGCGAGGATGGCACGCACCTTGGCCAAGGTGCGTGCCATCCTCGCCTTTTCGGGGACAACAACCCGAAACATCAACGAACGTTGAAACCTTGAAACTTGCCCACATCTCCTGCAGGACGTGGCGCAAAAGGCCAAAGAGACATCATGGGAAGAAGCAAAGTCCGAACGGCTTGTGGTGCAAGAATATCAGGTCGAGAAGTTCTTGGGCATTGACAACCAAGGTGGCTTTGGCCCCAAAGAGGCGAGGAGGGCACGCACCTTGGCCAAGGCCGTGGCGCATAGCTCCTTCGAGCAGTGTGTCGATGCCAAGCGGTTCATGAAGCACTTCACGCCTGCGCACATGGCCGCAGCGGTGCGGCAACAAGGAGCTCATTGCATCTATGTGGATGCGCGGGCAGAGGGGCAACGCTACTGCGCAGTGTCCCGCACAGTGCATGACCTTTTGAAGAAGGTCTGAAGGCGGAAGTGGCAGTGGCGTGTGAATGAGGGTGCTTTGTTCCTTGTAGGACCAGTAGGACTTTTGGATTGCAGGTCGGGTGCAATCCGCTATGCACTGAAGGTGCCATTCGTGATTCATGGATGGTGCAATCCGCATTGCGTCCAACCAGACTGGCAAAACACAGAAAGGTGATGATTTTTATCGGGGTTGCACCTACCCTTCAATCCGGGATGCATTCTATCTGCGCTGCACAATGCACCGGTGGGACAGACTGCACAGTGTTCCAAGACTGGATGAGCAAAAGTGAAATGAAATGGCAGAGATTGAAGATTGGTTTGTTTCGCAGTTGTTGGATTGGCACTCTCAAATGTAGCATTCTTCAGGCCCAGAAGTTTGGTGATGATATCAACCACTTTTCACTGCTTTACTGTATCCAATTGCATCCAATTGCCCTCTTCCACTTGCCGAATGCGTCCGCGCCAAGGTTGTGAAGACATCAGGGACACCATCTATTAGAAGGTCAATCCCAGCATTTGTCATAATGCAAGATTTTGGAAACGGGTTTTATCAAAGCCTTGAAGCAGCGAACTATTCAAACAGCCTTCAAAACCTGATTGTTTCGGTGAAAATCCAAACAAAGATTTGCTGGAATGACATTTCCAAGCAGTCTCCAAAACTTGACGTTGGTGATGATTAATTTAGCAATCTTTTGGGGGAGCATTCTGTCCATACCCCTTGAGCATGTATTGGTTCATATGCACCACACACCCGCGCAAACCCACAGACCCTTTAATCCTCCCGATTTGTTCATCTTGTTTCTTCAGGGAAATCAAGTTTCGTCGGAGTGGTCTGGAGCATCCAACGGGTTGGGACGGTGTGGCAGGGTTAATGTTTATTATGTGTATATATATATAGGCATATGTGATGAAATAGTTCAAGTTGTTTTTCGTGGAAACGAAGAGAGACAAACCATCCGCCCTGCGGGAGTTGATGGCAGATGAGCATGTTTTTTGGGTAATGAGGCTTCGCCATACTGCTAACTTCAACTGAAGGCAATGCAGTTGCAGTTTCCCAACAAGCTGCAACAACGACAATGGCATTCTAACAACTTTGACAGCGGCAGGAACAGTATTCAACAAGTGTCCTAAACTGGTCTTTTCGAATTTCTTTTCACATCATTTTGGGACACCTCATTTGCGAACACAGAACACCCCAAAGATACTTAAAGACAAGTCGCCTTATGTAATTAAGATTTGATATGCCCTGCTATTTAGTAATTGATGGTAAGAAACAAGAAATGGATGAGGACATCTTTGACCAACTTGTTGAAGCACTCAATCCAGAAACAGTCCAAGAACCCCCAATCCAAACCTCTACAAGATGGAAACCCGATGGAACTTATGACAGCAAACCATTAGACCCCGAATACTTCTCAAAATACTATCAAAAGAAACTCTCAACACCCTTCAAGTGTCCCGACTGCGGACGCACCATTTCGTCCAAATCCAATTTATCCAAACACCGTCAAACCAACGTTTGTATGAGAAACAGATGCCAATGTTGAAAGGTGCTTTAAGACACCTTACGGCACGTTTCGTTCAAAGGGTTTTCCAATCCAAAATTTTCTCAATAACAAACATTTTTATTGAGAAGGTTTTTATGTTGAAGTCCAACCCCAATCCCAGAAATTCCAACAGGCAACCAATACCCAAAACTACTTAAAGAAATGCCACCTTATAGGGTAAGGAGTAAATGGCAGAGGATACAAGGTTGAAACATTCAACAGAGAGATTTTATGTTAAAAATCAATCAGACAACCAATCCAATCAACCGCAACATCCTCAACAAACAATGGAAACTGAAAAACTACTTAAAGAAACATCCACTAATAATAATATAGAATATACTATAATGGACGCTTCACAGCAGATTGTTTTAGATTACCTTTTATCATCCGAACAGGGTGAGATATTGAAACGGAATGGACAGGAACTCAAGAAACTCAAGATTGGAGACAAGACCTACAACTTTGAAAGGGGAAAACCCATTTCAAAGAGGTTGATTACCAAGTTCAACAAAATTAAGCAGACTATGGACTACAAAAAGTATGAACTGAAAGAGAAGAGAGGCATTAGATGGGTCAATCTTGACAAGAACAAAGCACTCACAGGCATCCAAATGAGATACAAAGCAACCACCACCAACGAACAATCTGCTTTCAAGGGTTATGTCAATTCATTTGCCATCACAAATGTCAGAGTTAGAGGCATCAAGGCGCTACAGTATCTCAAATACCAAGATTTAAGGTTGAAAGAGTATTTGATGAAACACAAGGGTATGAAAGTTATTTTACAGGTTTCCGCCACTATGAAGAGCAAGAAAACTAACGAAGAGATAAGGGAGAGCATCAGAAGTAGAAGATATAACATCACCAATGAAGATGAAATCCCCCAAAAGTTAAATCAAATGGCAACTGACATAGAGTTTCAGTTAGATAAGATGGAGATGTCGGAGAGTGGATTGGTGTTAAAGCATATTGATAAGTTGAAATTCAACTATGACAAATACAATCCTACTCGTGGAGGTTCATACATTGAACTACCTGAATGGTTGAAACTGAAACGAGCCTGTATCAATATTCAAAATCAAGATGACAAATGTTTTATGTATTCCATTCAGTGTGGTGTTTGTAAAGTTTATGAGAAAGACCATCCAAACAGAATTTACAGATACAAAAATTTAAAGGACGACCTCAACTGGGATAATGTCAATTTTCCAGCATCAAATTTTGACATAGACATTTTAGAACAGAACAACGAAGGTAAAGTATCAGTCAATGTCTATTACATTGATGATGAAGATGGTAAGCAATCAATCCTACTGTATAAGAGGACTACAGTTGTCAAAGCAACTCACCACATAGACCTATTGAAAATAACTGATGGAGACAATCACCACTATGTTTATATCAAAGATTTTAACAAATTGATGTATCAACAGGCTGGTAAGCGGAAAGCAAAGAAGTTTATTTGTCATCATTGTTCGGGTGTGTTTCATTCAGAGGATGATTTAACCAATCATAAGGAAAAGGGATGTATGGCAGTGGAAGGGCAAACTATAGAGATGCCAAAGTTTGACCCAGAGAACCCTGACAAGTTCTTCGTTAAATTCAAGAACCACTTTAAGAAACTAAAAGCACCATTCGTTATATATGCTGATTTTGAATGTTTGACTACCAAAACAGGAACAGTAAGCACCAAACCAATCAAGACTGACAAATACCAACATCACAGACCCTGCGGTTTTATGATAAATGTTGTCAATTCAATTGATGCTTCAAATGAACCATTCCTATATAGGGGTGAGGATTGTATGGATGTCTTCGTGAAAAAGATGATTGAGGTAAAAGATAAGATAATGGAGAAGATGAAAGAAAACAAGGACATCATTATGAAGGACGAAGACTGGAGGGACTTTAAAACCGCCACTAAATGTTTCATTTGTGGTGAGGACTTCAAGGAAGGAGACAAGAAGTGTAGAGACCATTGCCACTTTACAGGTAAGTATAGGGGGTGTGCCCACGACGATTGTAATTTACAGTTTTCAATGCGTTATTCCAAAATTCCAGTCTTCCTTCACAACTTGAAGAACTATGACAGTCATTTAGTAATTGAAAGAGCCAATGAACTGTCAGAAAATGCCAAGATAGATGTAATAGCCCAGAACAGTGAGAAATTCATAACCTTCGCATTCAAAAATATGTGTTTCAAAGACAGTTTTTCATTCTTATCGTCTTCGTTGGATAAGTTGGTCAAGTTGAGTAAGTATGAAGATGGACAGAAGAAAGAAAACTGGCAAAACAACTTCAAGTTCAGTAAAAGAAACCCCTATGTAAGCAATGACAATGATTTAGACTTACTCACCGACAAAGGTGTCTATCCATACGATTACTTCACTTCATTTGACAAGTTCAGAGAAAAGCAATTGCCACCGAAGAAAGCGTTTTACAGTAATCTCACTGAAAGTCATATTGAAGATGATGAGTATGAAAGGGCACAGAGGATATGGGAACACTTCGGTATAAGAAATCTTGGTCAATACCACGACTTGTATTTGAGAACTGATGTTTTACTACTCACTGATGTCTTTGAAAATTTTAGAGACCTTTGTTTGGAATACTACGGTTTAGACCCAGCCCACTATTTCACCCTTCCTAACTTTGCTTGGGATGCTATGCTTCTAAAAACTGGAGTGGTGTTAGAACCGATTACCGACCAAGAGATTTATGAAATGGTTGAGAGAGGTTTGAGAGGTGGAATGTGTCAGGTGGGTCATAAGGAGGCAAAGGCAAACAACAAGTATATGGGTGAAGATTATGATACAGAAAGACCATCCAACTACATCAACTATTTAGATGCTAACAACCTTTATGGACTGGCAATGTCAATGAAACTACCCATAGGAAAACTCAAATGGATAAAGAAAATGCTGACGGAACAGATGATAATGGACTGGAATGAGAAAGATGACAATGCCTACATCCTTGAAGTTGATTTAGAGTATCCAAAGGAGATACACGACGAACATAGTGATTATCCATTAGCACCAGAGAATATGAACATCACCCAAAACCTACTTTCAAATCACCAGAGGGAACTACACAAACACTACTACAACGGAAAGGAAGCAAGAGATGAGAAAACACCAAAACTCATTTTGAACCTTCAAGACAAGGACAGGTATGTAGTCCATATCAGGGCATTACAGTTTTATCTTCAAAAGGGTATGAAACTTAAACACGTTCATAGAGGAGTGAAGTTCCAGCAAAGGGCGTGGTTGAAGCCTTGGATAGATTTTAACACTGAAAAGAGAAAAGAAGCGAAGAGCGACTTTGAAAAGGATATGTTCAAGTTGATGAACAACGCCGTTTATGGCAAAACGATGGAGAATGTGAGAAAACATATGGACTTTGAGTTAGTATCAACACAGGAAAGACTACAAAAATGTATCAACAAACCCACCTATCAAGGATGCCACATAATCAATGAAGAACTTGTAGGAGTGTCAAAGATTAAGGCAAAACTGGTTTTAAACAAACCAATCTATTTGGGGATGTCAATTTTAGACCTTTCAAAGGTTCATATGTATTCATTCTACTATGATGTCCTCAAAGCAAGGTATAAGGATGATGTAAGACTTATATACACTGACACAGACAGTTATTTTATACAAACTTTCACCGAAGACATCTATGAAGACTGGAAAGGGATAAAGGATTATATGGACTTCAGCGGTTATGATAAAAACCATCCTTGCTATGATGCTACTAACAAAAAAGTCCTTGGCAAGTTCAAGGACGAGATGGATGGAAAAATCATAACAAATTTCATTGCTTTACGCCCGAAGATGTATTGTCTAACAGTCTTCAATGAAAAGAAACCAGAGAAGAAAGCAAAGGGTGTTCCAAAACTAAAAGTCAAAAGGGATTTAGATATGAAAGACTACGAAGCAACACTCCACGAACACATACCAAAGAATGTCAATTTCAATGCTATCAGAAGTAAAAACCACCAAATCTACAGTATAAACCAAAGCAAGGTCGGTTTAACATCTTATGACAACAAACGGTATTGGTTCAACGATACTGACAGTCTGCCTTACGGGCATTACGCACTTACCAATTAATAATATTATTTCCAAATAATATTATCAATTGTTCATATCAAACTCCAATTACAGAGTTGTAGTTTCGGTAGTTGATATATCAGCTTGTTCTGTTTTTCTTTTTCCAGTTTCTCCACTCTTACCACCAACTCTTTTACGCTCTTGATGAGTAAAACATCTGTTCGGGTCTTTTCGTCTTCGTCTATCTTTTTGATTTGTTCAAGGTAGTCGGTTTCAACACTGCTGTTTGAATTACCCATTGTCTATATATGATTTTAGATTTTAATTCTTTGATTTGGATTTCGCCTTTGCTTTCGGCTTGACGAAGTCTTTGATGAAATTTTCAACTTCAAATAATCTACTTTCAAGGTGTTCTATCTTTGTTTGTTGCTCCCTTACAGCACCCCATAATATAGCATTCATTTTGATATAATTGAGTTGTTTAATACCTTCATCATTTTCTAAAACTATATTTTCAAATTCCGGTGGTATTACAGGGACTAAATCATCGGCAACAAATCCAAGATGGTTTTTTGTTATTCCAATTTCTTTTTCATCTTTCAATTTGAAGGTTTTAGGTTCAATCTGTTTCACTATGTCAGTAAAATTATGTTCAACACTTTTAATATCATATTTTTTAGTAAAATCAGATGTATCGACCAATTCACCAGTTATACTATAACCATTGGCAACAGTTGTGTTTCTCTGTATGTTTATGTTATTCCAAGACATAGACAAAGTAGTAGCAAAGGCTAAACCATCCCATAATTTAAATCTGATTTGACCTATACTGTCTCTATTAACAAACTCTAACATATTTGAACCGTTTTCTACAATACCAGCGATATAAACATCATCATCAGTTGCTTTATGGAAATACAACTTTTGATTTTGGTTTAAATGTATATCTTTTGAGAAATTGACAACTTCATCTGCTTTTTTGTAGCGCATATATTCTACGGACGCATCATCTGTTGTATTACTGCCTTTAAATATCATATCAGCACCAAAAATTCTATTGTAAAAATAATCTCCATAAATGTATTGAGATGACAAAGCCCTACCGGTAGCAACATCAATGATATTTTTTGTTCCATCCAAGGTAAAGAAATTTACACCGCCCCTTTTAAATACAACATCAGTAGCAGTGGCACTATCAATTGTATCAAACTTACCACTTTCGGCATATAATGATATACCAGTATTTACTTCTACAATACCATTTCTTAAATACATAAAGTCTATGGTGTTTCTTCTAAAACTGACATCGGCATTACCGATACTATCATAAGTATTAGATTTAGCACCTTGTGTTATTTCCACTGCTTGTAGCGTTCCTTCAAATTTCATATATTCAATATTGTTTCTTTTAAAGACTAAATCACTATCTCCAGCATCTTTTGTATTGATGGTGTTAGTTTGTAATTCACCATTACATACAGCATTAACATAAAAACAAGCCTGTGAAGATGATAATTGAAACCTTAAAAATTGTGGGAATGGACTGCCACCAACATAAAACCGATGTAATCCACCACTGCTAAAATTACAATAGTCATAAGCGTGATTACCTCCTCCTAAATTGAGACTTCTTATATACCCTTTGTTATTACCTAAATTGATATTGACACCCAAATTTAATTCTATACTTTGACTAAAATATGTTGTTCCATTAACCGTTAAATCATAACTTCCAAATTGAGAACCACCACCTATAACCAAATCACCCTCTATTGTTTGTAATGTCTCACCTGTGTATTTTACTAAATTAGTATCATCAACACCACCACCACCAATAGCGGGTGATGTTGCCTTATGAAAGGTGATGAGGTCATTTTCTAATGTCATCACTAAATTTGAAGCATTAGCGGGGTCGCCCACATAGAAATCAATTTGACCTGTCTGTTCTTTCATTACAAAATTCCAAAAGTTTCCACTATTCAAAGTCTCATCTATATAACTATCGGTATGTTGGAATAATAATTTACTATTCAAAGGAATATCTAACCTTGTTGATAGTGCTAATGGCTTACCTAAAACTAAACCGCCGTTAGTGTCATAGTCATAATCATATTCTAAATATATTGCGCTGTTGTGTTTAAACTGAATGTTGGATGAATTATTTTTACTATCAAAGTCATTGTTTTTCAAAACGCCTGTTATTTCGGGATTGCTGACATTCAATTTATTGTTTAAAAATCCATCTGTTTCAGTTTTCGTATAGTATGGTGTGAATAAAGCATCGGTTTGAACTTTTGTATAGTAAGGGGGGAATAAATTATCCGTTTCAGTTTTTGTATAGTATGGTGTAAATAGATTATCAGTTTCAACTTTTGTATAGTAAGGGTTGAATAAACCATCGGTTTCAGTTTTTGTATAATAACTTGTCAATAAAGCATCAACTTCACCACTATCATAATAAGGTGAGAAATGGTGAGAACAAACCATTCGTTTGAGCCTTGGTGTAGTAATTGCTTAAATCAACACTACCGCCCCCTCCACCACCGCCACTTCCTGTGATGTCAAGGATGTTCCTTAACTGTCCGTTATTTGGGTCTATTGTTCTAAACTCATATGCCTCCACGCTCCTATTTATATTATAATAATTTGCCATATATTATTAGATGATAAAATAAATTTTAGCACCATTATTCCACTTGAATTCTTTGATTGAGGTTTTTGTAAAACATATTCTTCTTGTCGCTTTCCATCAAATCTATGTACAAAAAAACCGTGCCTGTCATTCGTGGCAACTCGGTATATCTTATCTAAAGTTTTCTTGTCATACAACCCGCTCAATTCTTCCAAAATGGCATCTAAATCTTTTTGATTACGAAGCCTGAAGATGAAAAGTTGTGTGGCATTCTTCCTAACAACTGGCGATATTTGTGTGTAGGATTGTGATGTGATGAAAGTTGAGATATACCAGTGCCTACCTTTAGTAAAGAGTTTGATTAACTCCTTGTTCTTTCTAACCACCTTTTCGTTGTCAGCCCAGTCGTCTATGATGATACAGATGTTATATAGGTGTTTGTAGTCCTTCTCCTTCATATACTTTATTATTCCTTCCTGCGTATCTATTATGTTCTTCAAGTCCTTCTCCTCAAAGGTGTCAAAGTAAATGGGGTCTTCATCCGTGTGTTTGATGTCCATTTCTTTGTCAATGTATTTTTTCACAACCGTCCAGTTGTCATCAATGAAGATGGTTGGTGAAAAAATGTAGATTTTCTCAAAGCATCCCTTGTAGATGTCCAACACCAAATTTGTCAAAGCAACCGTTTTGCCCGTTCCCGAAGGAGCATTCAGTAAAATCCTTGCTGGAAGACACGCCATATATCCATAGGATGACTGCTTACAATTATATTCTTTATGTTTGTATGGCTTTATACTTATCATATTAAAAGTATTTAGAGATAAATTTCTGGTATAAGATATTGAAAAGGAAACCTTTTTCTGCTTGAAAGGGTGTCGCAGGAAATGGGACAGTTGCTTTTCAGTCCGCATAAGACGTTAATTCGTTTGATACATTTTTTTTCTTGCTGACAAACCATTCTCACTGCGTGTTGAAGCAATAGAAGATGAATTCGTTTGTGCTCTGCTTTTGATTAAACCCCGACATTTTCGTTCTACCCACCCCAAGTAGAAATCTTCGTGTCTGAAGAGAAAAGCCCTGTATAGTATAATTAGAATATATGTTGCTGATATTTTCTAATTATATATAATCAGGATGAACGAGTATGAAACCTACATCGATACAATAGATGAGATTGAAAATAGGGTGGTTGATGACACAAAGTATCCAGTCATCACCGACAACGGGGTGAAGAGATGTTGTAAGCATACATTGGAACTCATCAAAATTATTTTAAATTTTCTCAAATATAAAATAGATGCCGAAAAAGAAAACTAACCCAATCAAGAAACAACCAATCCCAGAGGATTTTGAACTTTCAGATGAAGAACCCGCTGTTGTCAATCTAAACGAGGAACAAAAACTTTCAAGCAAATTTATCACCTTTGATTGTCCCATTTGTAAGGGTAAATTACAATTGAGAAATGAAATTCTAATCAATCCGAAGGGTATAAAGTGTTCTTGTAATCCTTGTTCCTTCAAAATCACCAAAAATGACAAAACGATGAATGTAAGTAGAGATGACAACGGGGATATTAAATTGGATAGTGAAGACCACAGTATCTCGTTCAGTTGGAACAGACAAATCACACCCGAAGATAAGAGAGTAGAGAGCACTAATAAGATGATAAGCGATGTAATGAGCACTCCAAGAAGTAGCGGTAGAAAGTCAATGAATGATATGGATTAAAAAGTTTCTCCCAAAGCGATGTAAAGAGTAGATTTTTCCGTGAAAGCAATTTGATAAATAACTATCTAAATAAATAAATATCTAAATAAATAATTATATAAATAAATATATAGTTGTATGGTGGATGTTGAGAGCGATGACCCCGTAAAGCAATCCGAACTGGAAGAACTCAAGAACAAGGTGAGCAAAATGAATAAGAACCTTAATGCTGTTCTCGGTATTGTCAGGAACATAGAGGAGAAACTGAACGGTAAGAAAGAAGAGAACAAGGAGAACGATAAGGAAAGAATAAACAAAGCCTTTGAAAAGAAGCAAATAGGCAGACCGGTCGGTTCGTGGGAAGATAAAAGGAAACAATACTTTGAGTGGATTACATCTGGTAAAATCACTCAACCCAAGGAAGACACTTTAGCATACTACAAAATAAATAAAGACCCGTCAAACAACTCCTATGTGTTGCTGTCGTAGTTTCATATTTTAAATCTATATAGATTTATAATATGAAATTACTTGAACTGTTTTCTGGAACAGGTAGTGTAGGCAAAGTCGCCATAGAGTTAGGTTATGATGTTGTCTCGTTGGACTTGAAGGATGCCAACATCAATACCGACATCCTCAATTGGAACTACAAAGTTTTCAAACAAAATGAGTTTAATATCATTTGGGCTTCTCCCCCTTGTGTTGAATATAGCATTGCCAAAACCACTGGTGTTAGAAAAATTGATTATGCCAACAGCATCGTTCAAAAGACCATTGAAATAATCAGATACTTCAATCCATCAATATGGTTCATAGAAAATCCACAGACTGGATTGTTGAAGCATCAGGACTTTATGAAAGATTTTGACTACTTTGACCTTGATTATTGTAAATACGGATTTCCATACAGAAAAAGAACGAGAATATGGACGAACCTAACCAGTTGGAAACCAAGACCATTATGTAAAAAAGATTGTGGAAACATCATCAACAACAAACATAAGGAAACAGCCCAACGGATGCCATCGGGTAAAAAGAGCGAATGGGGTGATAATCCTATAATCCATCGTCAAGATGAATTATATAGAATACCCAGCGAGTTAATCAATGAATTTTTTACTTCAATCAGCCTCAATGAAGGTCAGGGAGAATGAACAATTCACATTGTTCAAATCAACCACATTACCATAACTATTGACTAATTTGAAGTGTAAAGTTCTCAACACTCTATTTGAAACATTGATGTAATCAACACTGATGATTTCATTGTCATAGATGACTGAACCGAATGGGGCATTAATCGGGATTTTCTTAATGATGTTGTAAGCACCCGTTGAACCTAATTGTTTAGCATCACTCAATTCACTACAAGTGAGGTATAGATTTCTCAACGCTAATAATGTCAAATATCCACTTATCCAATCTGGATAGTTCAACGATGCGGTGTAGTTTCCTAAAACCTGGTTGATGGATTTTAAGTTATTTTTATCGTAAGATGCTCCCGTCCATTGGATGGTGTTATACTCCATCTCATAGTCGGTCATTATCTTAAAAGAAAAATCCACATAGTTTAAAGTGATGGTTATTTTGTTGATGTCATAGTCATAAGATACACTAAAATAATCGTTGTTGGTTTGAAATCCATTTGTTGCTTCATTCATCTTTGTTTGTAGGTTTGATGCTAATGTAGCACCGACATAGGAAGCACTCAACAGTTCAACTATAACATCCGTAGTATTTGAATAATCTGTCAGTCTTAAGTATAGGTTGCTATTCAACCCCGCTTGAATTGGATAAATGGAATTTGGTATGGTGATTTCGTGGATGTATAGTTTGGTGTCGTTCCCGCATTCTTGACTTTCAGGTAAATAGATTTCAAAATCACTACTACTGTTGGAGTTCTGGGTTCGGTGGTGGCTGTCTATGTATATCTTTTTAAATCTACTCATTTTTTATGATATAATAACTTTAGAAAATATTTTTTAATCTATACATTATTATATATGCTTCAAAAAAGGTTAATGGACGATATGAAAACACAGGGACGACTGCAAAGAATAAATCCCTTTAAAGAGATTGACGGTAAAGAATACAACAAGAAACACTACAACAAACAGAAGGAACTGTTGGAGAAATTCAGCAAGGAGATACAACAGGGAAACAAATACTTGGAGGAATTCAGCAACATCAACGACGAGACAGGACTGAAGAGAGCATACAACAACAGAACAGATTTAGGACTATACCACCACCCAGAGAACAAAACGCTTTACATAGCGGGGACGAAAGATTTTCCAAGAGATATTTTGGATGACACACTCATTCCGTTTCATATGGTTCATAGGTCAAAGAGGTATAAGACCGCAAACGACTTCATCAAAAACAACATAGACAATGTTGATACTATCGTTAGTCATTCCTTGGGTTCAGCGACAACGATGAAACTGAACCAAGACTACAACAATAGATTTACTACCAGAACCTACGGAACGCCAACAGTGAGTTTCAATGACAACACTGACAGTAAGAACACGAGGTTCAGGGCAGTAGGCGACCCAGTCAGTATGTTTGACAGAGGCGTGGATATAACAGTCAATAAGAACAGTTATAACTTACTATCGGCGTTGGCCTCTTTATTTGGGCCTTTCTGTTTTCTGGTGTTTGGACCCAGGAACTATTTGCAGATTCCCAGGAACTATTTGCAAAGTTCCAGGAACTATTTAAAAAACATGCGTTATATTGAGGGGAGTTAGCGAGGGGAATATGATGATGAGTTAGCACAGGCTAGCTAAAGGGAAAACAGCAACACAACACTAAAATGCCCTTAAGTGCTGAGTCTAACTGATTTCAGCTTACCAGTGCGTCCCTATTGTGGGTATATGGAAATGACAGTACTCATGAGTTATGGTATGGGATATGTGCATCCATAACATGCCAACATGTTGCCTTGCTAAACTTGGGAATCTCGTGTGTGGAAACAAGCGCCTCGGGCATAAAAATACCTCTTTATACAATCACGGTTTTCACGCCATCCATTTTGGTGATATGGGAAAGTCAGAAAAGAATGTGGCAGAACCTATCAACAAGATAATGTGATTTTATTTTATACAAGTCATATTATATGAAAGACATCGTAAGGGAATATTTGAAGAACAATAGGCTGGAAATGAAGAAGTTGAAGAACGAGAATACCAAAGAGAAAAAACACCTAACATACAATGAAATCAAGAAGGTCATAGAGAGCGGAAAAGAGATAAAGAACAACGAAAATAAACCTATAGAAAATAAACCCCAAAACAAGGGGAAGAAAAGCAAAAATACATTTAAAAAGTATAATTTTGATATAACCTGATTAGGTATATCGGTTATTTAAAAAAAAAAACTATATAGAATATATACAAGTATGGAAGCATTAGAAATCACAGATGTTCTCAATGAAAATGTCCTTCGGTATAGACTAAAAGGTGGAGCGTCCTACATTAGTTAGAGACAAACGTATTAAAACATTCTACCCTTCTTCGGTCTCAACATACTCATCAAATTCAAACAGTGTCATCCGTTTTAATCTAACCGGTGGGGCGAATGAATGGATAAATCTACGAAGTCTTTTGATAGGTTTTACCCTCATCAATGCTGACAATGACGGAACAAAAGAATTGAGACCTGCCTATAAACCATCCTCATTTTTTCAACGAATGCGAGTGATGGCAGGGTCAAATGTTATTGCTGAAATTCCTGACTTAAACCGCTATGAAGCAATGATGGATATATTACAAGATGACGGTTCAAGAAACTATACTGACAATTTAGGTTTTGGTGAGACCTTTTATAATGAAGGAAATAGATTTTTGACATACACGCAGTTGGCAACGAACCCAGGTTCTAACACAGTTCAGAATGTCATAGACCAAGCAACACCCAATAACTTTGGAGGATTTAAAAATAAAAAGACCGTATATTACCGACCTTCTTGTCCCTTCTTCAATGTATCAAACTTCATTCCTTTATCATACTGTCCGATTGTCATTGAACTGACTTTAGTGAGTGATGCTAATGAACCCCTCGTTAATTTAAGTGGTGATTTTACCGTGGCAAATACTTCATTCTTATGGAACATAGAGCAACCTATCATCACCTGTGATATTCACCGACTTGATGATGGGCTTTTCGCAGAGTATGCCGAAATTTTGGAAAAGCAATCTTTACCTATAACCTTCAACAGTGTTTCAGTCCAAACTCAAACAACAAGCAGAAGCACCGACATCTTCACGACAATCGTTAGAAATGTCAGTAAGGCTGACAACATCTTCATATCTTTCTACTCAAATTTTGGTTATAAGGGTGGTTTCCAAGAAGTGCTGAAACCACATAATCTTCTTTATCACCCACTTTCGTGGGAAGGCGGAACATCAATTGCTCAAAGATACTATGAAAATATTGATTTATCCTTTCAGTTGAGTATTGGTAATACCGTCATACCCGAAATGCCAACGATGGGGGTTGCTGACAACTACAAGCATCTACAAGAAACACGAAACAATCACGTTTCCATAAAACCTCATATGTATAGGACGAATTCCTTTTTAGCGGGGTTCAACCTCAAGAAGCTTAACAGTGCCAATTACACTGGACTGAATTTGAAGAACAATTCAAATATGGTTGTCCGTGTTAAGCCATTGTATGGAACAGACCTATACACAACTGACAACGGAACTGATACTGGACTGATGCCTGACAAAATGTATATCGTTATTGAACACGAATGTATCTTGGAGATAAAAGCCCAAAGTGTCATTTTCTATGATTAAACTGGATAATTAATAAAATTATAGTGAATAATTTTATTAATTATTTTGCTTTCAATTTTGGATAGATGATTGACTTGTAAAGTTCCTTCGCTTCTTTGAGATGTTGTTTCTTTTCCTCTCCTTTGCTTGATTTCCATTTACCATAGACTTCTTGAAACTTTTGATAGTCCGCTGTGTCTATGCTTTTGCTGTTGTTCATCTCTTCAAACTTCTCTCGTATCACTTGTATTCCTACCTTGCTTGGTGATATTGCTTTGTTCAATGTTGGTTTCCTGACTGGTGCTTTTGATGAAGATGACGCCCCTGTTTCTTCCTGTGCTGTCTCTGCTTCATCTACGTTGGGTGTCTTGTTGTCTTTGGGGATGTTGATGGTTGCTCCTAATGCTTGTGGTTGCGGTTGCTTTCCTCTCACTCTTCTTGCTTTGGGTGGTTTGGTGGTTGTGGATGGGTCTTCCTGAAATTCTCTCTTCTCCTGCGTTGGCGGTTTTGGTTTCTGTCTCTTTGCTTTGGTCTGTCTCACGTTAAAGGGTTTCCTCTTCTCTGCTGTAGTATTGGTGTTGTATCCATTGCTTCGGCGGTGTCGGGCACTACATCCACGTTCATCTTTGATGTATCCTTCTGTAGTTTCTTTTGGTGGTTTGCCTTTTTGACTTGTTTGTTGATTAACTTTTGTGTTGGTTTTATCTTGGACGGTTTCTCGTCCTCCTCTTCGTCGGGTATGATGGCGTCTGTCAGTTTTGATGCTATTAGTCCTCCTATTGACCCTCCCTTTGCTGTTCCTCCTGCTGTGGCGACTGCCTTGATGACTGGTTTGGATGATTTAAGGAATTTCTTTAAGATGCTTCTACTGCTTGAAGGCGGTTCTTCGTCCTCTTCTATCCCTGCCGATGCTGTTGCTCTGACGGCGTCGTATGCTCCTTTGTTTGCCATATAGTGGTCTTGAGAATGACTTAAGTTTGCCTGTTCTGCTACTCTCCTTTCGTTCTCTTCCCTCAACTCTGCCTCTCTGTCAAAGGACATCTCAAAGTCGCTGATGGCATCGTCCCTCAAGTCTGTCAAGTCTTCAAAGTCAAGGTTGGGTGTTTCTTCTTCCTTCCTTGCGGTCGCTTCCTCTGCCATCTTTTTGAAGTTCATTTGCTGTAAGTCTGCTGGGTGGATGTTGTTTGTGTTCAGTGCTTGACCCTGCCGACTTTCGTGAAAATACCAAGCGTTCCTATCAAAGATTTTTCTGATGTCATTGGTTTTGAATTTTTCCCTGTCTATTTCCTTAATCAATTCAGCGTAAGTGGGTATTCGTGTCAATCCCTGTTTTGCGTTGATTACTTCTGCTGTCATTGCTATATATTAATACTTTAGATTTTTATATTAATCTTGTGTATCGCCTCTCAACCACTGCTTATACTCATCAATTCTCTGTTTCATATTCTGGACGTTCGCCCCGTAATCTTCCAATCTGTGATTTTTCCTCACCTCCCTCAACCTTGTCATTTCGTTCTGTAGCATCTCATTCTCTTCCTTCATCCTCTGCTTTACTTGTAAGACCTTGTAGTCGTGCTCGGTGTTGTGATATTCAAGAAGACGCTTTAGGTAAAGATGATGGTTGTGAGTTGGCATCCTTGCCGTGTTGCTGTCGTTGTGGTAGTAGTGGTCATAACTGCTATACACATTTTTTCTTCTGTCTGGCATTTCTGGCGTTCCGCTCCTATAAGTGGCGCTTTTGTTTGAATGGACGGTTTGTTTTCTGTTGATGTCCCTGCGGACATTTTCGTAGATGTCTTTTTTGTTGAGTTCCGTTTTCTGTTCCTTGATGTTCATTTTTATATATAATACTTTATAAAATTTTTGATGCTAAAGATTTCAATTTCTCTCTCGTCGCTTTGTTCTTTTCCTCTTTGGCTTTGTTGTAGGTGTCTCTGGCGGACATCGCACTCTGTAGTTCTTCCTTGGTTTGCTTTACAAGGTCGCTTTTGAATGCTTCTGGGTCAAAAGGCGGTTTCGCCCTTGACGGTCTTACCCTCTTGGGCTTTGGTGTTGGCTGTGGTTTCTCTTGAACGGGTGGTTCAATGACTTCCTCTGGTTTCTCCTCTTCTTTCGGTGCTTCTTCCTGTGTTGGTTCTGGTATTGTTTCTTCCTTTGGTTCTTCATTATCAATCTCTTTTACGACTACCTCTGTCATATATGAATATTATAGATAATTTTTTATACTTTCAAAATTTCGTGTCTCAAATACGGCTTTTTAAGACCCTCCAGTTTGAAGGTTCTGTTTCCAACATCGTCGTATTCTATATTGACGATTTTGTAGGATTGGTTGCTCCACTTTGAGTTATACTCCTTCCTCTCCGTGTAGTTGTCCTTTTTCTTCTCAAAGACCTTGACCATATCATTCACTTTCACCTCCGGGTATTTGCGAGTGTTCTTTTCCCTCTTTGTCAAATTGACCCTGACATCCATATGGTTCTTGTCGTCGTGGGCGTCCTTGGGTTTCATTTTTGTAGATGAATGGACGGTGTCGTTGTATTTATCCAACGCCTTGGACAACATAAGAGTCCAACTGCCACGATTAAACCTGACCCTATCGTGTATCATATTCTTCATCGTTCTGATGAAACGCTCCACTACATTAGCGTGTGTTAGGGTTACGACGTGAGTGATGCCTTCTTTCTCAAAAAAGTCTTTTACCCCTGCTTGAAAGGCACGGTCATTATCACTATAAACAGACATTGGAAAACCCATTTTCTTGAAACTTTCTTTCATTGCCGACAAAGTGATTGGTCCGGATTTTTCTTTCATAGGGACGACGTTTGCCAACTTACTGAAGATGTCAATGACTACTAACCCATATCTCGGTTCGTCGTTCTTGATGGGAATTTTCGCCTCTGGTTCTTTAGTTAGAGGTTTCATATCCATTATGTCAATCTGATATTCAAACCTTGCGAACGGTGCGGTGTAGGAGTTTGAACCCCTGTATTTTCTAATCTGTTTGTTGGGTTGTTTCCTCATAAAGTTTTCCACATCCACCCTGTTGATGGTTGGGTCTTGTTCCTTCGCTTTTTTAAGTGTCTCATTGATTGAGCCGAAGCCCGTTTCAAGATTGTAATAGACATTGCTTATGATGTAATCTCTTGATAGTCTCCTTGCCATATATATTATAGTATTAGATTTAAAATTATCAACACTGAAAAAACAAGATGAAGCCCACGAACCCGAATGCTCACACGTATGTTAATGGTACAGATGTCAATACACATGGTTATGCAGTCACGCACAATACCTTTCTGCAATAGTTTATTTGAACAGTCTTGTACATGTTCCCTTGTTACCAGTCTGCAGTGTGGAATGTAAAGTGTAGAGTGGGGAGTGTAGAGTGTGTAAAGTGTAGAATGCGGAGTGTAAAGTGTGGAGTATGAGTGTGGAGTGGAAAGTGTAGAGTGCGGTGTGTAGAGTGTGGAGTGTGGAGTGTAAAGTGTAGAGTGTGGTGTGTAGAGTGTGGAGTGTGGAGTGTAAAGTGTGGAGTGTAGAGTGTGGAGTGTGGAGTGTAAAGTGTAGAGTGTGGAGTGTAAAGTGTGGAGTGAGGAGTGCAAAGTGGAAAGCCTGGAGTGTAAAGTGTAAAGTGTGGAGTGTAGAGTGTTTAGTGTAAAGTGTAGAGTGTGGAGTGTGGAGTGTAAAGTGTGGAGTGTGGAGTGTAAAGTGTGGAGTGTAAAGTGTGGAGTGAGGAGTGTAAAGTGTGGAGTGTGGAGTGTAAAGTGTGGAGTGTGAAGTGTGGAGTGGAAAGTGTGGAGTGGAAAGTGTGGAGTGTGGAGTGAGGAGTGTAAAGTGTGGAGTGTGGAGTGAGGAGTGTAAAGTGTGGAGTGTGAAGTGCAAAGTGTGGAGTGAGGAGTGTAAAGTGTGGAGTGCGGAGTGTAAAGTGTGGAGTGTGGAGCGTAAAGTGTAGTGTGTGGGGTCTGGAGTGGAAAGTGTAGAGCGTGGTGTGTAGAGTGTGGAGTGTGGAGTGTAAAGTGAGGAATGTAAAGTGTGGAGTGTGGAGTGAGGAGTGTAAAGTATAAAGTGTGGAGTGTGGAGTGTACAGTAAAGTGTGGAGTGTGGAGTGCGGAGTGTGGAGTGGAAAGTGTAGAGTGTGGAGTGTGGAGTGTAAAGTGGGGAGTGTGGAGTGTGGAGTGAGGAGTGTAAAGTGTAAAGTGTGTAGTGTGGAGTGTAAAGTGTAGAGTGTGGAGTGTGAAATGTGGAGTGGAAAGTGTAAAGTGTGGTGTGTAGAGTGTGGAGTGTGGAGTGTGAAATGTAAAGCGTGGAGTGTAGTGTAAAGTGTAGAGTGTGGAGTGTGGAGTGTAGAGTGTAAAGTGTAGAGTGTGGAGTGTAGAGTGTAAAGCGACGAGTGTAAAGTGTGGAGTGAAGAGTGTAAAGTGTGGAGTGTGGTGTGTAAAGTGTGGAGTGTGGAGTGGAAAGTGTGGAGTGTGAAGTGTGGAGTGTAAAGTAAGCAGTGTGTAGTGTAAAGTGTGGAGTGTGGAGTGTAAAGTTTAGAGTGTGGAGTGTAAAGTGTAGAGTGAGGAGCGAGGAGTGGAAAGTGTAGAGTGTAGTGTAAAGTGTGGAGTGTGGAGTGTAAAGTCTCAGGTGAGGAGTGAGGAATGTAAAGTGCAAAGTGTGGAGTGTAAAGTGTAGAGTGTGGAGTCTAAAGTGTAAATTGTGGAGTGTGGAGTGTAAAGTGTAGAGTGTGGAGTGCGGAGCTTCCCCCATAGACACGGCGACGCCACAGAAAAATGGAGTGTAAAGTAAGGAGTGTGCAGTGTAAAGTGTGGAGTGTGGAGTGTAATGTGTAGAGTGTGGAGTGTAAAGTGTAGAGTGAGGAGCGAGGAGTGGAAAGTGTAGAGTGTAGTGTAAAGTGTGGAGTTTGGAGTGTAAAGTCTCAGGTGAGGAGTGAGGAGTGTAAAGTGCAAAGTGTAAAGTGTGGAGTGTAAAGTGTAGAGTGTGGAGTCTAAAGTGTAAATTGTGGAGTGTGGAAGTGTAGAGTGTGGAGTGCGGAGCTTCCCCCATAGACACGGCGACGCCACAGAAAAACCAGAGACTCGAGACGAGACACGTGGGAGCACCAAAACCGAACATTTCATGCGAGACTTCATCCAATTTTGACATTTTCGACACGTTATCAAACAGGTTGGAATGTCACAAAGTGCCACGCCTGCCATGCCAAACGACATGACAACCTGCGTGGAAACATTCGAAAAGGACATGTTTTCCAGCTTCCCCCATAGACACGGCGACGCCACAGGCAAACCAGCGACTCGAGACAAGACACGTGGATGCAGAAAAACCAGCATTTCGTACGAGACTTCCTCCAATTTTGACATTTTTGACACATGATCAAACAGGTTGGAATGTCACAAAGTGCCACGCCTGCCACGCAAAACGACATGACAACTTCCTTGGAAACCTTCGAAAAGGAGAGGTTTTGCGGCTTCCCCCATAGACACAGCGAACCCACAGGAAAACCAGAGACTCGAGACGAGACGCGTGGGAGCACCAAAACGATTATTTCGCACGAGACTTCCGGCGATTTTCACAGTTGGCAACATAACAAAGGGACAAGTTTTGCAGCTTCCCCCATAGACACGGCGAGGCCACGGGAAAACCAGACACGCGAGAAGAGACAGGTGGGAGCACCAAAACGAGCATTTCGTGCGAGACCTCCTCCAATTTTCACACTTTGCAGCTTCAAAATCGACGTTTTCCTACGAGTTTTCCTTAGAACCTGGAAATTTGCAACCTGAAAATCGATGTTTCGTGCGAGGCTTCCGTCAATTTTCACCACATCGCACAAAATCCCACCCCTGCCACGGAATTCGCACCTTGTCGCCACTTGACGCAGCCCTGCCAATGCGATTTACAAAAAACGCGCAACAGGACACGTCTAAAGTGCTGCGCCTGCCAAGAAAAATGACGATGGACACGTCCAAAGTGCTGCGCCTGCCACGAAAAACTGCAACACATCTTCTGACAACGTCACAAAAGTATTGCGCCTGCCACGCAAAACGACTTTCGACACGTTCCAGAACACGTCTGAATGTCACGAAGTGCCACGCCTGCCACGCGAAACGAAGCAACAACACGTCTGAAACCTCCAAAAATGACCACCTCTGCAGAACTTCCCATAGGCACGGCCATATGGTCCTCGCGCGGACGGTTGCGAACGGTTGCGGACGGTTGCGAGCGGTTGCGACCGTGAACGCAACGTCGAGCGAACACACCCTCAACCCCCAGACCCCCAGAGTGAAACGGGAACCCTTGCTATGCATTCGGGAATATACTTAAAGAAAAAATACCTATATATAGTAAGACTAAATAAGATGACTAAATTTGACTGTGGATGTCGTATAGTGACAGATGTTATAACCCTGAACGATAGAAACCAACCGCATTGGAACTACTTGTTCAAAACCTTCGTGAATGTTTGTGGCAAGTGCTACAAGAAGCAAATGAAATTCCAATATATGGAAAACAAACTTATGGAGATGGAAAAGCAAAGAATGGAAATGTTTTTGGAAAACGAGGATGAAGAACAAGACACATACTTTGACCTGACAGAGTTGAAGGAACATCTCAAAACCCTCCCACCTAATGAAAGACACAAAGTGAAGGATTTTGAGAGGTTAAGAAATCTTGCCAATGGACAAGACCCAAATGAAGGAATGAATGAAATTGATATGGTAATAAAGGAACTGGAAGAGGAGGAAAGGGAAAATAAAAACCAACCTGAACCCGAAAACTGAACGAGCCCCCAAAAACTACTTAAAGAAAAATTACCTATATATAATAAGAGGATGCTATTTACTTATAAAAACTGTGGATGTTGTAAAAAAGAAATGACTAATGTAAAGGTTTTATTGAACAACATTTTCCCCGCTGGAATTTGTGATGAGATATGTGATTACAACCTTCATTGTGAAAAATGTAAAGACTTAAACGATAGGGAGCGTAGATACATAGACTTCAACTATCATTTTGACTATCTTAAAGATAAAGAACTGACAAAAGTAGAAAAGACAATCTATTTCTTCAAAACAAGGATGGAGAAATCGCCTATTTATTTATCCAACACGAACCGAACAAATGTAAGAACAATGAAGAAAGAAATAGATGACCTAATGGATACTTACAAACTTAAACAAGAATTTCAAAAGGATAAAGTATATCTTCAAGCAATCAAGTCTTATGTAAAAAACAATTGGAAATTTACCTATCATATTCTCAAGAACTTTCACGACCTTAATTTTATCAATAAGAGTAAGCGAGAGAGATGTTGGTGGTTTCCTAATGTTGAACGGACTTTTATGTTTAGAAACAGGGAATTCAAGATAAAAAACATTTTGGAAATCTTCTTGCGAGAATACACCAAAGAACTTTTTAATGGCTATGAAAAGTATTTTGACGTAGAAGAAGTAAAAGAGCACCTACAAAAAGTGGTAAATACTTAAAGAAAAAATAAATATATATAATAAGAGAAAATGAGTAAAGCAAAAATTCAGGTGATAGATAGAGATAATATCGGTATATATGCTGACTTTGGAAGTGAAAGTGAGGATGAAGAATGGGAAAGAAAAGCAATAGAAAAAGAAGATGAAGAGATTAGAGACTTTGTAAGATGTCATCCTATGCCTTCACCAGACGATGAGGAAGGAGACAAGTTTTGGAAGAAAGTAATTGATAGGATGAAATCAGGGGAAGGAGTAACGGATATGACAATATATATGTTTGTAAATTTTGCTATAATGAAAAAAATGTATGAAAACCTCACTGATAAAAAAGTAATCATTGATTGTGGAAAGGAACTTAACAGAGATGGAAAATTCAACGCTATGATTATCAACCTAACGCTTTTATCAATAGCAATGGATGAACTAAATGATACAAACAAACCGTGTCTAACTCAAATGAGAGTGATTGAACACTGGTGGGATGGAATAGGAAAGTGGAAAGCATAAATGATTAATTCATAATATCTTAACAAAATATATTATGAAGTAATCACCCACCCAAACACAAACATAAAACCCCAACAGCCTAAACAATTGACCCCCTCATCTTATCCAAACATCAACACATCACTTTAGCATCAAAATGACCCCCCAAAACCCCACCTGAAAAAACATCAAAACCAAGGATGAAACATTGAACCCCAATATAAAATCATAACAAGCAACATACAAACATATATGCCCTGAAACCCCCATTTTTCCATTTTTTTCCCAGTTTCTTCCCTGCAATCTTCGATGCTGGCATGGGGGTCATGAGCGATTACCATTTTTATGCTGGATGATCAACAAATATCAACAATGAGATTTTGGGGTACTGTATCCTATTTTCCGAGACATCCATAATATCCCCAAGACTTGAGTGTGTCATTTCTCTCTCTCTCTCTCTCTAGTGACTTCAGCTGGAAAGAAGTCCGATTCAGAAACTCCACTGGATTCAGAAACTCAGGATTCAGGAACTGGATGTCGGATTCAGAAACTAGATGTCGGATTCAGAAACTGCAAGCGTAGCCAGTTTCCGAATACCACCGTGACCACTTCAGCTGAACGCTGCAGTCGGAGAGTCGGACAACTGGGCTGCTGTGTGCTCAGGAGACCCTTGGGAAAAGCGTGCAAATAGCAAGTAGCCCTGAGCACGAAGCGAATGATTCTGTCTTGGAGGCGTGGGGCCCGTGGGGCTGCCAGATTTGAAAGACTGTCTCACGAATTCCTCTCCATGTCTGGGTTGCAAAAATGCGGTACTGGGTTCCCCCCAAATCTTTTGATTGATCGTCATGTTCCCCATCTAGAATGGAGTAGGATATCCCCTTTGGCTTGAGACAAACCCAAATATTGATATCGATCCATGCGAATCAACCAATATTCATCTTATCACATGAATATCACATGAATATTTGAAAAATTGGCTTGATTTTGTCTTATGACGCCCAATTTGGCTTAAGTATGCTTAAGTAATCACACAATGAATCATCCAATGGAGATGCACCGCTTGGCAGGAATTCCCCGGCAGGCACAAGGCCACAGACTCCAAGCATGAGGGTGTCATGGAGGCAGCTGGAAGATTCCAAAGACCTCAGGAAACAGGAGATTTGTTCCAAAAAGTGCGTCAGACGTGGACTTTGGTGATGTTACAACATGTTACAACATGTTACAACATCATGCCTTAAATATCAGCGTTTGCGTTTGGACCATCCCCAAAGACCTTAAGATGATTTCAAGATAGGAAAATGCCGATGAGTTTTGATGAGTTTATATCATAAACCATCATGATTCCCATCATAATTCTTGGCTACCAATGGAACATATTCCATTGATCCCTTGGTACAATGGGGTAGGTCCCTGAGCCAACTCCTCAGCGCAGTGCGTCCTCCGTTTTCTTCGCACCTCGGATATGGCTGGGGAATATCATGGGATGTGAGGCCGATATGATGAATACCTATGAATACTATACACAATACGGGATAATTTTTTGGGATAATATGGGATAATATGGTTTATGGGATATATAGTAATACGACATAATACGACTATAGAAATATATGGGATAATAATGGATAATAGGGTTTTGTCCCGAAATGGGGGATATGATTGTCACATGCAGAACCGAACGTTCGCCCAACATGAGATAATTTTCCATATTTTCCCAAAACTCTCACATCTCTCTCATCAACTTCAACGCAAATAACATAACAACAAGGTAACAAATATGCACCCCCCCTCAAACAATATGTCGAAGGTATTGGTCATGGCGGATTTGGTTACAAAAAACACATAAATATAGGGTAT
Source organism: Cladocopium goreaui (assembly GCA_947184155.2). Classification (NCBI taxonomy): domain Eukaryota; class Dinophyceae; order Suessiales; family Symbiodiniaceae; genus Cladocopium; species Cladocopium goreaui. Next base: position 171,395 of record CAMXCT020000802.1, on the reverse strand, counting down.
AAATCTGCCACCCCCTAAACAATACGTAGGAGGTTGAATGGGGTTCCTCCGTAAAACGCTGCCTTTCTGGTTTCCCACGAAGTCTTAGAATCCAAGGACGCTGCCTCCAACCAAGACGAAGACAGATCGTTGCATTCTGCGGCCTCTGGTGCTGAGTCTGATGCAACCGTCCGAGATGGCTGTGATTTGTAGCTTGGAACCGGTGATGTGCATCGCACCAATCGGATCCGCGGTTTATAATCCATATATAAGCATATATAAGCCATATTTCATCCGATATATTATATATGTGGGGATATTCCATATGAGATGGGGTCAAATTAAGCGTAGACTACTTTTGGTAAGGGAGGGTCCAGTTGTGTTGAGAAAGTGCATCAAACCATGTAAAGCGATAGGGCCCCACCAAAAACGATAACTTGTAACCATATTGAGACTACATTAATTAAACTTGGTGTAAACCAAGCAAATATTGTTGTGTGCCTTCACGCGATGGGCAAAATTGATGAAGAAAATTCAACCTGCAGCGCCCACGTTTCTTGCAGTTGCCATACCATTTGTTGTCCAACGTGATTGAACCGTTGCTTTCTGCAGGCAGTTGTTTCTTTTCGTACCAAGCATCAACAATTGATTTTGACGGCGGCTCATATATGTATACATGCATATATATATATATATGACATTATAATATATATATATATATACATAACTGGGGGTATAACCCATTTTACTAAGTGCGATGCACCCCCAAGTAGTATCAAGTAGTGAAGCAACCATGGCGGGAGTACAGCTGTGGACCAAGATAAAAAGAAGCACATGTAGATGATGGTAGATGAACTCGTTAGCATTTGTCAATGGAATTGCATATTTTGTGGGTCAAAATATACTGGATGCCACGGTGACCCATGCCCATGTGGCCCATGTGAAGTTGCTATGGGATCCCCCAAGGAATCGACACGCCCAAGATGTCGCACACTGGACAGCCGATGCTCCCACTGCTGCTATTCATTCAGAGGTGGTGTCTCGGTCGTCACCGTCAGCTACTGCATGTTATTGTATGTGCTACCCTCTGGTTATTTAACATAGCCATGGACAATGGCCCATTTATAGATGGTTTACCTATTAAAAATGGTGATTTTCCATGGCTATGTTAAATAACCAGATGGTAGATCCCCTGGCATGGGCGTTTTAAGTAGAGAACCTCTGAGTGCGTCGCTGAAGTAGGTCTTGAATGGGATAACTTTCAGCGATGTGAGTGACACTCCCTAACTTATCATTTCTGTTTGACGTGTGTCCAAAATCACCTTGACACCAAAAAGTACAATGTTTTTCAAGTGCTCACGGGGATGACAAGGCTTTTGAAAGCCGGCAAGTTTTTAACGAGGCAAAACAGGTGCGACGCGTTTTTCGCGTTTTTCTTCGCGACGCGCTTCGCAGATTCCCATCCACAGAGTTGCAGGTTGCTGTTGAAGTGGAAGCAAGACGCCCGAGACGACAACGAGTTTCAACCATTCCTCCCACAGTTGCTTGCCATGGCCTGATTGGGTTGCAAGATGTTGCAAGATGTTGGCACACGCTGCTGTACATTGCGGTCAAGCCACCAATGAGTCCAGTTTTTGGGGGTATAAAAATGTATTAAATACAATGTATTTCATTTGGTTATTGTTGGGCCATGGTTCCGCATTATTTCATGGCATTGACGGTGATTCAATCCTAATTTTGCTCGGAAACCCTTACTCTACCGACCTCTTTTGGCTACAACATTCGCAACGTGTACAATGATGCAGTGGCTGAGTTACAGCCCACCATATCCCAGTTCTAAGGGCTTATACGATTGCTTACGCCAGTAAGTAAGCACATACTATGTGGTTAAATCATCCTCAATAAATCTAAATCATCTCAATTCATCCCAATCCATCTTAAATCATGTATCATCTTGGATCTTAATTTTTTTAACTTAAAAAATCATCTCAAACTATGATCATAGATCATCATAGATCATCATAGATCATCATAGATCATCATAGATCATCTCTTAAATACCCAAGCTTTCTCCCGTTGATCGCGAGCCACTCATCCCGGGATCATCCGTTGATCCGCCACGGCGCACCGAGGCGCGCGCCTCAGAGCGCTCCAGCGAGGAAGAGGTCCAGCGCGTCTATCGACAGATCAACGACCGCGGCCGCGCGCTGGCGAGTCTGGAGGACGCTTCCGCCATCGGTAGCCACAGCGGTCCCCACTGGGATTTTTGGAGCTCTGGAGGTTTCCAACAAAGTCATGGTACCAGGGGTTTCAGAAACATCCATTTTTGAAGAGGTGTGGAAACCACAGTTTTTTGTCCAAAAATGGGGTAGGCCTATTTTAAGAAACATCCATTTAAGATGATTTTCATGGGATGAGTGGGATTTAGATGGATTTAGAATGAATGAGTTTTCTTTAATGCTGTATGATGAAATATGATGAACTATTAGATTGTGAAGAATTGGGCAAAATGGCGATTTACAGCTGTATATGGTTAAGAGATGTTAGGACACATCTAGAGGGTTGCCAAAGCTCAGACATGTGGGGGTCCTGCAATTCATCGTTTTCTGGTTTTGATCCATTCCCATATTCAATAGATTTCAATCGATTTCAAGCGAAGGTTTTAGGGCGTCGACATCTTTTTTTCACCGGGAGTTTGGACCCCAATTTTCGCCATCGTCGCCATTGGTTTTTTTGGGGGTCCAAGTTTTGGATCCCCAAATGATTTGGGATATCAAGTGGGCCGAAGGGCCAAGAATAGGATGGAGAATGTGGAGTTGGTTGCCACCGAAAATTAAGGTCCTTGGTTAAAAAAAGGATCGTGACTCAGTCGCCCCGGGACAAAAAAGTGTTTTTGCAGGAATATGTTGTTAGAGGGATGTGTTTAAAAGCGGACTTGGGAACATCAACAACATCAATACCCTCTGGTAATTTAACATAGCTATTGAAAATGACCATTTATAGTGGATTTACCCATTGAAAATGGTGATTTTCCATAGTTTTTTGTATGTTTACCAGGCCGGGTAACTTTGCTGTAAACCTTTGGCCTTGGAATGGAGCAGAAAAAATGTTGGGTCTCCAGTGGTCCCCAGTTGCAGGACCTGCGAGCATATGCTGGAGACTTTCTTGGCTTTGGCCAAGCCGAAGTTGAGCGCTTCTTTGAGGAGTTCTCAACTTCCGAAAGCCCGTGGCTTGGATGCACTTGCGGCATGGAACCCTACAAGCCTGTTGCGATATATGACTATATGGATATGTATATATCAGAAACACACACATACATACACATGTACATGTATTATGTATAAACATGTATACATATATATGTGTGTGTGTATCATGTCTGTAGTCACATGGGTGGTGGATCAGGCCCTTGCAAGCTGAGGGCTTCATCGCTGCCAATATCTTCCATGACCCACTTGGACTCATTTGGTAATCACAAGATGGGACAATCACCGAAAACCATGGTTTGATCCCAACAAAATATAACTGGTTGGTGGTTTGGAACATGAATTTTATGAACTTCCATCTATTGGGAATGTCATCATCCCAACTGAATTTCATATTTTTCCAGAGGGGTTGAAACCACCAACAAAA